>CM044433.1:116306728-116335050 GCA_024363595.1 Xenopus borealis | reverse complement strand
CCCCCCCCCCCCAACAGACAACAAAAGATTAAGATCGTAGTGAGAGTTGGAAAGACTAGAAGATGGAGGCCCTTGCCCTGAAGAGATGAAAATTTAAATATGTAATGCTACATGTATACAATGGGAGATTAGTATCCTGCAGAGCTTACAATCTATGAGGACGGGTAACTTCGAGATGCAAATGTAATTCTGCTCAGTTTTTATTCGTTTTTTAACTGTCTAATAAAAAATAAATGCAAGAAAAGTGAATTGAAATATCCCTTAACCAAATTCACTATTCGAAACTGGACTCTTTACACTGAGCATGATGTCAATATGTTAGCAGAAATGTGTGATTTATTTTTTGCTCAAGGTGTGTTACCACCCAAAATATTGTCAAAGAATTGCCAGAAAAGTCCACATTCAGGAGATCTTGCCAGGAATTAAATGCCCAATAAATGCCTGTCTGTTTTATTTTGTTATTCTGTTGTCTAGCAATAACAATGCTCTCCTCTCACTGAGCAATAAATTTTAAAGTGAGCAGACTATGCCTTGAAGATAGGCAGAAACAAAATACTCGCTGTGACATTAGTCTTTTACAGCAGTTTGTTGGCAGAGGAAATCTGAGGTTACATAGGGATAACATCTGAAGTATAGTTCACACTAAACTGAGCAATTCCCTTGGATTTGCATATAGATATAGATAGAGAGATCGATATAGATAGAGAGATAGAGAGGGTTATGTGTGCTCCAGAGCCAGTGTAATATGACTTTAAAATGTTCTTGTCATCTCATCAGAACATTTTGATTTCTTAATGTTGCCATGTAAAGATTTAAGATGTCAGATATTCCTGTTTAAATATTCATACATTACTATACTTTGCCTAGAAGATGTATTCGAGGTCACCAGACATCATGTCTCTTTACATGCAAAATTTATGATTTTGTTTGTACTGTTATTTGAGTGAGCTCTATCTAATACATCTGCTAGGAAAGGAAGCCCCCCTATAGGGATATATTGGATATATAAGAGAGACAGACGCCGAGAGAGGAATAGTGAAGATAAACTTGATTATTTCAGAAACAATGCTGAATTTTCAATTGGTTGTGTTTAGAAAGTTTCTTATTTCATTATGATGCTTATATTAAATTAAAATTTTCACCATAGTTCCCTATTGAGGAGAACTGGACCCTTCATTAAAAAACCCTACTCCTACCCCCCCTTAGAACCAGCTCCCCCTCCAGCGTAGCTCTTATCCTGGGCAAATGCCCCTAACTTTTTAGTCACCCCTCCTGGCAGTATCAGGCATCGGGAGTTCAAAGCAGCCATCTTGGTCTCTTCAGTATTCTTCATCTATTGAACAGCGTTTCGATGCATGCGCAGTTTGAGCAATGTCCTGGTCCCGGACAACTGTGCCTGCGCCGAAACTCATGGACATTGCTGAAGACCTGGAAGAAGACTACCAAATTAGGGGTGGGAAGGGGAAAACATTTTTTACTTCCGCGATTTCCCTTCATGCCTCTAATTTGCAAATGCTGATTTGGTTTGGCCGAATCCTGCTGAAAAAAACCGAATCCTGGATTCAGTGCATCCCTAAAAACTAGGCTCTAGGCTTTTAGAAAACTTTGCAAGAATACGAAATTGGACCCTTGATAAATGTGCCTTTTATAGTTTTCCCCCACCTCATCCGAGTGGCTTCAGTTCAACTCATGATTTGGAGCAGAAGCAAATTATTTATTGATGTGTTTAGAATACCTTTGTGAAAGAAAACATGCCTTGTATAATTGTTAGAAAAGAACCATGTTAAAGCCCACTTTCCCCATACATGGGTAATGTAGGTTTGACTCCTTCTGCCCAATCATAACATTCTAAATCTATTCAGTAGGAAGCAGTGGGAAGGCATGCATCCTGTTATTCATTCTAATGCTGGATGCGTTTGAATGAAGAGGTTCTAAAAGAACACACAATGAAGGTCTATTGGCAGCCATTTATTTGAGCTTTTAGAATATACTGTTAACAATTAAAAAAAGAAAAAACTTTATTATAGGGGAAAAAATGACCAATAATTAAACAATTCTTTCTATTTTTTTCAGACTTTTGAGGCCAATGACCTCTATCAGGGGCAGAACTTCAGCAAGGTGCTAAACTCTCTGGTGCTTCTCAACAAAGTTACAGCAGGTAAGTGTACAAAGCCAGAGATTATTTTATAAGGCATGTGTTTAGGTTTTTGCCTATGTGCTTCCCTTTGACTAATGGTTTCTCTCTGAAGGTTGGGGGGTACCTCATTTTGAAGCCAGATAGCCTTGCCAAGTCTGTAAAAATATGCATTTTTTTGCATTTTGTTAACCTGTGATGCTAATATGTATTATAATGTTGTATACACTTAATTATTATTGTCAAGCACCTTGGTATTTTAACTTTTAGTATTTGAATGACCATGGTGTTCTAAGACAATTCTCTATTGGTTTTCATTTTGTATAATATTTTTCTGTGGCTGTTGTGCAATATAACGTTATGTCTGTGAATTTCCTAGGGTCCCAGTTAGTCCAACAACTAGGCAGCAGATTGGAAGGCAGACTGGAAAATGAATAGGAGAGGGCCTCTGTATAAAGATAAGATAAACAATAAATGAAGCCTCACAGAGCACTGGATTTGTGGTTGTTTGTTCAGTGACACTGACAACCAATAGCGTTTGAAATACCCTTGATAAAAGGCAAAAATATGTAATTTCATAAATAAAAACAGCAGAAACAAAATAAAGACCAGTTGACAAGTTGCTAAGAATAGGCCACTTTATAAAATACTGAAAGTTAATTTAAAGGTTTAAACCTCTCCTTTAAACCCGTAGCACTCTTGTCTTCCAGCTGTTTCCTCTGTGACTTACAGGATACAGGCTATAGATCTGAACAATGAGTATATAGACAAGCAGAGGGAAAACGGAAATCCTGTCCCATCTCCTTGCATACAAATGCAGACTATTTGACTTTTTATACACAAGTCTTTTTCTTAGACTATGTAACTGTTGATCTGCGTGTTCAGGAAGGCAATATATATATATATATATTTGTATTCTTTATTAAGTTACTCATTTTGCAGCCTTTGTCAAGTCATAGTGCTCAAAATGGCACATGGAAACAATAAGATAAATTATGAGCGACTTTGAAAAATGCGTTGCTGTGTGTGAATAGGCGCAGGCGACTTTAGCGCTAGCGGCTGTGAGATACCAGCAAGCCATTCAGGGAGATTAGTCGCCTCAAAGAAGCGGCAATTAGTCACCTGGCGACTAATCTCCCTGAATCTTCCTGTGTGGACTAGCCCGAGTAGCCAGAGGAGTTGTTAAAAGGTGCTCTTTTGTAGTGCGCTACAGGTGTTTTGTGTGTGCCTACATGTTGTCTTGTGCACATATGGTGCCATAGGAAGAATAGAGCAGCAACACTTTACAGTGATATAAATAAACCTGTAAAATATATCTTCGACTTTGGATCATGTCTACTACATAGCTTTAATTACTACTACTGCATTTTTTTAAAAAATGGAAGCTGTTGACTCTGCCCCTTTAGTCCAAGTCAGTAGCTTATTGACCCATGTCTGGAGCATGGAGTTAACAGTTGACTGAAATTTGGCTGAAAATTGGCCAAATATCTATCGAGCAGGGTTAGATAATGCTGTTGGGTGAGGAATGCATCATCTTACTTCTACAATCCTCTTCCTATAGGCTCCCATTATGATCTAAGATAGTCAGTCAGTGATCTAATCCGCCTGATGTAGTTCTCCACATGGATTGGCAAGTTAGGAAAAAGTCTTATCATTGGGTAGACTTTATATGTATGCCAGGGGTTATTGTGCAAATAATCTTCCTTTTCCTATTGCTTCTTTGCTGCTTTCTACATTGGGCTGTATTCATGCACAAATACAATTGTTTATTTCTTTCAGTATGTCCCTTTATCTCCTATAAAGGAGGGTAGGGAATATGTTACGGCAGGTGAGGCTTATTCTCTGTGTTTTTTTCCTAGATATTGGCTTGGGAAGTGACTCTGTGTGTGCCCGTTCATCCTCTCATCGGATAAAGTCTTTCGATTCCCTTGGGTCACAGTCAGTGCTTAGCCGATCTTCAAAATTATTTCAGAGTCAATATAGGAGTCTGGTGAGTAAAACCTTTGTAATTAGACGATCTACTGCTTGTATTTGAAGGGTTATAACACTCCAGTCTTACAGAGGTTCTGTCATTCCTTAAAAATGCATGCCCTGTTTTATTCTGAAGGGGTGACAGCAACAAGCAGGGCAAGCCTAGAATGGTTTCTTCATTGCTGCAAACAAAGCAAAATGAATTGCAGTAGGGTACATTTCAGTACAACCACCCCTAAGCAACCAATCCATTAGGCCAAAGTGATTGACAGTTAACTATGGGATGAGGCAAAAGGTGATTTCTGTTAGAAATGAAATACACAGTGAATTTATAAGCTGGTTCATGGAAATTCAATTGTTTTACATTAGTTTCCTGATATATAATAGCAACTATTATAACATATAGGTATTTTAAATATAAAACAAAAAATAAAACAAACACAAATGACTGTTACCCCCAACCAGAGTGCGGGCTCTATTGGCCTGCACCTTTGGTTGGAGAAAATATTTTCAACAGATGCCCTTTAATCAGGGATTCTGCTCAGATGTAAAGATCAGAAATGTGTCAAATAATGTATAAATTTAGAAGTGTTTACAGTTTTTGTGACCCCCCATCCCAGAATAGAGTGCTGCACTAGGTCGAGTACCTGCGGAAGTGGTTTCTGGCAAAAAGTCCCAAATTCCCTGGCCGTGCTGGCAGTCCACGGGTAGCCCGGGTGGGTACCCAGGGAGCCATGGAGGCAGGGCTTTTTTCACATTCCTTCCTGCTGCAACCAGCATAGAACATAGTGCACATGCGTGCCTGTGCAGGAGCGCACACGCTCGACAGAGTGGCTGGGGGCGGGGCTGCGTGGGCTCTGCAGGCTGCAGCAGTGGGTACCAGGGATCCGCAAGGGGTCCCTGGACAAGAGCCCCGGTGGGCCCCGGGCCGCCCCCAGTCCGACCCTGGGAAGGTGAACATCCCCTTTAAGAAAAAAGTGCTCACAAAATGTCTGATGACATAAGTAGAAATTGTAGATTAATGTAAAAGAAAGCACACCACAAGCACCAATGGAGCTAATCAGCTCCACTAATTATTAAAGGCAGATCCAGACGAGTATCAATTAATATATGCCTGTTTAATGTTCTTAATTTTTTAACTAAATATGTGATCTTTATCTTTACCTTTTTAAAGAGATACTGACACCAGACATTGCCTTTTTTACATCTATCATAAAATTGTCTTTGCATGCTACTTATAATTTTGCCATAAAGTATTTGCCCAATGCTTTTACATTACCATCTGACTCTCTGTGTACGTCTATGAGGGGGCTTCCGTATTTGTGCAGCAACAGTCCGTTAGCATTAGAAACTTTTACTGACAGGCTGAGGTGGTACAGTCAGGTTGTCAAAACAGCATGACCTATAGGTAACTTTTCATGTACATTCATATTTTAAAAAGTCGTTTTTTAGTGTCAATATCACTTTAAGAGGTATCCTACAAACTGAAGGTGCAAGATTTAATTATATACAAAATTCCTGGAGAAAAAAAATGTGATAACATGATTTAGATAATCAACCTTACAAACAAGTATTCCTATAAAATTTCTCTTCCATAGCTGTGATGAGTTTATGACGGCCAGACTAAAAAATAAACTACAGTAATGACCTGGTTAATATGGTTATAAAATGTGGGTGTAATGACTTATGTGTTATCATTATAGCACCGCTGTAGTAATGTAAACTCACATTATTTTGCTTGAATGCATGTGGTGAGTCCGTTATCTAGGGATGCATTGAATCCACTTTTTTTCGAATCCCCGAATCTTTATTGAAAGATTTGTCCGAATACCAAACCGAATCCAAATCATAATTTCCATATACAGATTGGTGGGGGGGATGAAAATGTGGGAAAAATTTTTTTAACTTCCTTGTTTTGTGACAAAAAGTCACAACTTCCCTTCCCACTCCTAATTTATGTATGCAAATAAGGATTTGGTGCATCCCTAATATTATCCATCTATTACATCTTTGTTACTTTTCTTCCTTTAGGATATGACAGAAAATAGCAACCACCATATGGTGGTACGGGCCAAGTTTACTTTCCAGCAGACAAATGAGGATGAGCTGTCTTTCAACAAGGGGGATATCATTCATGTCACACGCTTAGAAGACGGTGGCTGGTGGGAAGGCACACACGGTGGCAAAACAGGATGGTTCCCAAGCAACTATGTCAGAGAAGTAAAGTCATCTGGTATGTATTGTTGCCGTTCTTAAGGGATGTTATGTTGTTATACACAATACTCAAGCACAACAACAGAATTGGTATGCATTCAGTCACATAGCAATCTCAACAGGAAGTATTGGGGGGGTCTCTTTTCTTTAAAAAAAAAATAAAAATTTGATTGTTTGCTTCTCTGTTTTACAACAATGAAAAAGCTGAATAACACATTTTCCCAGGATTGTGGTAATTTCCTCTTAGTGATGTTTGCTTATCTATCTAGAAAGAAGTGCATCCAAAGCATATTGCACTGTAAGCCATCCCTATGCTCTTTAGGTGTTGCATTCTAGTGTACATGAAGAGAAAGAATCATATTAAAAAGATGACCATTCGGACGGAGATAATTTGTCTTTTGGGGTGAAGATCTTCTAGGGGGAGTGAGGTGTTGAAACGGTCAACAATTTCCCATACATTTATTTTAAAATAAATGTAAAGTACCATATAATTTACATTTGTAGATAAGTTATACCTTTAATAGTATGAGGAAACAAAGGGATCATTCACAAACTCGAGCGCAGAAAGTAAAGGGAAGTTTTGTGCACAATTTCCATTTTTCCCCACAGTACAGTGTTTTTCTATCAGAATTCCAGTTGTGTTGCATCTAATGCAATTGCTGCTGATACATTAAAATGAGCGCAATTGGGCTTTTACTTTCGGGCACAGTTGCAGAACTAATATCAGCTATACAGTAGTGGAAAGTGACCCAATTGCACTAGCAGCTATAAACTACTCCTTTTGACTACTTTTTGCATTGCTTCTGTTCATTGTTTCGAGGTCTAATGAAAGTAAAGGCCTGATAAAAAGGATTTTGTAAGTTATCCTTCAATTAATTAACAGCCATAATAAAAATAAATAATAATAAAGATAATAAAGCGTGGAGGTGTGGATTATGTGAGCAGACAAGGGTCCTAGAAACAGACTAGTATTGATTCATCCAGGAGTACACCACAAGGAAGCCATAAGAGTCTGGGTCTAAGCTGAATTAGGCAAGTGTTTTCATTAGTATAACATAAAAAAATTTGTTAGGAAGGTGTGAAAACATGGTTGCAGCTTGATTGTGGATGCCAATGGAATGTTTGACCATATCAAAGGTAGAGAATAAATCCAGGAGAATGGGAAAAGAACATTGTTCTCTGAATGCAGATCATTTGCAGCTTTACATGAAGCTGTCTCCGTAAAGTAAGCAAGGTAAAAATCAGATTGCATCCATCAGAGAATGAGTATGAAGAAATAATAGTTCATGAAGTAATAATGTTAACTGTTAATATAAACTAGGTTTCTGTGCACAGACAGATTTCCTCCAGCTAATCCACTGCTTGTTGCAGTGATGGTACATTTACAGATTATATGAATAATCATGCTCATGCACAATTTAATTTAATTCAATGAACAAACATAAAAAACATCAGTCAGTTTTTCAAATGATAAATGGATATCTTTAAAATAATAGAATATCGATGCCCTTTGCAATACAGGCATGGGATCCGTTATCCGGAAACCCATTATCCAGAAAGCTCCGAATTATGGAAAGGCAGTCTCCCATAGACCCCATTTTATCCAAATCATTTTAAAAAAAAAATTATTTCCTTTTTCTCTGTAATAATAAAACAGTAGCTTGTACTTTGTCCTAACTCATATATAATTATTCCTTTTTGGATACAAAACCACATTTACATGGTTTTCTAGGTATGAATTTTGCAGAAAGACCAAGGTCTTGAGAATTCTGGATAACCGGTCCCATACCTGTACACAAAACAGAATTTACTGTAGTGCAGATTGACAACACTATTTTTTAGGAAAAGGCATACAGATTATTTTCATATTCAACTCTTAAGATCATTACATATGGTAGTGATACGTGGGTCAACTAAAAGTGGAATTCCACCCAACCCTAGCCTGCCTCAAACTTGTACCTGTCCCAACTAGGGATGCACCGAATCCAGCATTTGGCCGAATCATTGTGCATTCCTGAACCACATCCTAATTTGCATATGTAAATTAGGCGTGGGAGGGAAATCACGTGACTTTTTGTCGCAAAACAAGGAAGTAAAAAAACATTTTCCCCACCTTTTCCTTTCCCGTCCCTAATTTGCAAATGCAAATTAGGATTCGATTCAGTATTCACCCGAATATTTCACGAAGGATTCGAGTATTCGACCTAATCCCAAAAAGTGGATTTGATGCATCCCTTGTCCCGATCCACTCTGTTCTATAAAGTATAGTTCTATTATATTATATAGGTCTAGGTTAATGCTGGCAGCCTAAAATGACTGCTTATTACAAAGGCAAGATGCACTGGAAATTGTAGATATATGAACCATAAAGGCGTATTTGTAGGAATCATTGGTATCTGCATAATGGATACATTGTTTCCTTTGAACAGCAAGTAAAGATTGTTGCTTCAATAATATGAATCTAGTTTCATTTTCTTTGTTATAATTGTAAATTAGTAAAATTAAAAAATGTGAGTCTAGGTTGAGCTATTGATTGATATATAATTTTATTATTCTCTCATTTCTTGAAATGTTTCCTACTAATATTATGTAATTGTGTATGTAAATGAATATACATGTATATGTATTCTTTGCATTTTAACAACATTTTGATTACATGCCAGTTAGACCTTGAGTGAATTACCTATTCTTTCAATGTTGTTTGCATTATCCAAACCTAAACTGCAGTGGGCCAGGTACTTGCAGTTTACCTCTAAGTTAAGGTTATTTTGCATGGAGTGGGTATGGCCATGATTGTAGGTTTCTGTCTTAATTGATACTTTGCCACACTTTCGATTTATGAATAGTGTAGGGACTGTTTTAGCAAGACCTTAAAGGGATTCTGTCATGATATTTCTAGTGTAGTTTTTATTTCTAAAGTTTACACTAATAATTCATTCTACCATGTAAAATGTAATTCCTGAACCAGTATTTAGTTTTTTTTAATTTATAATATTAGCATGTAGGCAGCCATCTCAGGTCATTTTGCCTAGTTATGTGGTTTCAGATAGAGCCAGCACTTAAGGATGGAACTGCTTTCTGGCAGGCTGTTTCTCCAACTCATTGTAACTGAATATATCTCAGTGGGACTTTACTTTTTACTATTGAGTGCTGTTCTCCGAGCTGCTATCTTTTATCTGTTTTCTGAACTCCTCCCCATTGTATTGTTGGTAGGTTGCTGGGAGTAGGGGGGGGGGAGAGGGGGTTATGTCACCACAGTAAAGATGACTGAAGTTTATCAGAGCACAAGCCACATGACTTGGGGCAGCTGGTAAACTGACAATATGTTTAGCCCCATGTCAGATTTCAACATTAGATATAAAAAATGTTTGCTCTTTAGAGAAATGGATTTCAGTGCAGAAGTCTGTTGAAGCAGCATTGTTTACTGGTGCGTTTTGAAAAAAAAATTCCCATGACAGTATCCCTTTAAACATTTTAGAGAGGAACATGATAGAATAAATGGCACTTCAATCTTTTTTAATATATAAAGTCTGTATGTATGTGTTTATAAATGCATTTTTCTTTTCTTTAGAAAAGCCAGTGTCGCCAAAGTCCACTACACTGAAGAGCCCACCTAAAGGATTTGACACGTCGGCAATTAACAAAAGTTACTACAATGTGGTGAGTGTTTTCTATTGAGCAGCAACTTACACAAATAGCAACAACTTGCACTCAGCAGTGCTACAGCATAGAGCAGTCAAAGCAGTCTTGCCAAACGTGTGTACAATTTTATTGTATGAAGGATCAATGACTTTATGGTTTGATGTGTATCTTTAACAGATATTTATGAACTGTGCTTTTCATTTTTGGCTTGAGGGTCATAATTATAAGACTTATCAGCTCTTGTGCTTTATAAATGTGTTAATAATTTGTAATAAAATCAGTTGTCAAGAGTATTTTGCTGCCAGTAACAGGACATTTTTTTAACCACCCATAATAAATTATAATCGCTTAAATTAGACCCTGGGCTGGCACTCCTCTTTGCTGAAAATATACATTGGCACAGGGAACTATTTTAGTCAGTGCCACACTCCCATCTTCTTGTTTGTCCCTGGGATCACTTGCACCTGCTTTGGCATGTACATGTGTTCAGTAAAAAGCAGCTCTACTGCACATGCACACAGTCCAGGGCTGCAGCAATGGGACATGGAACAAGATGGTGGTGTGCTGCTTGCTAGAATAGAATCCCATGTCAGTGCATTTCTCATTGAAGAGGAGAACTGGCCTGGGGTCTAAAGCAAGTGATTATAAAACCAGGTCCAGACCGAGATTCGTATAGGCTCTGGAATTTTTAAGAGGTACAAACAGCCCTTCACAGGCCCAGTTAATTGTAACTGTGTATTCAGTCCCTTTGGAATTTGCCAGAAT
This sequence comes from Xenopus borealis, assembly GCA_024363595.1. Lineage (NCBI taxonomy): Eukaryota > Metazoa > Chordata > Amphibia > Anura > Pipidae > Xenopus > Xenopus borealis. The sequence goes on along the minus strand of CM044433.1, from coordinate 116,324,324 downwards.
CTGCAGATTGCCAGTCTGGGCCTGATAATCCACAGTGGGGTGCCTAAGCCTTTCCTTGTCCTTTAATATAAAGCAGTACTGGAGCTAGAACCATGGTCTAGGTCAGTGATCCCCAACCAGTAGCTCGTGAGCAACATGTTGCTCTCCGACCCCTTGAATGTTGCTCCCAGTGGCCTCAAAGCAGGTGCTTATTTTTGAATTACTGGCTTAGAGGCAAGTTTTGGTTGCATAAAAAACAGATGTCCTGCCAAACATTGTCTCCTGTAGGCTGCCAGTCCATATAGGGGCTACCAAAAAGCCTATCAGAGCTCTTATTTGACATCCCCATGGACTTTTTCATGCTTGTGTTGCTCTCCAACTCTTTTTTTAAATTTAAATGTGGCTCACGAGCAAAAAAGGTTGGGGACCCCTTGTCTAGGTTATTTCACAGATATATATATATATGATCTATAATACTGCAACATGTGTGGTCTTAAAGGTAAAATGTATAATGTTCATGTCTAGACTGGGTATGTTTGAATAAGATTCATTTGCAACATTCCTCATGCTTGTTTGCAGAAAAATTGTGCTATACTGGGTTAATGTAATCTTTTTAAATTGGTGACAGGCATTATTTTTGGCACAATATCTGATAAATAGCATTAAAAAAGTGGGTGTCTTTGAGTCTCCATCTGTTTCCTTTTCATCCATAAAAGATCACATCCTGTAATTCAAGCTGCCCTGTGACTCTGCTTTGAGGATTCCGAAGGGAGGATTATTTGTATCTCCTTGGGGACACCGAGTTCTCCTATAGATGTGCAGTCTCTGAGGAGATGAGAAACCATTATTTGGATTTAGTTATTCTGAAATGCTTGGAACCTTGGTTTTTTTTCTAAAGTGAAACCCTATGCCTTGACACTTTTAGACTCCATATAAACATTTACAAAAAAAAAAAAAAACCCCAAATGGCCATAATAGCATATCCATGCTATTTTATTTTATATAAAATATAACTGGTAGGATTATTTCAGAGCTAAAATAAATCTATAAAAATAAAGAATTGTTTATTGTGGGAACTGCAAATTCCAACATTATTTTCACAAAACTAATTTCACAAATTTAAGATGCAACAATCTGTGAATGTAAAGCACCTGAAACCACCTGTACTAGTGGTGTTGGGTGGTTTCCATCACAGTGATCTGGAGAAGGCATGGGCAGGTTCTGGCGATTCTTCATTAGCTGTAATTCATCAGTGAAGGAAACACCTCCTGTGCTGTTAAACCAAGGTCTTCAGCACTTAAAGAGGACCTGTCACCCAGACACAAAAATTTGTATAATAAAAGTCCTTTTCAAATTAAACATGAAAACCAATTTCAAATTTTTATTAAAGCATTCATAGCTGTTTTAAGCTCATTTAAAAATCTCAGCTGTCAATCAAATATTGCCTGCCACTCCTCTATGCCTTAGGCATAGAGGCGGGGCAGGTAATTACTTTCACTTTCCATTCAGCACTTCCTAGATGTCACTGCTCCCCACACATTCCCCCAGTTCTCTTAACCATTTAATTGTGTAGCCAGGACATAGGGATAGACATTGGGTCCCCCATTCTGGTGCACAAACAATATTCTGAGATGATGCAAGGCTTGTCTTAATAACAGTGTCCACAAAATGGTTCCTGCCTGCTTGTTATAATTATGAATTCCCAGACTGAAGAAAACAAGATTAAAACAATTTATATATTGTAATTAATTTTCATTTTGCTTGACTAATGTGATAAAATATGATTTTGAATATTTTTTTGGGGTGACGGGTCTACTTTAAAATAAAGATCCAGCATTATAGTATAGTATCCCAACAGATAAAGGCAATCACATTCTTCCAGTGAAAGTATAATACTGCCATCTGCTGTCTTCATGGTATAGATGCACAGGGTATATCATTTGTAGGCATTTGGTCAGTGATGTCATGTTTCTTTCAATAGAAACTTTTAGTATGCTATAGTTTGGCTTATTCTAAGCAGCTTTTCAGTTGGTCTTCATTTTTTGTTTTTCATGTACAGCAAAACAATAAATTAGTAGGGTCATTGAAATAAAAGTAACAATAATGCCTTATTAGAAATACAATGCACAAAAATATAAAATATAAATACAATACAGATTAAGTGCTCAGTGTCAAGGAAACAAAAGGCTAGAGGAACCTAACCCTTGGTGTTTACAGTCTAAGTGGGAGGGTAACATACAAACACAATTCAGAGGGGTATTAAAGTGCTGTAGGTTACAGTTTGTTACACTGTTATATAAATGCCAGTTCCCAGTTCAGGTGTTATCCAGGTGCTCCTAGAGCGAGGTAGTATTTGTTTTCTTTTTAAAACCCTGAAGGAGCATTCTCAAATTGTTTTATAATGTCACTCTTTACATCATACTAAAAGTTAATTTAAAGGTGAACAACCCCTTTAAGTGGCTGAGCTTTGGTAGTGTTTTAAACAATGGGTTCTAGTGGTGTCTGCGCAAGGCTAGAATGTTTCTCATTCAGCAGCTGTATTACTCACTCTTATGCTCATTGATTAAAGCATTATGTCTTTGTGGTGGTTTAACAGTGGATGATGTTCCCTGGTGATGTCACAGCTATGGGACCTGTTAACCAGAATGACTGGGACCTGTTAACCAGAATGACTGGGACCACCTAAGGGTTTTCCATAATTTGTTTCTCTATACCGTTATTGTACTAAAAAAATATAAATAAAACATTAAACTTAAAGGGGTTGTTCACCTTTGAGATAACTTTTAGTATGATGTAGAGAGCGACATTCTGACATAATTTGCAATTTGTTTAAATTTTTTATTATTTACGGTTTTTGAGTTATTTCGCTTTTTATTCAGCAGCGCTTCAATTTGCATTTTAAGCAGTCTGGTAACTAGGGCCCAAATTACCCTAGCAACCCTGCATTGATTTGAATAAGAGACTGGAATGTGAATAGCAGAGAGTCTGAATAGAAGGATCAGCAATAAAAAGTAGCAATAACAATACATTTGTAGCCTTACAGAGCATTTGTTTTTTTAGAAGGGGACGGCGATGCCCATTTGAAAGTTGCAAAGAATCAGACGAAAAAACAAATAACTATAAAACTATAACAAATAAATAATAAAAACCAATTGAAAAGTTGCTTAAAATTGGCCGTTCTATAACATAATAAAAGTTACCGTAAAGGTGAACCACCCCTTTAAGATTAATTTTATCTTCGTTAGAATAAAGTAAAAAGGAAATAATCTTTTAAAACTTGAATAATTTGATTATTCATGGGGCTATTGCCTTCCTGTAATTCAGAGATTTCTGGATAACCGATCACATAACGGTATACAAAGGTTAGATACATTTTTCCCAGCCTCCGTGAGCTGTTTGAGGGGCAGAACTGTCGGAGACGATCATTCTTCCCCCAGTTCGTTTGTCTTTGTATCTCCTGTGATGTGGACTGTTTAACTTGCGCTATAACAGCAAGGCACTGTTCTAGCTCTCCTCACTTTCCTTGCCACACGAGAGGGATGGAAGTTCTAAACAAATATTTGTGTCTGTGCTATGGGGGCTTCTGGCAGCAGCCTGAATATTCTGCATCCAACCAAGGGAAGAAAGGGGAAGAAATCTGCAAAAGCGGTATAAGTAGTGTGCTGGTCTTCTTGTTTTATGAAATGCAGTGGAGGCAGGTGTACTCTTTATGTGCCTGTGTGTCTAGCCAGCTATATCTGTCTAGGAATACTGTATATTTGTACAGATAAGATTCTTTAGGATGATTTAAAGGAGTCTGTTTTGCACCTGGTTACACAAGTCTTCTTTTTTTAACTTCTTCAAGTTAAAATGTTATGGTTCTACTGACCCAATATTCTGTTGAGTTAACTATTCCTAAAGCCTTTTAGGCCAGTGATTGTCAGCCTTTTAGTTTCTAACTGGGAATGGGCAATTGTAGTTCCGCAACAGCTGAAGGGTTGTAGCTTGAAAATCACCACTTGTTTCTTAGTATTTGTATTCTCCTAAATCCCTCCAGTTTTGTGGTATTTTGCCTTGTATAAATCTAAGGGGCAGCGTTATTAATGGTCGAATTGAAAATTTGAATTAGAATTTCGAATGTTCAAAAATTTTTATGGTCAAAAGTCACATTCAACTGGGAAGTTAATCAAATTTGGATTCGATTTTCGAGATTTTTCATACTCTGGCCAAATTGCTGTTTAAGTCAATGGGAGAGGTCCAGGGCTCCATCTGGAGTTGTTTGCAGCCTTCCTGATATTCGAGTTGGAGAAAAAACTCAAATCGAGTTTTAACAATTTTAATCAAATTCGATTAGAGTTTTCAGGTTTTATTCATTATTCAATTTAATTCATCTGAGTTTAAAGAATTTGATTTTATACATACATTTCCATTATGGGCGTTTTTTAAAAGCCTTGTACATGTTTTGTTTAAGCAGCCTTCTGTGTTGAGGGTATAAACATGGAGAACTGTATAGTCTATGGGGCAAATTCACTAAGATGCGCAAATTCGCTAGCGTTCGCCCGCACTTCGCCAGGCGAATTTTCGCCAGCACTATGCAAATTCACTAAAGTGCGAATGTACGCTCAGGTCGGCAAACGGTAGCGTAGTTGCGCTAGTGTTACTTTGCTAGGCAGATCGCTGTTACGCTAGCGAAGCCTTATTTGCATACGGCGGGAACTTTAAGTTATAATAGAAGTATATGTTACAGCCACTACATTCTAACTAGTGTTAGACGCTTCACGCTTTAGTGAATTTGGCCCTTTATGTTCAATAAACACCCCCATCTTAAGTACACCACTACTGAATATTTTGGCAATTTATAAATATTTATTGGTGCCAATGGAATTTTTGATAAATAACATGTGTGGACTAATGCATTGTTGTTTGCCTTGGCGCATTTGCTTATTTTTCACTTTTCCCCTAAAAACATGCAGGTAGAAAAATGATTTTAGGAACTTCTTAAGGTGGCCATACACGAAGAGATCCGCTCGTTTGGCGATGTTGACAAACGAGCGGATCTCTCCCCGATATGCCCACCTTGAGGTGGGCGATATCGGGCTGATCCGATCGTGGGCCCTAGGGCCCAACGTTCGGATCAGTATGGGCGGTCGGATCGCGGGACCGCATCAACGAACAGATGCGGCCGCGATCCGACGGGATTTTTAAACCTGCCCGATCGACGTCTGGCCGACTTTCGGCCAGATATCGATCGGGAAAGCCCGTCGGAGGGCCCCCCACACGGGCAGATAAGCTGCCGACACAGTCTGTCGGCAGCTTTTATCTGCCCGTGTATGGCCACCTTTAGGAAATGACGAAAGGCTCACAAGTTGCACCCTTTATTATATTCAGCAACCCCATTTCTGTGTTCTAGGACTATAAATCCAAAGAGCTAGTGTCCCCCGTACAGATTCACATGGCCATGGATAGATAGAGTTGGCTGAGAGGTCAGCAGTTCATTTTTCAGCAGTGAATGAAGTCAAAAAAGGAACAAAAATTCTCTTTTTCCTCTTTCCTCTCGGAGTAGACTGAAATGAATGGAAGCATTCAAAGAATATGAACAGCATCTAGTGTACGCTCATAATAAAAGATCAAGGGGTTCCTGCATTGATTGTTGTCCATTCATACTTCATACTGCTAAAAGCTGCAACAGCAGCAATATTTTTATCCACTGACCTTTTTCATCCCTATAAGAGCAATGCTTCCCAGGTGCAGTTCTATTCAGGCTCTGTGGCTTGTGCAGGGTCCCTAATGTAGTGAGCAGTTGTATGTGTATTGTCCCCTTCGCATTATACTCATTCATACACATTCATTTTAAGATGAAGTTAAATTTAATGGAATTTTTCAGTATAAAAATAAAAACTAGCTAAATTCTAATATAGTTAGTAGCCAGATATATAATCTATAAAGGCTGGTGTGACTGGATGTCTAACATAATAGCCAGAACACTACTTCCTGCTTTTCAACTATTTTGGTTTCCACTGATTGGTTACCAGGCAGTAACTTTATTGAAAAAAGTCGTTATTTCTGGGGAACAATCTTAAAACAACAGCATTAGAAAAAGTGTTTGGAAGGTGAACATTCACGTTATTAAAAGAGGTGTCCAACAATCTACAGCAAGGTGACTACTAATTGTGACCCAAAATCACATTAAGAAATACTGCCGTAAACAAATAATGTCAACATTTTTTCCTTGTACTGAATAGTAGCCTGGTAACATGCTTATTAACCTTTTAAGGCTACACTGATCTATGGTTTGTCTCATTCACTGTGATGTCATTAGGTACCTTTATCTGTAGGCACTTCTAGAGTATTAAGCAGCTTATATACTATTTGTTTGGCAGGGTGTTTGCCTGATTTGGCCATCTACATTAAGGGCCAAATCAGGCTGATCCAATTGTTTGTCTCCCAGGCCACAAATAGGATCACAATGGGCATCTATGTGCCCAGCTGTTGTGAGAGCCAGTGCTGCTCATTCATTATATTCTTTTTCTGTTGCATATTTTTCATGTCATTTTCCATTTAACTTTTTTCCTTTTTTTTTGTTCTTCATAGGTGCTTCAAAACATATTAGAAACAGAAAGTCAATATTCTAAAGAACTCCAGGACATGCTTTCCAACTACCTGCGACATCTGCAAACTAGTGAAAAGTAGTTTTTTTTTTTTTTTTTTTTAAATGTATTTTTTTGTGTAACTGCCTCATTTGTTCAAATAAACTTTGTTCATTCTTTTTGCTGACCCAAACACAGGAGCGATCCTGGCCCGTCCGGCGCCTGAGGCAGCTTGCTATTGCTGCCGCCGCCCCCCCCCCCTCCCCATGCGCTCAATTTTTTTTCCAGATGGGTCAACGAGAGCGGCGGAGAGGGCTAGCATAACTGCGCTCTGCGGTAGAAGAGCTGAATTTCCCATTTGAAAACTGGAAATTTAAAGTACCAGGAGCTACATTTTTTACACCCCTGGTAGCTAGTGGGGCGCTGCCGCCTGAGGCGAAATGCTCAACTCGCCTCACTGGCGGAGCGCCCCTGCCCAAACATAGATGTTCACTTTTAGAGTTCTGACAGGATATCTGTAATGGCTTGAGGTTGGTGTGTGTGTGTTATACAGTGTATGTATATAGTGATTATAGTTATTATGTATATAGTGATTTTAGTCCAGGCATAGGGTGCAGGGTGCAAAGTGCAGTCACACATTTTTGCATATTGTGCTCCATCTGTAGAAATAAATCAAATCAAGTGGACTTGCTGTGTTTTTTCATGAAGATGTTTTACCAGTCATTCAACTGGCTTTCTCAATTCAGAATAGCTTGTAAATAAGATCTTTCTGTAAAGATCTTATTTGCAAGTTATTCTGAATTGAGAACGCTAGTTGGATGACTGGTGACATGTCTTCAATGGAAAACACATCACATCAAGTCCAGTTGATTTAACTTATTTCTCAGATATACGATGACCAGGATGAATGAGAATCTTGACAAAAATATTGTTCCCAACTTTGCATCAACATTTTTGGTTTGTTGCAAGTCTTTGCATTATGTTTTAGAGCAGGAAAATCTGAGACAGCCCTTGTGAATACTCTTGAACTTCCTCCAGGGGCTTCACAAATGACCCCATGTTAAAGGAACAGTAACACCAAAAAATTTTTCTAAAAATTAAAATATAATGTACTGCGGCCCTGCACTGTTCTATGTTTGCTTCAGAGACTACTATAGTTTATATAAACAAGCTGCTGTGTATCCCTGGGGGCAGCCATCAAGCTGGAGAAAAGGCACAGGTTACATAGTAGATATTATATAAAACACTATTGTATTCTACAGGGCTTATCTGTTATGTGCTATGTAACCTGTGCCTTTTCTCCAGCTTGAATGGCTACACAACAGCTTGTTTATAAAAACTATAGTAGTGTTTTTGCTCCTTTAAATGCAGAAAAAATGGCACCCTGGTTGTAACACCCTCCCACTCACCGTTTTCTATTAGGGTTAGGCCAGACGGGAAGATTCAGGGAGATTTGTCGCCGGGCGACTAGTCGCCTATTCTCTGGGGTGACTAGTCTCCCTGAATCACTTCCCCCTGCCTTCCAGCTGATTATTAATAATATTATTATTATTATTAACATGTATTTCTATAGCGCCAACATATTGCGTAGCGCTTTAGATTAATGAAGAATCGCCTGCACCTATTCACAGCGGCGCTGCATTTTCCGAAGTCATTCGAAGTTGCCTCGTTCGGGAAAGCGCCGTGTGTGAATAGGTGCAGGCGATTCTTCATTAAGCAGCTGGAAGGCAGGGAGAAGCGGTTCGGGGAGATTAATCGCCATTAATTTGTCCACCTAGCCCTTAAAAGCCATTAACAGGGGAGAATTAAGCCTGTGAATCCAATGTTTTAGTCTGAGCAATCTCTCTCCTTACCAAAGCTAATGGTGGAGGAGAATAATGATGTTTTTCCCAAAGAATGCAGCCATGCAGAAAGTTGCCAGCATATGAAAAATATGACCATAGGTAAATAGTTAAACCCCTGTTTTTGAAAAGATTTACACACATACTAAATTACTTATGAAACTAGTATGCTTGTCTTTATATCACTGTGTGCTGTGGAAGTCAAGAGCATGTGTAGGCACAAAGGAGGTCAAACCTCTTCAGGGCAGGTGCTAATTCCAGAGCTCCCTCTTGTTTATACACCTACTTTTGTACCTTGCACGCTTAGGGGCACATCTACTAAGGGTCGAATTGATTAAAAGTGAAAATTTGAAATTCGAATAAAAAAAAAATTTGAATTTCGTATTACATTTTTGGTTATTCGACTATCGAATAGCCTGAAATTCGATTCAAATTTGAAAATTTTAATTTGATTTTTGAAGTACTGGCCCTTTAAGAAAAATTTGATAGGCTAATTCGGCAGATTAAACCTACCGAATTGCTATACAATCCTATGGGGGAAAAAAAATTTGATCGTTCGAAAAATCGAATTGCGTTAAAACCCCTCGAATTCGGAATTTGAGGGGTTTTAATTCGACCAAAATCCGAGGGTCTTATTCGAGGGTTTTTAACCCTCGAAATTCAACCCTTAATAAATGTGCCCCTTATAGTGGCAAGACCAGTATCAAGTAGAATGTGTCGACACAAGTAACTTTGCGAACAGTGTGTACATGTATACAATAGCCATTTCTTGACAAATACTTTATTTTACTTTCAGATTAAACCCTACAAATATATCTTATTTAATTGGAAACCTGGAAGAGATATGTGCTTTTCAGCAAATGCTGGTACAATCATTAGAAGAATGCACCAAGTAAGTGTTTCATACAATTTTTGTATATTTTCCAGACATTCTTTCATTTGGAGTTTTGTATTGATGGAGTCTGAAATGCTTAAAGGTAGACAGCAATACATACAGTAGCTGCCAATAATTTCCATTTTTTACTTACAGACTAGTTCCTGCTGACTTAATTGTCATTCTGTGAGTCTTTGGGGGCCAGGCTAAATTAATGCTGTGGAGAATATGTTAAAACTGAATAACAAACACATTTTCATATTGTATAGCTATACTAAGCACAAGCCAAATAAATACCACTTGTATTGAAAATGTATAGCTTTTTCTTTCATCTGGTTATATATTGATAAAAATACTGAGGGGCAGATATATCAAGGGTCGAATTTCGAAATTAAAAAACTTTGAAATTTGACCATCAAAATTTGTTTTAAAGTTTCGATCGAATAGGTCCGTTTTCGATCAAATAAAAATTTTGATTCAAACGTTTTTCACCAAATAAATTTAATTTTTTAAAATGCCATAAAGGTTATAGGAGGTCCCCCATCAGAAAGTACCCGCACTCTTCCTCCAGCTGACAATAATGGGTGCTCCTATATAGATATAGAATTGTATGTTAAAGAATATTATGTTGAGGAAAATTCATTACAAAGTGCTTTTAAATTTCACTACAGAGGAAGATCAGAAAACTATTTGCATCTGATAGCAAACCATTAAGCAGCTCCACCTTGTGGTGTCTTGCAGCAACACCCTCCTGTTCGTTTCGTGAGCTTGAAATGTTAGTGCATCTGCCTTTTTCTACTGTCTTCTGATAGTAGAATAGGTTGGCAATTTGAACAAAACAGCAGACAACAAAAATGGAAGAGGCCTTGGGGCTGTTATTTTGCAATTGATAAAATCAATAACGCAATATAGCAAGTATAAAGATTTATAGGCACTGGTTAAAATAATTGCTCTTTATTGTTTATTTGTTCTTTTACATCTGAATTATAAAATCATCATATAGTTCATGCCAAGCAACACACTAATAAACTCTTGGTTCTATTCTATTTGCCAGTGCTCAACTATAAAAATTGTTAGATGTTTCTAGAATTTGTTGGAATTGCTGTTTCCGGGTTTTCCTAGGGTTGTGAAGGATCTCACCACATATAAGCATCAGATGATTTTCTTAAATCTTTTATGATTTTTTTTATTATTTAAAGTAAGGTTTATAGAGGTCAATTTAATATTTGTGCAGACATCTGGTCTTTGTGGTCGGTCTTTTGGCGAGAATGTTCTCCCTGTTTACTGGTATGAGGTTGCTGCAAAAAAGTGGCTTAGTATGCTCTCTTTTTTTATGCTTTTTTAAAATTGTTTTGAATGTGTTGTTTGATGCCGAAATGTATTAATCCAGAGTTTATTGTTCTAGCTATTTGTTTTCAGTTGCCTGCTCTGCTGATGGTTGCTGACTATATTTTTTTGTTTGCATACACACAGTCCATTATACCCTGAATGTAATACAAAATAGACTTGTATCTAGTGAAACAAAACACTCGTATACATTTTCCCATGACTGTACCCAACACTCTGTGCTTCCTTTAAAGGGATAGTGTGTTGATTTTTAAATAATTAATTCTACCATATAACTATACATATTCTATATTACACCCACTTTTGTAGCCTCCTTTTAAGTGAAGAAGAACAAAAAAGGCAGATAATAGACAAAAGAGCAATATCAACAGCAACACATATGTGTAACTCCTAGATGATAACCGGAAATAATCCGAGAAAACATTATAGTTGTCGTAAGTTTAAGCAAGGTGCAAATTAAACGCATCCGAGTGAAGCAAACCAGTCCTTTGTTAATGAGTTATTGATTAATTTAGATCTGTTGGGAAGTTGTTTGTTTTTTACAGAGAGGGATCACAACAATTTTTTTTCAACCATCATTAACCTGGTCCTCTGCATTAGGAAATTGACTCCATTAGTACTAAGAAAAATGTATGATTGCATATATGCATAGAAAGAGAATATTCTTTTCTAAAAAGCAGGCCTTGCTATATATATTTGTGTGCATATCTTTTATACAGTTGTTATTTAAATTTACTTCCATTTGCACACTCTTCAGCAATGACAGAGAGGCAAATTTCTTTCCTAGGGACTGTGTAATTTGCTTTCAGACTTTTATTTTAAACTACATTATACATTTTTCAATTCCTACGCAACTGGGATATCATTGTCTAGAAGAGAGAGAGCAGGAGGCTAAATGTATGAAGGGGTAGAACTAGGAACTCTGTAGTGAGTGTAATCATATTACCCGTGACCTGACCATGAAATTCCACAATAATTGTGACGAGCATTGCTTAGTAGCTATGCATATCACCACTGACTGAAAACTACTACAACCTATATGGTGTGTTCAAACATTCCGCACAACACTATTCTCTTGAGTTATTTTGGAATCTCTTCTAACATGAGTTCTGCAACCCACAAAAATCTAAGGAGCATAAAGCAAGGTTTTCATCCGCATTAGGTATAATGGACTTTCAATAGGCTGGATGAGTTAAAATTGCATATTCGAGGGCTCATTTAGGTACTGGAAACAAATCGAGAATGCCATTCTTTGCTGATATGGTACATTATGCAGGCTGTAAGAAAAAGCACAACTAAACCCCGGCATAATGGACTACTGCTTACAAAACAGCCACAACAAAGGGTGAGAGAGTGGGTTGTTTACTCAGAATTATCTAACGTACAAGGACCAAACATGAAATATTGTGCATCTCCCTTTTCCCCGTTTAGCTCAAGAAATAGTAAAATTTGTAATAACTTTTTCATTATTACCCATGAATGAATCTTAATCCTTCATATCCTGGATATCCCTATTTACTTTTTTCCTGACTTGAATATAAACGGATGAATTGTCTTTATCTACACATCCTCTATACTGGCCATTAATTTCCATGCTGAAGAATGTTAATGTTTTATGCTTTTGACACAAGTTTTATGTAGATTCACATCTTACTAGCAGTGAAGGACAACAGTACATTATATTTTTTGTGCTCCTTTAAATGCTTTCCTACAGCGTTTGGCACAGTAGTGCCATTTATCTCTCACTTAACGCTTGCTAAGGTGTAATATATACCCAGCTTATTTAAAACATGCTGACAAGGCAGTGCCCAAGTCAAGCTTGTCTCTGGGGTTGGTTGATAGATTTTTCTATAATACTTGGCTTTTCTTTCTTGACTTTCATTGTTTTTATGTTCCAGGTTACCAGAGGGGCAACAGAGAGTTGGGGGATGTTTTACGAGTCTGATGCCTCAAATCAAGAGTCTGTACCTTGCCTATTGTGCCAATCATCCTTCAGCAGTTAATGTCCTCACACAACACAGGTAGCTCTTCTAATTACCGTGTAAGGTGTTGGAGCCACATTATCTCAAGTGATCATAATATTCCTTACTCCAATGTCATTGGCATTATGAGTTTTGCAAAAACTGAAACCAAGTCAACTTATTGTTTAGAATTGTTTCTACACCTACAGGATAATGCATTCTCTTATTAAGATAAGCTGTAAACATTTCTAGTGTTGTTCTTTATTTACTTTCTAATAACTATATTAAAGACAGAATATATTAAGAAATGTTTCTTTTAACCTGCAATGCATTTCTTTTTATGGTTCTATCATGTCCGAGATCTGTAACCTGCGGCAGACTAGCTGTCACTAAGTAATAACTCCTAGCATCCTGGGACATTATACTCTTGACAGTTCTGTATTTACATCAGTGCACACGCATGTTTTCCATTCATGATTCCCAGCTTGTTAAAGGAGAAGGAAAGGCTAACACTAAGTAATCCTCATCAGAAAGGTCTATATACAGTCTATATACAGTTGTGCTCATAAGTTTACACACCCTGGCAGAATTAATGATTTCTTATACATTTTTATGAGAATATGAATGATAACACAAAAACATTTCTTTCACGAATGGTTAGTGGTTGGCTGAAACCGTTTATTGTCAGACAACTGTGCTTACTCTTTTTAAATTATCACTACGCAAACTACCCAAATGACCCTGATCAAAAATTTACGTACCCCAGTTCTTAATACCATATTTACATCAATGACAGCTTGTGTAGTTGTGGATGAGGCTCTTTATCTGCTCAGACAGTAAAGCTGCCCATTCTTCCTGGCAAAAAGCCTCTAGTTCCCATAAATTATTGGGCTGTCTTGCATGAACTGCACGTTTTGAGGTCTCTCCAGAGTGGTTCAATGATACTGAGGTCAGGAGACTGAAATAGCCACTCCACAACCTTCACTTTATTATGCTGTAGCCAATGACTGGTCAATTTGGCCTTGTGTTTTGGATCATTGCACATCTTCCTGGCTGATGAGTGCAAAATTTCCTCCAGTATTTTTTGTATTTCACCAAAGTTATTTGTGGGTTTTTCCTTGCATCCCGAACAATTTTCCTAGCAGTTGTGGCTGAAATTTTAGTTGGTCTGCCTGACCATGGTTTGGTTTCAACAGAACCCCTAATTTTCCACTGCTTAATTAGTTTGAAAACTGCTGATTGGCATTCACAATTCTGCCTTATCGTTATCTGGCCAAGCTTTCTTAGAAATCCATGTAATAGACTACTAATTTCAGTCCATACCAGGCCAGGAATCAAGAGTGGAATCAAGAGCAGCCGAGTTGTCATCCAGCCTTAGAGCACTGATGATACTTTATAATGTTTTCTTTAGCCTTCATTTGATTTGTGCATAATTTTACAGTTATTAAAAAGTACAAATAAAGTAAAGTAGATTTTCCTCATGTAACTTGGCGTCTTGTCCTATCTAATGCCACATTATTATACATTGCCTCTTTCAACCCAGCAATGTGTGCAGGTTGACTTTCTTATCTGCACCAGTTGAGAGTTTTTATGCACTTTTCTGTATTTCTTACTGTGGCCAATTGCTGTTCAAGAAATGCTGTTCACAAAAAAAAGGCAGTAGCCTATGCCAGACTGAAGCAAATGCAGCACTTCTTATGGGATTACATTTCTAAACATTTTTTTAATATAATTTCATCTCTGTTTAAATGTCCAGTTTATAGAATTCTGTTATTTTTATATTCTTGATGCGGATAAAATAATTGTCACAACTTTAAATGATCCTAAAAAAGGTACCTGTTTAAAAGTATTCAACACAGAAAGATAAATAATACGGATACACATTTCTGTATCAGTGTTGCAGATCTATAGGTTATAAATTATAAAGAGAGTCTCTGCCCACTTGCCAACTTTATAATTATAGCAGTTAATGAAGTTCAAACATCGTTTTTAGTGAGTATGTTTGATGACCAGCACAATGGTTTCCCTCTAACTTATGGTGTATAACTTTGTGAAACATCATCTCTGTCCTCACTAGAATAATGTGCAAGTGACCAATGGTGATATGAAGCAGCTGGACTATGCAACTCCCTACACAGTGCTGTTTGTTTAACTACGAGTTGTGCTTTCCCAAAAAAAATCAAGTTTTTCAAAGGTAGTTTCACAAAAAACTGGAATTATTCTGGCTTTAAAAAAAAACTGGACTTTCTTATGCCCTAAAGCTGTTAAATGCCCAAATCTAAAGATACTCCACCTAAAACTTGCCGAGGTCATGTAGAAGTCAATGGAAGAGGTCTCTTCAACCATTTCAAGATGTAAAAGTATTCAAGGTTTTTTAGCCTATAACTTTAACCTATAATAAATTCGGGTTTTCCTCTAATTGCATTCAATAGAGTTTGTTTTTTACATTAGTTTATTTTCAGAAATAAGCAAACTTTGTTTCTTTGAGGTAGAAAAAACCTCACAAACTCGACCTTTGAGAACCCCTTTAATAAACCTTTGCATCCCATACAATGCAGATCTGCAACATTTACTCAGAGTAATACAGTCTATAAATCACATCTATAGATATGTTATAGTTTGTGTTTACAGGTATTTGCTGCATGTGTTTGGGTTCAGTGCTTGGCTGACTGTCCCATTGAGAAGAAGTATTTTCCTTTAATTTGCCATAGCCAGCCATCAGCAGTTAGCTTGTTGCCAATATTTCATCGCCCTTTTTTACAAATTAAGTACACAATGTTAACCATTTACTGATGATGCTATCACGTAATGCATTTAGGAGATCCATCAATAAAAGCAAGAGTAGGGTTGGGTTTTGTAGGAGAAACGCACTTAGGGGCAGATTTACAAAATTCACGTGAATAATTCGAAGTTCGATCGAATTCAATATAAATTCGGATCTTCGAATATGCAAATTAGGCAAATTCAACCATCGAATATTCTAATTCGAATATTCAAATAGAATTTTATTCGAATATTCGACTATTCGATGATCGAATTAATTCCCCTTTAAATTTTTATTCGACCACCTACTAAGCCAGAATCAAGCTACCGAATTGGGAATCATTACTTTTGATTGAATAAAAAAATTCGATCGATTACATCGTTCGATTTGATCAATCAAATTGAGGTAAAATCCTTCAAATTCGATAGTCGAATTCGAAGGATTTTACTTCCCATTTATTCATATGGTCGAATTTTGAACCAATGATAAATCTGCCCCTTAATGTTTTATTTGCATGTTCCATTTTTAAACGTTCTTCCCACCAGTGTTTAGACACTCTCAAAGAATTGGCATATGTCATTTATCTTGAGAAGTCATTGCTCAGCAGAAAGTAACTCTGTCAAGAGCATGTTTCCTAGCAATAAGTTAACAATAGCTTGCCCTGTGGAGGTGTAGGGTTTCCCAAGGAAGATTATGTTGGAATTACTGTGGGTGACTAGAATAGTCCAGCTGTTCTGTAGCTTGGGATGCATTTAGATTGATTTTAGTTGATTAGGGATTTAGCAGCATGGTTTAGGAAGCAATATGCACTTTAATATCCTTCCCGTTTCCTATTATGTGACATACAATGTCCTCTCTGTTTAAATGTTTTAATTTCCACCCCACTCATTAAATTATAATATATGGTCTAATTTAGGTGGCAAACAAGAAACTATTATATGATAATTTTTCATTTTTAACAGCATGCAGAACTTTTTATATTCAGGGGGAAATTATTTCTTATACCACATGTTCGAGAGCTGGATTTAATTAAATTATGTCTACAGAACTTGATTTATAATGGCCTAATTATCAGTACATAGTACTGTATTATTAGAATGTAAAAGTAAGTCGTTCAAAAATGAACAATGTATGAAAAAATAAAATAAAAATATGGATTTTTCAGGGTTTTCTGGTAATACATTTCATGCAAACCCGTTTCCAAAAAAAGTTGGGAAACTATGTAAAAGGTAAATTTGGGATGGGATGATGGCAAATCATTCAAACTGTCTATTTAGTTTCAAATAGTACAAAGACAACATATCAAATATTGAAAGTGAAAAATGGTATTTTAAACCTGTATAAATAAAGGGTTTAAATTATTTGCAAAGCATTGCAATTTTGGTTTTATTTAAATCTTAGTGTCCCAATTTTTTTTGTTGTACATCCTGTCAGTGGCCAAGCACATTTACATTTCTAAAAATGATTTAAAGCCAGTAACACTATAAACTTAAAGCTTCATTATTTTATTTACTCTGTTTATATTTTTGACCTTGTCATGCTGTTCTATTTGTACTAGTGCCACAGAGTCTTCTTTGTTGGGCACATAAAGGGTTTATATCTCTCTTGGCAACATCCATTTATACAGTTAAGTCCATAAATATTTGGACAGAGACAACTTTTTTTTTCTAATTTCGGTTCTGTTCATTACCACAATGAACTTTGAATTTAAATCTGCAGTTCAAATGAATTTGAGTTGTTTCATTTAATGAGTTGAACAAAAAGATTGCATAAAAATGTGAGGAACTAAAGCCTTTTTTTAACACAATCCCTTCATTTCAGAGGCTCAAAAGTAATTGGATAATTGACTCAAACTATTTCATAGGCAGGTGTGGGCAATTCCTTCATTATGTCAATGAAGCAGAGAAAAAGCTCTGGAGTTGATTTGAGGGGTGTGTGCCAATATGGGGGAGATTGTTCTGTGAACAGACGACATGTGGTCAAAGGAGCTCTCCATGCAGGTTTGGTACATCCTGAGAAAGAAAGCACTGGTGACACAAAAAGACCTGGATGTCCATGGAAGACAACCGTGCTGGATGATCATTGAATCATTTCCATGGTGAAGAGAAATCCCTTCACAACAGCTAAACAAGTGAACAATACTCTCCAGGAGGTAGGCTTATCTATATCCAAGTCTACCATAAAGAGAAGACTGCATGGAAGTAAATACAGAGGGAGCACTGCAAGGTGCAAGCGACTCATAAGCATCAAGAATAGAAAGGCTA
>CM044433.1:116270589-116293419 GCA_024363595.1 Xenopus borealis | reverse complement strand
TGGAAAGTAATTGAAAAAAGTCTATATTTATGGAGAACAATCTGAAAACAACTGAACAGAAATTTTTTTTGTAAGGTGAACAACCCCTTTAAAGTCATTGACTAACTCAGAATTAGAGAGCTGAAAAGCAGGAAGTAGTGTTCTGGCTATTATTTTAGACATCCAGTCACTCCAGCCTTTATACATTACATTTATGGCTCACTAACTATGTTAGAGACATTTTTTATTTTGCATAACCTATCTATTTACCCATTTTTTATTTTTTTCACTTAACTGTTGCTTTAGTAGCAAACATCCAATTGCAATGGTTCCATTGAACTAATAAACTAAAAAAACACAAACTGTGATCCAGTCACAATTGATCCATGATAAAGTTTAAAGATGTGAAAGTTTGCCCTCATTTATTAGAGTATTGCTTGGTTTGAAAAACACAGGAATGTGATGTTTCATACATGTTCTCATACCATATTCCAGCCACATATGGATGATTATGTTATGCTGTGTGTCTCCTGTATGTGTATTGTCTGGTGTTTTTATTTGACCTAGATGCTGTTTTGACAAAGACTCAAATCTACAAATTTTCAACTTCTTTGAGATGCAAGTATTCCTTTTTCTAAAGGTGGCCATACACGGGCCGATAAAAGCTGCCAGCAGACGTCAACTTATCGGCCTGTGCATGGAGCACTCCGACATGCTTTGCCGATCGATATCTGGCAGAAAGTCGGGCAGATGCCGATTGGGCAGGATTAAAAATCACGTCGTATCGCGGTCACATCTGTTCGTTGATGCAGTACCTTGGTCAGACCGCGCCTGTATCTGCGTGGGTGGGCATATCGGGGAGATATCCGCTCGTTTGGCAACATCACCAAGCCAATGAATCTCACCCTGTATGGCCACCTTTAGACTTGTCATTGGTTGTTCATTTTCTTAAAACCCCCAGTTTATATTCTAGAGGAATGAGACCCAAGATGCAAACAGTGATCAGTATGTATTGTATGCTTCAATGTTCAGGTTTCTTATCTGAAATATAGCACAGTTTCTTAATGATCGTTTGTTCGTAGACATATCAATAAATATATTGACAGTAAGAAATTGTTGCAAACTGTCTGCAAAAATCCATTTATTAAATGTCGATTTTTCATAATAGTGAAAACACAAAAATGTCAAACCTGGCAATAAAAAACGTGAACTTGACACCAGACTAAATCTAAAAATAAAGTTTATTAGGGGAAGCCTTTCTATAACTTTTTTTTTTACTTTTAGGTTTTATGAATCTCGTGGTTTATTGTTTATGTAATTATACTCACTGGCAGGAACAGAGTATGGAACCAACTCAAATGAATTATTGCTGATTATTTAGTGGAGCAATAAATAAGTTCAATGGTTCATTTACAATATTTATTGAGCTCTAGGAAAATAAACGACAATCATCATAGCACTTTATTGTAAGAAGACAGCCCAACACTTGCAGTCTGGGTTTTATAATGCCCATTATTTGCTCCCACAGGCACAGTGTCAAGAAGTAAGGAAAAGAAAGGAATTGGAACTGCAAATCCTGACAGAAACCATTCGTGGATGGGAGGGAGAAGATATTAAGTCATTGGGCACAGTTATATACATGTCCCAGGTTATGATACAGTGTGCAGGAAATGAGGTAATTTATTGCCTGTGCAGAATTTTGATATTAGATTTACACTTCAGTATTATAAAAATGTGTGGTTAATTTTACTATTATGGCAGGTCCATTGTTTTTACATAGTGCTTATTTTCCATGATTAGATAAGGTCTTCTAGTTTGTTCCTGCTGACGCATTCCATTTTGTATAGTGACCATATACATTTTGTCTGCTTTAGGGCAGTGGCACAAGAGGCTACATGGAGAAGGAAAGGTCACTGAGGGTGCCCAACTTGTGGGATCCAACTTTCTTAAATTTTTTTTTTTTTTTTATTCACTTACCTGATACTTTGGGTCTCTGTTAAGCGCTCGCTGATAGGAACCTCAGATCAGGACAGTTTTCTACTAACATGATCATTGTTCTGGGGTTCCTAACTTTTGGCATCCCAGTGTTTTCATACTTCCTTCTCCTTTAAGTGCAACATTTTTTGAAGAATTCAATCCCTATTCATTTTATTGTTGCATAATAAGCACTAGTGTTGGGCAGTAGTAGCCTGAAAAAACATCCCTCTGCATTTTCAGAATACTATTCCTTGAAAAGTGCCCTTGCTACTAAAACCCATGGTTTTCTTCTAACCCTCATCTGCTGATATACTTACCAGACTAGATTGCAGGTTTGGAACTGCCTCCTGACCTGGTGTATGTATCCAGATGGTGGGAATGTAGGGTCATGAATGAGTCCTTTACTTTGGATGTTATATGCTTGAAATGCATGGATCTTATGCTCAAAGCATAATTTAACTAATTCAGAGTAATCAGCATTTGTTATGAGTTATGCAAATAAGCAGAATAAATAAAAACAAGCTATTTTTCCCTTTAGGTGCATGTCAGTGACATGGTTTCATTTCATACGAGTGCTGAATCTCATATTCCTCTGAAACTGCATATGAGGCTTTGTAACCACAAATTACTACTAGATGAACTGAAAGAAATAAATTGCACCAAATATGCTCTGATGGATTGAAAGTAATCCTATTCTTGGAAGATTCTATATATATGTAGTATAAATGGGTGTCTGAGGGAGAGCTCATTTTGTTTATAGAAAAATAAATTAAAGCACATGGTTACAAACTTTTTTGACTGGGTAGCTAACTCCGGTGCCAAGGGGGTACCCCTCTGTTTCATGATTAGCTACAAGTCTCTGCTTGTCGTCTAAATACTCAAAAACCAAAGGCTGTTTGTGATTTATATTTTCAAAGGGCATTACCAGGAAAACTAGATATCAATCATGTACACCCACTGCAATTATTTCTATAATCTTGTCCTAAAAAATCTACTAACAATAATTCAACACTGTTGTTTTATAAAGGAAAAGAATGAAAGATATCTGCTGCTGTTTCCAAATGTCTTGTTAATGTTGTCAGCCAGTCCAAGGATGAGTGGTTTTATATACCAGGTAAGATGTTTTGGATTTAAAGGGTTAGTACATATTTTAACATTCTCCCAGACTTCAATTGCAGTTAAGCGTTACCTTTAATTTAACTGTACAAGCTTCAACAAGCTGTTCAAAGTTGGGTGAAATGCCCTTATCTTAGCCTAAAAACTAGCAAGATATCATCAACTATCTTATTGGTCAGATTATTGCGACCCTATCTGACTCTACTGTCCTATATTGCTTTAGTTTGTTCTACATATAGCTGTTGGAATCATCCATTTATTGCATTATTTGTCAGTTGCTGTTATATGCAAATCCCTTCACTGGTTTAATTTACCTCTCATATTAAATTCCTGATCTAAGGCGTAACTAAGAAGGGATGGACCCTCACCACAAAAAACCCACTTCAGAGTGAACTGGTGCTTACAGTGCAACAATTCCTCCTCCTTCTTCTACCTCCCAGTAAATTACTCCCACATCTGTCTATATAACACCTTGCCCCAATCTACGCCATTTATTAAAAGCAAAGCATTCATTATACTCTGAGAAAGGCATGAGTGATCTATAGTGTTTGCTCATTTCCCTTTCTCCGTAAGTACTTGCCATCTAGTGTTCACCATGTAGTAATTTAATTTTTCAACATTCAGATTTCTTTTGAAATTAATTTAAGTTTTTTTGGCAACATAATACAAATTGTAATGGATAAATGTCTGCTAAAAAGCTCAACATTTTGAACAATATAAGTGCAAGAATGTCAAAGGCAAAGAATATATTACTGTACTAGGAAGACACAAGGTAGTAAAGTAGACACTTAACATATTTAGCTTTGAAAAGTAAATGTAATTTAAATGTAAACCCTTATGTCATTTTCATAGAAAGTAATACTCCTAAAAAGATTCAAATTTTATGTAATGCAAACCAATGCTGTAAGGTGTTGGTTCAGCATTACTCTTTAAGTCCCATTAACATAGACATTTACTTTGTAAAAACTGCTCAACTGGAATAATACAACACATTAGGTAATTTATTTGTAGAGACTGCCGTTCAGTGGGACTACAGGAGTATCTGTCAAATTTGACTCTTGATCGGGACTTACCCAAATTTAGTAAATATAATTATGTAACTGTTGGTTATACAGTAATGTCTTGTATAGTTTTGGGTCTTTTTAGTTTATGGAGGAGTATAAAACCATGTTATGCGCAGTTTTTTTTAGATCTCCTATAAACCAGCATTTCAGCCAAAAACCTGTTTTTTTTTTTTTTCTTTCAGGGGAAGATACCAATGACAGGAATGTGCGTCACAAAACTTGAAGATAATGAAAATCATAAAAATGCTTATGAAATAGCAGGTAACGGATTTCTTTCTTTCAATGCATGTGACATGACCATAGCACTGACAAAACTTGTTGTTTATTATGTTCATCAGTTTGTAATCCCTGTCCATTAATTGGTTGCCAGACCATAAACTTGTGTCTGTGTTGCTACAGTTGTGCTAATAAGTTTACATACCCTAGCAGAATTTATGATATCTTAACCATTTTTCAGAGAGTATGAATACTTTTCTTTCACTCATGGTTAGTGGTTGGCTGAAGCCATTTTTTGTCAAACAACTCTTTTTAAATCATAATCGCAACACAAACTACCCAAATGACCCTAATTAAAAGTTTACATACCCTGGTGATTTGGCCTGATAACATGCACACAACTTAATATAAAAGAGGTTAGAACAGTGATTAAAGGTAACCATCTTCACCTCTGATCTGTTTGCTTGTAATTAGTGGGTGTGTCAATGACTTTCTGGACTCCTGACAGATCCTTGCATCTTTCATCCAGTGCTGCACTGATTTTTTTGGATTCTAAGTCATGGGGAAAGCAAAAGAATTGTCAAAGGATCTGCGGGAAAAGGTAGTGAACTCTATAAAACAGGAATTGGATATAATAAAATATTAAAGGAATTGAGTCAGCAGTGTTCATACTCTAATAAAGAAGTGGAAGATTAGGGGTTCTGTTGAAACCAAACCAAACGAAATCAAATAAAACTAAAATTTCAGCCACATCTGCCAGGAAAATTGTTCGGGGTACAAGGAAAAACCTGCAAATAACTTCTAGTGAAATAAAATGTGGTGTGGCTATTTCAAAATGCACAATAAGGAGGCACTTGAAGAAATATGGGCTGCATGGTCGAGCTTCCAGAAGAAAACCATTACTGCGCAAATGCCACAAAGTATCCTATTTATAATATGCCAAATTGAACAGAGACAAGCCTCAAACCTTCTGGTACTCATTTGGAGTGAAATTTTACTTTTTGGCTACAGCCATAAACGTTACATTTGGAGAGGAGTCAACAAGGCCTATGATGAAAGGTACACCATTCCTACTGTGAAACGTGCTGGATTGCTGATGTTTTGGGGATGTGTGAGCTACAGGCACAGGAAATTTGGTCAGAATTGATGGCAAAATGAATGCAGTAAGTTTTCAAAAAATACTGTTGCACTCATCAGCCTGGAATCTGCACATGGGACGTACTTGATGTTCCAACATGACAATGATCCAAAAAACAATGCCAAGTCAACCTCTCACTGTCTACTGCAAAGTAAAGTGAAGGTTCTGGAGTGACCATCTCAGTCTCCTGAGCTCAAAATCATTGAGTCACCTTGGGAAGACCTCAAAAGTGCAGTACATGCAAAACAGCCGAAGAATTTATGGGAACTGGAGGCTTTTTGCCAGGAAGAATGAGCAGCTTTACCATCTGAGAAGATAATGAGCCTCATCCACAACTACCACAAACACTTCAATCTGTCATTGATGTTAAAGAGGGCAATACAAAGTATTGAGGTATATAAACTTTTGATAAGGGTCATTTGGGTAGTTTGTGTACAGATTATGATTTAAAAAGAGTAAACATAGTTGTTTGACAATAAATGGCTTCTCTGAAAAATGGTTAAAAAATTATAAATTCTGCCCGGGTAAGTAAACTTATGAGCACAACTGTATGTCAGTAAACACATTTTCTTTGGGATTCTTTCTAAAGGCCAAATACTTTCACTTTGTGATCCCTTTGTTACAACTTTGCAAGTATGCTTGGGATCACTGTACAAACAGTACAATGATGCGGCAATGGCGGAGCTCCCCCAGTCCGCGCCATCTCCTAACTGATCGCAGCTCTCGCAATATGCCAGTTACTTCATGCTGGCTACAACATCTCCTCCTGAATTGCTGCAGAGCACAGATAAAAGTATATCTAGTAGTCTGGTATCTTTAATATCAACTTGGTTTTATTCTAACGCGTTTCATGCCCGCAAGCTGGGCACTTCATCAGAGGGGAGTCAGAACTTGCAGGCATGAAATGTGTTGGACTGCGCACCAACCCTTGTAATGTAACTACATTTGTGCTTGAATAAAGCCAAGTTTAAAGATATCAGACTCCTAGATTTATTTGGATGTGCGCTCTGCAGCGATTCAGGAGGAGATGCTTGAGATCACTGCCATGCTTGAAGACATTTTCTGCCAATGTCTTGAGGTGCTGCTTTAAAATATCTACATGACCCTACTTCCCCATGAAGCAAAACACTCCTGCATCAATGGTGTTCTTCAGCATAAAAGCCTCACACTTCATAAATAGTAATGATCATAATTGCCTAATGAGTCCACTTTTGTTTCCTCTGACAAGAAAACCCTCCTCCAACAGACTAGGTCTTTTTCCCAATGATCATCTGGAGTATGGGCTTCTGCTCTCCAAGAGGGGTTGTTCACCTTCATGTTAACTTCCAGCTTGTTATGGGATAGCCTATTCTTAGCAACTTAAATTGGTCTTCATTGTTTATTGTAGTTTTTTAAGTATTTGCCTTCCCTTTCTGCCTCTTTCCAGCTTTCAAATGAGGGTCACTGACCCCAGTAGCCAAAAACTTTTGCTCTGTAAGCCTACATTGTTATTGTCGGTTTATATTATTTGTCTTTCTCTGGAGTTCTCTTCCTCAGCTTTTTGGATATTGCTCCTATGGAGGAACTGGACCTGTGGAGGTCCACAATTTTGTTTCTTAGCTTTTTACTGAGTTGCTTGGATTTTCCCATTGTATCAAGGGAAAGCAAACAGGAAGTGTTATTTGAAGCTTGATGCCTAATAAAGCCACAGGTGTACTCCCATTATACTAATAACGAACACATTTGGACACTCAAAAGTCATTAGATAACATTCTGGAATGTTCAAGACTTTTTAAAGAGACAGTCATCTTGATGCATAAAAACTTTTGACCCACAGGAAATCAGATATGGTAAATAAAAGCTGAAATAAAATCTAAAATAACAAAACTACCTTATTTGACTTAAAACAGACAGTGTATGTTAATATGATGAAAATGAAGCGGTACAGAATTGAGTTGGAACACACATCCATCAAGTTCAACCTTTTAACTTTGTTTTTTAACCTGCCTAACTGCTAGTTGATCCAGAGGAAGCCAAAAAAAACCCATCTGAAGCCTCTCCAATTTGCCTCAGAGGGGGAAAAAAATGTGTTCCCAACTCCAAGATGGCAATTTGACTAGTCCCTGGATCGACTTGTTCTATGAGCTGTCTCCCATAACCCTGTATTCCCTCACTTGCTAAAAAGCCATCCAACCCCTTCTTAAAGCTATCTAATGCAGTGGTTCTCAACCTTCCTAACGCCGCAACCCTTTAATTCAGTTCCTCGTGTTGTGGTGACCCCCAACCATAAAATTATTTTCATTGCTACTTCCTAACTGTAATTTTGCTACTGTTATACAGTAAAATACACAAACAGCCGAGGTTAAGTACGTATTGCCTCACCAGTCGGGGGTGTCCAAACTTCAGCTAGCGATCCATTTTTAATTGGCCCGCAGCAAATTCCTAAAATATTCCAGAATATTGCCCCCACAGTGACAGGCTCTGATTCAAGACCTCCTGCCTGTGGTTAATTTGCCCCCATGAAGCGATGATTGCACTGCGTGCTCCTGGAATTGTCAGCTACTGCGCATTCCCTTAATAACAAATGGCAGCCGCAACACTATCCTTTAACCCACCCTGTCCGGACAATGGTTTTTTAGTTTGCACACCCCTTAGGCGACCCCTGTGAAAGAGTCATTCCACCCCCAAAGGGGTCCCGACCCCCAGGTTGAGAACCACTGATCTAATGTATCAGCCTGTACAACTGATTCAGGGAGAAAATTCCATATCTTCACATCTCTCACTGTACTAAAACCCTTCTGAATATCTAGGTGGAACCTCTTTTCTTCTAATTGGAATGGGTGACCTTGTGTCAGCTGGAAGGATCTACTGGTAAAAAAAAGCAGAGAGATTATTATATGATCCCCTTCTATATTTATACATAGTTATCATATCACACCCTTGAGCGCCTCTTCTCCCGCGTGAACATCCCCAATTTAGCCAGTCTTTCCTCATAGCTAAGATTTTCCATACCTTTTACAAGCTTCGTTGCACTTCTCTTTACCCTCTCTAATACAATAATGTCCTGTTTGAGTGATGGAGACCAAAACTGTACAGCATATTCTAGATGGGACCTAACAAGTGCTCTATAAAGGGGAAGAATGACCCTCTCCTCCTGTTACTCTCTGCCCCTTTTAATACAGCTCAAGACCTTATTTGGCCTTGATGCTGCTGACTGGCATTGCTTGCTACAGCTACGTTTATTATCTACAAGGACTCCAAGGTCCTTTTCCGTAATGGATTTGCCTAGTGCAGTCCCATTAAGGGTATAAGTGGCTTGGATATTTTTACATCCCAGGTGCATGACTTTACATTTATCAACATTGAATCTCATTTGACACTTAGCTGCCAAGATTGCCAGTTTGTCAAGATCCTGTTGCAAGGATGCCACATCCTGGATGGAATTAATTGGGCTGGATAGTTTTGTACTGAGAAAATCCACCGGCACACAGACCTGTAGCAAGCAAGGCGTGCCTTGCACATTTAATGCGGTATTGCATTAAACGTGCAAGTCACGCCTTGCTTGCTACAGGTCTCTGTGTCGGTGGATTTTCTCAGTTCAAATTGTTTTTGAGGTTCCCGGACCGCTATCCCTGAGCACCAGATATTATTTGAGTAATTCATTGAGGGTGTGCTAGAGCCTACCCTACATTGGACACTGGATAGTTGTGTGTCATCTGCAAACACTTGATACATTACTTAAAACACTCTCCACTTAGTCATTAATGAACAAGTTAAATAAAAGTGGACCCAATACCAAGCACTGAAGGACCCCACTAAGAACCTTACTCCAAGTTGGGAATGTACCATTATCAACCACCCTCTGTACCCGATCCTGTGAATTTTAATACTCAGCTGAGAAATTGGTGTTTAAAGAACAAGTAAACGTTTTTTTTTTCTATCTCTAAATTTGCTCTAAACAGCCCCTCAAATTAATGTACCTTAGTCCCTGCTGCAAGTCTGCTCTGGTTTCTGTGTTATCAGCAGCTTGTTTCACCTTCTTCCTGGTGCAGAGTGAAGCCCAGCCCCTTAGCTTTCTGAGCTGACCTTATATCTTGGACTAGTCCAGGAGATCATTTGCATACTATGACATAGCAGAGAGCAGTGTGTGTAGCAGCTTTTGCTTGGGGAAACTAGCTTACTAATGAAACACTGGCTCCCTCTTCCTCTCTATTGTGGAACAGCAGCAAATGGACTGCTCAGTAAACTAAGGGGCTGGGCTTCACTCTGCACCAGGAAGAAGGGGAAACAAGCTGCTGATAACACAGAAACCAGAGCAGACTTGCAGCAGGGACTAGGGTACATTAATCTGGGGGGCTGTTTAGAGCAAATTTACAGAAAGAAAAAGAAAAACATTTACTTTTCCTTTAATGAGTATTTATCTTTATTAATTTAGCTTTTTTCGATGTTGTCCTAGGTACCATGATTGAGAGGATCATAGTATCATGTAACAACCAGCAAGATCTGCAGGATTGGGTTGACCACCTACATAAGCAAACAAAGTTCACTTCACTGACAAACCCTACAATCAAACCCCACTCTGTGCCCTGTCACACTGTAAGGATTATTTGAAGTCTCACTTGGTTTAAGTGTGGAGCCTGGTAAACAGATTGCAATACTTTAGCTTGAAAGATACCACCATTTTGATGTGGGGTCCTAAACTGGCTCATTTGTATCTCAACCCACATTTTAAAACTGATTGGCAGATCAGGAATGTGCGTTTAAATGTATAACTAGGTAAAACCAGATTTAACATTACATTGTATTGTGGTATTTTTGAAGGAAAAAAGCTTTGAAAGAAATTAGTGCTGAACAATTCATATTGACATCCATATATATTGCCTGCAAGCTTTTATTTCCTGAGTAGTTTCCTGAAACTACAGAAGTTATTGACAGATTAGGCACTCGAAGTACCTGACTCACCCAATGTTCCATGTATTATCCTTATTTTCTCTGGATGTTATGATAGTTGATGTCTTTAATCTTCAGCTTCCCTCTCATCCGGTCACACCTTCAAGCAAGCACTCAGACTGCAAGCAAATGCCACTAACACCAGCCTATCACACATTACCACACCTTTCGCACCATGGAACTCCACATAGCACCATTAGCTGGAGTCCTTTGGAACCACCCAAGACCCCCAAACCTTGGAGCCTAAGTTGCTTAAGGCCTGCCCCTCCTCTTCGTCCCTCTGCAGCACTGTGTTACAAGGAGGTAAGAAAAATTATTTGTGAGCAGGTGCTTTTGTTCAGGCAGTTTTAATGGTTGCCATACTTGGTCCTTAGAGGTAATTAAGATTTTCCTTTAAAACAAGATACTATTCAAAATAAGAGATTTTCCAAAAAATATCTGTGTATCATGCACTGTTTATATTTAGATACCCTTTTGCATTACATGCTGAACGAAGAGTTGTTTGAAACTGCTTTTGACTCCCATATGCAATTTATTGCTCATTGCTTTGTTTTTTGCTTCTTTGTACCACATTATATTAGAGGATGTCTTGTATATTCAAGGTAAGGGGTATGTATGTCCTTTTGGAATGGCATGCTGTCCCGCTGTAGAGCAGATCCGCTGTGCACTGTGGCTAAGTACCTTTTCTTGAAGCCTTCTCCCTCTGAGTTAGACAAATTGTTTTCCTTTCATGGTAAACAAAAGGTGTCAAGTCCCCTGTTCCTTACAAAATCCTCACTTCTGCCCTTGTTCTGTTTAGTGGTTACTGAAATGGATTTATCTCACTTGATGCTCCACACATTGAACTGTTTGTGTTTTTTTGTTTTACTACGTGTACTATATATGTGTGTGAAAGTGTTATCTGCCAAACACCAATTCTATGACCACCCCCAAGTCATATGTCATCCAAGCTGTATATAGGAAAGAACCACACCAACTTGTATCAGCTTAAAGGAGAACTACTAAAGAAGTAGGCTAGGAATGTTGCACATTATGTTTTGGGTTTCTGTACCAGCCCAAGGCAACCACAGCCATTTAGCAGTAAAGATCTGTGTCTCCCCAGTAGATGCCCCAGTAGCTCCACATCTTCTTTTCTACTGATTCACATGCTCTGTGCTGCTGTCACTTGCTGAGCTTAGGGACCCACTCACAGTATACAGTACACCTAGAATATAAATGTCATAATATAAGGCTGATATGTAATTAATACAGATAATTATTACATGGCTGCACAGAAACCAGTGCAATGTCGCAGTCACTTTCCAAGCTGCTGACCCTCTCTGAAAAATTTGAAGTTCTGGTTCATTGCTGCTATTGACAAGCTGAAACTTTAGGCTGGTGCAACAAGTTTATTATATAAAATATAAAATTTTTATACATATTTATTTTTAGGGTTTAGTATACTCCGTTACACAAAAAAAACAGCATGGGGGACCGAAACGCTGGTTATACATATCTGTTCATCTGCTTGGAATCCTGGATATATATATTACAATTCTTTAATAATTATAGTATATTTTGTTCATTAAGAAATGTCTCTAATAATTTTGACGAACTGATCTAAGGGTAGTTGCATTTCTTAGTAGACCTTTATTTTTATTTCAATAGGACCTCAGTAAAAGCCCCAAAACAATGAAAAAATTACTCCCTAAACGCAAGCCAGAACGGAAACCATCGGATGAAGAGTTTGCTTTGAGGAAAAGTAAGATGCTCTGTTTGATAACATCACACCTCTCATCAACTTTATAATGTGATGGAGCATACTGATCCATATAACTCTCAGGCCCTCATTAGTCCGTTTAATTTTGCAATGACCGTTATGTGGAAAACAGGTCTGTATATAATTCAAATCATAATCTGTGTTGCTTGGTAGGTCTGTTAAATTCAGGGTATAGATGTGCCTTTAATCGCATTTAACCAAACATTACATGCTGCCATCATCGGATCTGATATACGACTGCCTTAGGTGCAGAAAACGTATGCGTGGAAGGTTAAAATTGTCCCTTTTTAGGATAATGCTTTTTATGGTTAGCTGGCCATGCCGTCAAAGATGTCTGACCATGCCAAATCAGGCCATGTTCTGCCACATTGCAGTAGTGTTATAAACACATACGGGCAACTAGTCTTTCCAGCTAACATGAGGTCACCCAATCCGATTAGAGGAAAGCGATTTGTCTAACTGAAATAGCAAATTGAGACAGTAATAGTTGGGAGAGACAGCAGAAAACTGACCATTAATATTCAGACATTTTCCAGAGAAACTATAAAGTCTTAGGCAGTCTGGGAACCTTTAAATATTCATGGAAAGTTTCATCCATGCTGAGGCACTCCAGACAACAGTCGCTTATCTTATTTACATAGTACACTTTCCACTTCTGCACAGGATCAGTTTGCCGTAGCTTATTAAGCATATCATAACCGTGTAACATAACGTGACTCTTCAGCTGAGCCCTGTGATACTAACACATAACTCTTGCTGTCTAACAGGTACAGCTGCACTAGAAGAAGATGCTCAGATTCTGAAGGTTATAGAGGCCTACTGCACGAGTGCCAAAACACGGCAAACATTAAATTCCAGTGAGTGCTCTGTTTATATTATATATGTTCATTTCAGTGCAACAGAACATTTATGCAAATTATTTTTGTCACAAATCTGCATGAGTAAAAGGGTTACGAAAGACTTCTTAAGAAGTTTTATAAGCAACTCCTATGCTAATAGGCATCATTCCATTTAGTTTTAGCAGCCGCCAGCAGTGCCATAAAGTTTTTCTCTTGTCTAATTCAGATTGGAGGAAGCCTCTAAACGTGGTTTGGCTATGTCAAGCTTCATATTAGCTATCCATTTTATCCTAAAAAAACATTTTGCTGCATTACATCGATGCTAAGACTCACAACACTCTAAAATATATTTCAAATACTGTGGGATGTTGGCAGTTGTAGTAACAAAATAGGAGGGCTATGCGTTTGCCCATCTGTTATGTAAGGTTTAAAAAAATGGAGAACAGTAGTGGCAGAATTTGAATAGAAATAAGATTTTTGCTGTATAAGCTGGTATTGTGTGCAGGGGTGGAAGCAGATACATTTTCACTATACCCCAAATAAGTCTAAATTAAGCTGGCCATAGACGCAACGATCTGATTGTACGAATCGAGGATTCGTCCAATTTTCGCGTCGTGTGTGGACATTTATCTTGCCATGTCGATCTGTCGTTTGGTTGATCGGCCAGGTTACAAAATTTCTGTCGGCTGGCTATCAAATCTTTGCGTGTATTGCAGATCGTACGATTTTCAGTGGGAGACTATGTTTTATCGTACAACTTTCGTACGATCCCTGACAGGGGCAGAACCTGTGCTTTTACTACTTTATTTGATCTAAAAGTTAGTGGCAGGTCGGGAGATGGGGAAGTTCGATTGTTCGATGATTGGAACGATCGGATCTTTGTTTCTATGGCCAGCTTTAGAAATGTGATGGCAGACACCTAAAGTAACATGAGTATAACAGGCAGGTTTATCTGCAAGTGAAAACAGCAGGGAAATTTTTGGAGGAAATTAACCATGGACTTGGCCAAGAGGGATAACCACTGAAAAATTACTCATAAGTTTGAAGAAACTAATGAATTTGTCACTTCTACAGCTAAATGGAAACTGTATATAAGAATTATTAATCTGCTGTCTTTAATAGGAGAGGATGTTCATTTTTTTTAACAATACTTTGTTCCCATTGATTCTGTAAAAGATTTGTAATCCATTGTATGGTTTGACACATTGTCCAATGTCCATAGACATTAGTTGAGCCTTGTCACAAGAAGGGCCACTCTAAAGAAAACTATGAAGAATGCTACTGCTGAGAGCAGCAATAAAGTAGCTCATGCATGTACTGTAAGTCCTACTATACAAAGATGGAGTTTATCAGCCAGTATAGCAACTGCTTTTGCGTGTAACAAATTATTACCTTTTTGTCTTTCAGTGCAGGCCTATTGATACCTCTTAGAAATAGATAAATCACCCAAAGAGCATAGCTTATGTGTTCACCTTAGTTTTTATTGCAAGGATTCAAGCACTGCATTTTTCAGCCAAACCAACCTTCCTTGGGTGTATATGAGGAGAGGGTGAGGGAATAACAAGTGACAGTTACATGACATTGGTGAATTAAAGATTCATTGCATTTATCTGCAAGGCTTCACTAAACAGCACTGTTGTCATGTAAATAGTCACCCGATTATCTGACATTATAGGACAATATAGAATGCTACCAAACTGCTTTTATCGCCTGACTGCAAAATGCAGGCAGAGAAAAGTGGAGGATCTTCATAGTGTGTCCTTAGCCTTAAAGACCATTTCAGGCGATATTGCCAGCAAAACTGAAGGATCACAGCCTGCTTGGCTCTGCAAACATAGGTAGATTGCATGGGGACCGATAAAGATTTTTTAACCTGGCCGATCAATCTTCAGACCAATGTCGGACGAAAAATCGTGAGATGAACGATCGTTTGTATCCCACTAACCGCACGATAATTTGACAGATTGGTCGGACTTCCCTAAGATCGGTCGTTCGGCAGGGAAATATCGTTGCGTCTATGGGGAGCTTTAGAGTATGGTATTGAAGTCTCTGTGACAATTCAAAAACAACTTTCTAACAAGCAGTATTTGGAAGACAGAGCTATGCTAACCCCAAAGATAAGATTTCATGTTAGAAAGGAGACTGCATATTTAGTTTCCATTTCAATGAATGAGCATGGTGGCATCAGAATAAATAATGCACTTTCATTTTGATAAATGTATCCAGAGATTTGATTGCCAGGTCTGGATTTATTATCCTTAAACCATTTCCCATTTTCAGTAAGCACCAAAATATGAAAGTGCCATTTCCCATTCTGCCCTGTTCAAACAACATTTTAGACTGATTTGTTTTTTTTCTCTGTAACATTTAAAGTACTTGTTGCTACAGAAAGCTATTCTGATGGGAATATAATGTATGTTTCAACAGCCAAAAAGCAACAGTCAGGCTGGGGACAGACAGGGAGATTTGGGGAGATTCTGTCGCCTGGCGTTTTTAGCAGGCGACAATCTCCCCGAATTTCCTTCTCCCTGTCTGCCGCTAGTATAAGTGACAAAGCGCCAGCTCCTGTGCACACGCTGCGCGGCGATTTCCGGAATCGCCCGAAAATACTTCGTGAGGAAACTTCGGGCGATTCCAGAAATCGCCGCGCAGCGTGTGCACAGGCGCTGGCGCTTTATCACTTATACTAGCGGCAGACAGGGAGAAGGAAATTTGGGGAGATTGTCGCCTGCTAAAAACGCCAGGCGACAGAATCTCCCCGAATCTCCCTGTCTGTCCCTACCCTTACGGGGGATCTGGGCCATACATTATAATATCTACTTAAAGGAACAGTAACACCAAAAAATGAAAGTGTTTTAAAGTAAAGAAAATATCATGTGTTGCTCTGCATTGGTAAAACGGATTTGTTTGCTTCAGAAACAGATAATGTAACTATGTTCTACAGAGCGCCACGTGTGAATAGGCACAAGCGATTATTCATTAAAGCCGCTGGAAGGCAGGGGAAAGTGGTTCAGGGAGATTTGTAGCCCCAAAGAAGAGGCAATTAGTCGCCAGACGACAAATCTCTCTGAATCTTCCCGTCTGGCCTTACTCTGAATAGCTGCCCCCATTGCTGCACAGCAGCTTATTTATATAAACAAAGTAATGTTTCTAAAGCAAACACAACAGTTTTACCAGTGCAGAGAAACACTGCATTATATTTGTATTACTAACAATTTCATTTTTCGATGTTACTGTTCCTTTAAGGCTGGCTAGGTTCACATTATGGAAAGATTCTGGGTAATTAATCCTATAACTGTATTTCTATATCTTTTTATGCTTTACTCTGTTTGTACATCTTATCGCACAGTAGACTGGTTGTATTTTTTTTACAGTGTTAATATACAGCAGGTAAGAAAAGACCAAGAAGAAATCGGTCTGACAGCTTGCACAGTCTTGTGAACTGTTAGTAAGGTTGTAATGAATAGTACTCTCTGCTGCTTCTGCTGGCCTGCTTATCTATCATCCTAAGTGTGCTCCTCCCATGTGCTTTTCTGCTGCTTAATAGTTGCAGTGTCAGAGATAAGTGGCTGTTGCAGTCTTTCTCTACATGATTGTTCTTCAGGCTTTTCCCAGTTGCTTTTTGCTACATGTTTTAGCCATTATGCTCTGCACAATTACTTTTTTTTTTTTTTTGCCAAAACTAGTTTTCTCAATCCTGAAAAGATTTTTTTTTTTTAAATTGTGTTAAATTTATACCAAACCAGAGTGCTCTGAGCAGTTGTTAAATGTGAAATGTTTTGTCTAATCCAGCTAAAGTTTCATAATTTAATCACTGTGATAATAATAATAATAGTTTAACATATATTGCATAGACTGATTTCTTTGGAAAGGGGTAGTCTGTAGTGGCTGTTCAACTAAATTCCATTCATTCTAACCACCTTCGATAAACCCTGGATAAATGCAAGATTCAAGTCCAGCTCTAGGTTCTGTAGTGGAACTACAGATTCTCTTTCTTGCTGAACTCTAGAAACAGGGACGAGTGTCCTCTGTGTGCAATAATTTATTCAGATCTCTTGCTGCCAGAGGAGCACTACTTTTTTTCTTTCTTCATAAAAATATAATATCCACTTCTGGCCCAATCACCCTGTTTCTCTTGACATGCTGTGTGAGCATTGAAAATGTTTACTTAACTTCTTTGTCCAGTGTGGAGTGGTCAGCTCTGCAGAGGGAACAAGTCTGCTTGAAAATGTGGGCCAGAGGGTTATTCATTATCCCCATTCATTTATATTTTGTCAAGATTTAACTAGCTTACTATAGATATTTTTTTAGTAGCAGACCTCTACAATTGTTGCTGCTTTGTGCAGACTAACTGGTATTGTGTTGGATCTGAATGCACAGTAACATAGTGCATATTGTGCACATGGCATCTCACAATCACCTAAAGTACCTAGTCCAGTATAATAAAAATCTTTTCAAATGATATATTGTTATAATACTCTGTGATTGGCTAGTGGCCAGTCAAAGATGAATATAACCCCTTTTAAACACAAATACACATGCAGAGCCACCTCCTCCAAAGCTACTCTCCAAGGGCTAATCTCCACAATGCATCTTGGAGCAGTTTTGGAACTGTTTATTGAAGCAAAATTCACAAAATGCATTGACTGGTTCTCTTTATTTTCCTGGCTGCAGTCCTATGTCATGAACTTGTTAACTTATTAAAAACTGAGAAGCTATGGTGTCCTTTTTTAACAATATTTTCTTTTTTCCCTCTCTCCCCATCACCCTGCGTTTTGTTTTGTTTCACGTTACATTTTTGGTTGTGGCTACTCCTATCCTGTTTTCCTCCTTTGTTCTTCCATCCATCTCTGCCTCTCCACCATTGCCATTTCATTTCACCCATACATCCTTAGCATGGCAAGGCACTGACCTGATGCATAATCACGTCTTGGCTGATGATGACCAATCAAGTCTAGACTCCTTGGGTCGTCGCAGTAGCCTTTCTCGTTTGGAGCCCTCAGACCTCTCGGAAGACTCTGACTATGACAGTATATGGACAGCCCATAGTTACAGAATGGGGTCTACTTCTCGTAAGAGCTGTTGCTCATATATCTCTCACCAGAACTAATGCACTTCTAAACTTTTTTTTCTTAACAAAATGCTTGTAATACCACAACCTACTTTTTCTTAGATGTTTACTCGTGTTCTTGTCTCTTTAATGTGATTGTTTTGACAACTGAGGTAGTCTCTGGTACTTCCTACATAGAGAGTGAGGGACCTGTTCAACATTGAATACATTCTATACTAATATCAGTCCACAAAGGTAAAGGAAAAAAAATCATCCATATATTGATAATATACCTCACACTCTTAAAATGCGTGTTGTGCATTTATAGCATAGTTCATGTGAAGGGGTCTGGGGGGTTTATTTATTTTTACTAGGGACAGATTCATGTTCTGTCTTTACTTTGAAGGAATAATTTGATGTACATTTTTGTATTTTGAATAACTGACACCATAGCAATTTGTGAGGAATTTTGTGAAGATCTAGTTTTGTATAGAGGTAACTCATACATACTGTAAGTTGCTGGGGAATCCATCCTATGCTCTGTATTTGGCTGGCAGTGGACTGAATTTGCTCAAGGTCTCTGGCAGTAGTTGAAGTCAATGTGGAACATGTACCATAGGCTTTTAACATGACTTGCTTTTTTTTTTAAATCAGGGATTGGAAATGAAGAATGAAACAGTAGATTCCCAGCTCCTGCTGCTGTTGCCCTAAACATTGTTTCTTTGTTTCGTATATGAACACAACTTTTTCAGTATGTGTATTCTGAAAACCTCCTAACTCCAAAGTCTTTTAGTATTATTATACCACAGTAAGATTTCAGTCTGCTATTAAAATAATGTCTAAGGTATTATACATTCTGATCACATGAGCATAACTGTAATTGATCATAACTTTCCTAGCACTTTTCTTTTTACAAAAATGTTCTGTTCCGAACCAGTAATTATATTTTATAATGCTCCTGCTTTTATATTGGGCGTACACTTAAATTTCTCAATGTGAAAATCTTTTGAAATTTTGTCAGGAAACTGTATAAAACCTTGAATAGGTATTTTTATTACACATCAGTATTACCAGTTAGGCTTCATAAGGATATACTTAAAATATCTCTATGGATCCACAACCCAAAAAAGTGTTTTGTTTTTTAATTTAAATTCCTTTCTATTTTTATTTTATTTCAGTTTTATGAAAATTGAGGTTTTAATTGTATATTTAATTAGTTCCACCTCTCAGCCACAGTTTGATTAAAGTGATGCTGATGCTAAAAAACAACTCTTCAAAATATTAATGTAATTTAAAAGTTGCTTATGGATCATGTTGATTATTTTTCACCCATAGGGCTGCTCTCAGCCTATCCATTAGAGATTCTAATGCTAATGGACTATTGCTGCACAAGTATGGCAGCCCTGTCATAGAGGAACTTGGGTGATGGGATAGGTAATGTAAAAGCATTGGGCAAATACTTTTGTGGCAAAATTATGAATAGCAAGCAAAGACAAAATTATGATTAATGTTTAGTTTCTGGTGTCCGTATCTCTTTAATGAATTGATGCAGTTTTCAACACCAATATAAAAATGTCGGAAATATATCCGTTGCAACGGTTTCAATTATAACAGTTCTAATTTAGGCAAAGCTTGGGGAGCATGATCAGTATGGACTGGAGCTCTTCCTAATGCTGCTGAGATTATTTCAACTAATTTATTACATTTATAATTTGTTAGAAATATAATTGGGGGGAGGAACAAAAAATAAATGCGAAAAAACATGTTTTGTTATCTACGGTTTGAAAAAAATATTTTTTTTGTAAAGGAGACCTGCCCCTTTAATTACACTTTGGGCTCTTGACCTCAAGTCAAAACAGTTTAATGAGAACCATCAGAAAGCAAATGCGTATTCTCTTATAGGCCTGAAAATACAGTTGAAAAGAGCTCATCATTAAAGTGAAAAAAAAAAACATGCCTGGCTGTGAAGTTCCCAGGTGACCTTTGTCTAAGGCTAATGGAAATACAGAAATGACAGGAGGACAATGCTGGTATGCCCTGCTACATCCCGAGTGTGTAACAGATGTAAATATGATCTACTGGTCACTCCATGCACATTATGGAAATTTTTTCTTTCTGTAATTCATGCTATGTGATTGGTTACAGGCAGATTTCATTCATGCTTGTTACTACACTGACAAGGCTTTAGCAGACCTTATTGGAGTGGGGGGATCTGGGCCATACATTATAAGATCTACTTAAGATATCTTTCACAAATATGCCCACCTTGAGGTAGGAAATCTCTGGATGATCTGACCATTGGCCTTTGGAAAGTCAATGGCAGAAAAACCGCTGACTTGGCCCGAAGGGCCCAAATTAACACCTTTACGTGTGGTATTGGCTCCAAGCTTAACTGAAAACAATGGCTGTTAGGTTGACAAGCAACTGCAATTGTAAATGTCAGTGCTCTAAAATTAATCCTTCCCTATTTCAATAAACTGCTTACATGCTGTCTTCTATGATTTAGCAGGCGCGATTGTTCCTGAAATATTATTTTATATGCCAGTTGAGCCTCTGCGCTCTAGTGTTGAAACTGCCATCTCCACAGCTCTACAGTAAAGCAACACAGTGGTCAAATACTTTGTATGCCGTAGGCCATAAAATATATAAATGCTTTCATGCGGTAGCCTGTAGTGCTGTATAATCCATTATGTCCAACATATGTGCAAACATATATAACTAATAACATCTCGAGGTAAAAAGTGTAATATATTAGACACAAAGGGTAATATTTATCAAAGAGGGAAATTAGAGCTTTTCAGAATCGATGAGTGACCTTTCGCTGCTCTCAATTTCATTTTTAGGTGCACATTTATGGGACATTGGGAGTTTGCAATTTGATAAATATGTCTCTCAAATTTGTAATTCCTCTCTTTGAAAAATATTCCCCAGAGCACCACTTTATTTGCCATCATTACACCTTGTGCTCCCTATAGGCAGAAATACAGATAAGCAAAGATTTGCACCTTACAGTGAATGGTGAGCAAGTTATCACAACTGGTGTCCAACATGTGAGCGGCCTTGGATTTCCACATGCAGATATCTACATTTACTTCCTAGCATGCCATTCCATTGGCACTATGCAAATCGAGCTCTGTACCTGAATACCACAAGTGGTAAGTACAGGAAAGCTGCTTTCACACATACAAATAGCTCTAAGCTGCCTAGTGCATTTCAAGAAATGTATAAATCACATGGAAGAGTGGCACCTAGCTCAAAATATGAATGATACAGTGATACACTTATAGTGAGTCCCTCAATATATTTCATGTATCATTTGTTATTCAGAAATATCTGGAAACTATATTTCAAATATTTATTTGCTTTTATAATATTCATAACTTAAAGATATGCTTTATTTTAGTATTGCCGGTATGGCATTATCACATCCTCTATGCTGAACTACACCATCCATATATATGCAAAGTTAATTGTTGAAGTTTGAAAGCAGCAGGTGGATAAAAAGGCCAAACCCAAATCAACAGGCATGTCAAATATGTATCGTATAATAATGTACATGGTATTAGAGGCTGACCAGTGGAAAGGGCTAATCATGTATTTGTGTTTCCAAGTATAATTTGCCCCTATGGATTACATATGTGCAATTTTGGGTGACTTATGTACCATTTAGACTCTGCCCCACTGAGTACCAAATGACTACAGTTTATAGACCAAGGAGTTATACAACTCCTCATGCTACCCTCTTCTAAAACTTTCATTGGCTTTCTAAGGATGTCTACTGCATCCTGGATTATGTGGTCATTATCTGTGAGTTATAACTCCATGACCCCTAGAAGGATATAATTGGGCATACCTGTCCTCAAAATTTCTAAACTGCTATATTGAAATGATTGCTTTTGGCAGTCTTTATTATTTTTTTTTATGCGATTAGCTCTCTGCTTTTGATATTTAGTTTTTTTTTTTTACAACTTTTATTTACTTCAGAAACCTCCAATCTCATAATCTCTCTAGAAGATGTTAACATGTTTGTAAAGTATTGTGAACTGCTACAAAGTATTACAAAAGCAATTTTATTGGTATGTTAACTGCAGTGTTACACTAATGTTTCTATTTTTGTGGGACTTAAAATTTATGTTTATGCAATTCTGTATCATATATACATATTATATAAATATACATATATTCATGTACATAGCTGTATTCTGAGTGACTCCTTTTGGAGCCAAGTTAGAGGTTAGACTGTGTTCTCTGGAACCCTCTCCACCCACATGAAATGGTTTGTTACACAGTGTTTCCAGTAGAGTTTCATGTTCATCTGTTAGAACGTTTTGCTGGTCCCAACCAAACCTAATTCACAGCTCTATGACTAAGCGATACAAGGGGATACACGTTGCCTTTGCTAAGACTTCAAAGAATGAAACAGATGTATATCTGAATGTTGTATTGTACAATATACATATGCTCTGTGGTTCCTTATTACACTTGAGTATCTGTTTTTATTAAAAAAAAAAAAGGAAAAAGAAAACAAACACGTTTATGTTATGTACAGTTCAAATAAATTTTGCTTTTGCTAGTCTGTGCCTTCAACTGTGAATTCTTCTTTATTCTGTGCCAGTGGATGAGTTGCATAATATAATTGTAGATATAGTCCTGCAACTGTCAGAATCTTGCTGTCAATACTCAACTGTCACACTGGTACAAACCTTAGCAACTGGGTTTTAGCTGCAGTGAATGTTCTGCTGCCTTTCTAACCAAGGCCCTTT
>CM044433.1:116251891-116267968 GCA_024363595.1 Xenopus borealis | reverse complement strand
CTTAGGGGCATATTTTTCTGGGGGAAAAAGTAGTCTTATACGCCAGCAAATACGGTACATACCACATAGACTGAAGCTGGAGAAAAAACTCATCGCCTGTTCAAGGACACTGCATGCATTGCTTGTCTGTGTCTTCTACAGACAAGCCAAATCTACCACGCCCATTTGCTCTTGTAATGAATTTAATATTTCTAACCCATAAAACTGCTCATGAACAGCGCTGATGTACTTTCAGATCACAGTTATTGATTTAGCCTATCTCAGTTGGGAACATTTTCCTCCTCAGGAGCAGGTATATCAGTATGGAACAAAATCTACATTTTTTCACTGTCACCAGTAAAAAAAACGACCAACTTTTCATTTTTTCAATTCTGTATTATATATTATATATTTATGTAAATGCATTACTGCCAATGAACTTGAGACTCCAAAGGCTTCTATTGTGAAAAACATAAAACAGACAGCATTTCAATATACGTTAACAAATTTCAGTGGTTTTAAAATTACTTGATTTGCAGCTGAAAGCAGTGTTTTTGTATCTCTTCACTGCTGGTTCACTTTTGAATTAGTTTGTCAGAGGTCAACTCTCTTCCAGGCACAACTTCCAGCGCTACAAATGTTGGTGCTATAGAAATACATGTTAATAATAAATCTCTTTCTCACAGTGCCTTGTCTGCTTCTTTACAGCAGGGCTAGTTACTATATTGCTGTATTACTCCTCCATTCTATTCAGACCTATCCTATTCATATTCCAGTCTCTTATTCGAATCAAAGCAATTTGCTAAGGTAATTTGGACACTAGCAACCAGATTGCTGAAATTGCAATCTGGTTGCAAACTGGAGAGCTGCTGAATAAAAAGCTGAATAACTCAAAAACAACTAATGATAAAAAAATGGAAACCAATTGCAAATATCACTCTCTACATCATACTAAAATGTGAACTCCTTTAATCAATTGGCTTTGCTATATTCTTTCAATAGACCTCTACTAGTGAAAAGAATAGAAAGGGACAGAAGGTTACTTACTCAGTAGCCTATTCACAAATGACTTTAAAACTGTTGTTATTTAATTCGGTTTATATTGAACAACATTCTTTTTTTTCCTGTCTTAAGTTAATTTTTTTTGGGGGGGGGCTGTTTTTTCAGTACGTTTACAACTCAAATGCTATTTTGCTAATAATTGTAGCCATTAGGACGAATGGTTAAAAGTTTGGGGTGCATAGGGTGCGCCTTAAATAATATGTCACAGATGACGAGCCAAAAAATGGTTTTAAAAGTATTTATTTAGCAATACCAGTAAAATCTTGCCATAGAGTATATTAATCAAAATATGAAAATAAAACTCACCATGTTTTTCCCTAGGAAAAATTTCTCAGCTCTGTTTAATAACGGGTGAACTCTCATTTCACCCCTTGATAATTAATAAGTAATCTCTTGAGCTCCTGCTGAAATATACCCTTTTTAGTAATCAATTATTTATGTATATCTTCTGTTTTTTTATTCTTTTTGGTGAAATTTTGTATGGTATGTATTTGTATGGTCTTTTAGGAAGAAATCGCATATCTAGAAGAATTTTTGTACTTGAGGCAATTTTTTTTTTTTTGTTTGGCCACATGTACTGTCAAACCAAATTTAACCAAGTTATGTGTCTAGAACTCACATTAAACAGCTGATGACACAGCAACATCCATTT
Source organism: Xenopus borealis (assembly GCA_024363595.1). Taxonomy (NCBI): domain Eukaryota; kingdom Metazoa; phylum Chordata; class Amphibia; order Anura; family Pipidae; genus Xenopus; species Xenopus borealis. Next base: position 116,266,275 of record CM044433.1, on the reverse strand, counting down.
TTTTTTAAGAGTACAAACAGAAGAACATCCAACAGCAGACAGATAGGATGCCTGCAGTAGAGGATTACATGAGGTTATTCTGCTTAGCAATGTACTTATTCTAGCCAATTAGACTGTCTAAAGTACAGATTAATTGCCTTTATAATTCATTCTCCTAGAAGTGTCAGAATAAGTTTCTTCCTTATGCAATGTTTCTGGAAATGTAATTCCCCCAGAATTGTGGAAAATAAATAATTTTATATTCTTTTAACACATCTCATGGAGTACAAAGTGCACTTATCCAGTGTCTAGGTAAAAATCAAGTACCATGACTGGTATTTGTAACACAGTGTTTGTTCTAGAATTGTTCATATGAAATTTCTATGGTGTAATTCTAACCAGTACAGCTGTCATTGCCAATCACACTTACCTTTGAATGTTTTCTGTTTTGTAAGCACTGGTTATATTTTAAGCAACATGGAATAAAAGGAAATATGTGTAGTAATACAAGCAAAATGTTTACATGTTTGTGTTTGATGTATTGTTTGTATGTCTGTGTAACCTCATGTATTTCTTTAGTTTAAGATCTGGTTTAACAAATGTGCCATTTGTAATAATACATTCTTTTAAATCTGTATTTTTTTTTTTAAATGCCTGTGTTGGGTAAGTTTTAAATATGTAATACTTCATTGATGTTGTAATGAACTGTGTAATCTGTAAAAATCTGTGGTTCTTATTTGTTGGCATGGAAAAAATTTTTAGGTTTATTAAAATCAGTTAGTCCCGTATTGAAGATGTACTAAAGGTTCAATATGTTTAAGTTGCTGACATATATTATAAACCCAGAAACTGTATGCACTTACTACATTATTTAAAAGCTTAAACATATTCCATATCCTAGTACAATCAGAAAGTACAGTCGCCAAATAACAATGAAAAGAATGAGTTCTGAAGCAACAGGAGGTGAGAGAGCACTGCACTCTATAGTCACAATGCAATTTAGGGAGGGGAACTAAAGGCATCTGGCTGTTACTAGATCCAAATCAATAAAGACTGCCTGCAGAATACTCAGCCGGGTTAAGCTTTTACAGATTTAAAAACCTGGTAAATGGTACAGAAAAAAATGCCAGCTAACGTTTTATATTCATCTATTTTACCTTATGTTCCTTATTAGGTTGCCGCAAAGAATCAGCTCCTCAAGTATTGCTACCCGAAGAGGAGAAAATTATTGTGGAAGAAACCAGGAGTAATGGACAGACAGTTATAGAAGAAAAGTGAGTATCAATTTATTACATTGCAGAACTTCATACATACTGCCTGCACCACTTATTGTAATTTATTAGATAGCTATGCACAGTACAGGTGGCAAATTGACAGTACAAGGTACACCCTATTGCTTTAAGAGCATCATATCACTTTCTGTGTCTTGGCCAAGAATATATTTTTTTTTTCCTGTGTATTAATAGGCGACACAGTGAGTGAGCGGTTACTTAAGACATCCATTTTTAGTCACTACTTGTGGGTAATGCCGTTCTGTAGGGAACGCTATGTTCAAGTATGTGCTATCTACCTAGCTTTTATTCTACACTATTATGAGTTAACAGGCACTATCACATGACTCCTTACTCTAATAGGAGAATATACATGATACGCAATGTTTTTCACCTTGGGTATGGAGCCGATAGGGGTTTCTTTTTACAGGAGATGCACACAATCCCGTAATTTCAGTTACTGATAATTGATACGCTATTATTTACATTACGCACACCTGTTGATGAAATCACAGGCTGGTTTTGGCGCCAACAGGGCCTTTATGAGGGGATTTGTATGCATTTCACTTCCTGATGACTGCTTAAGTGAATAGCTAAAACATCGTAATAAAACACCATTTTGTTTGGCACTTATTTATTTATTTTTTGCTTCATAACGGATCCTATACCTGAATATTAAAATTTTTTATTAATATTTACAAATTTACTCATTAAAGTGATACACTTAAAAAAATACTCAAAGCGTGAAGGTTTTGCTAACCTAACGGTCCCTTTTCAGTCAAATAGAGTTTCTAAAAACCAATGGACTGCTGCAGCACCAATATGGTGGCCTTCTTATAGTGCAACAGGGCATTGGATAGGTAATTTAAAGCAAATACTTTTATGGTGATATTAAAAATGGCAAAGTTATGAAAGTTGTAAAAAAGTTTCATTTCTGATGTCAGTATGTCTCTAAAGGGGTATTTTCCCAATTTTCACGTAACTAATTATGTGTGTTTCTTTGTAAATAAAACACACTCATATGTGCGGAGAGTTGCTTAGTTAAAAAATCAATTCTGTGAAAAATGTAACCTACCGATCACTGAACATTTACTTGTGACCTTGAATAATATCTGTTCCCACCATTTGAGAATATACAGCTAATATACACCCCTCCTGCCCCCATATAAGCCAATGGACCTTCTAGGGATTATTGCTCAGTGATGACCAATAACTCTCAAATCCCTGATCTTCAGTAAGATCCCATTGGTTTGATGAATCTTGTATTTTGTAACTGATCATTTTTTCTTTCCTTAGGAGTCTTGTTGATACAGTTTATGCATTAAAAGATGAAGTTCAAGAACTTAGACAGGTTTGTGTTTTCTATTTGATTCAACCAATGATTTCACATTATCCACATCCACCATGCATGATTAAGTAGACCAAATTTTGTGTATTAACCTCTTATTGTGGGAGTACAATTTATAATATACCTTTCCCTCAAAAAGTTAAAGGTGACAAGCTTGTTCACCTTGGCAGTTATGTTGCTGTTTTTAAAGGCACAGATCAATGTTTAGATTTTACAAATGATGATGTATTGACCATAATAATATTAAAGTGTACTACACATGTGTTGTCCAAGGTAACACAATTATATGGGACACCTGGATATAGTTCTTCGCTGGAATTTGTTCCACTGTGGAAAATAAATATTCAGAGGTAGCATAAAGCTGCTTTGTGGCCATAGCACCTTGTAAAATAAACTCAACAAACTAATGAGATGATTGGTGTGCACATAATTACTGTTGTGCTAATAAGTTTACCTACCCTGGCAGAATTTAGGATTTCTTAACCATTTTTCAGAGAATATGAATGATATCACACAAAAACTTTTCTTTCACTCATGGTTAGTGGTTGGCTGAAGCCATTTATTGTCAATCAACTGTGTTTACTCATTTTAAATCATAATCACTACACAAACTAGCCACATTACACTTTTTTTGTGATTTGAATTTTGTTGTATTTGTTGCCTTTTCGGCAGTTGTAATCATCAGCTGTACAAGTTTAAAGCATTTGGTATTGGTTTGGTGATAAAGATGCACCAAATCAAGTATATAACCAGCCAAATCAACTGTTAAGCTACTGAACTTCCAAAGGCACCAGTTTTCTTCTACATGATGCAAGTTTTTATTTTGCTTGAAGTTGACTTTGCAAATCAAGGTTTGGATATTCTACTGAATTTAGTATTCAACCACCTCCTAAATTCAGTGTATCCTTAATTGTAGCCCAAATAGATTACAGCCAGCATGTTGGGTTTTATTTAGCCTATGCACAGTATAGTGCTTGGAGGCTTAATTGAAAATGACCTCCTTGGCTTACTTGTCCTAAAATATATTAGATTAAAACCATAAAATGCCTTTTTGTCATCAAATCAAGTCTGTTGATTTGTATCCAAAAATGTTGAATAAAGTACAAATAAATTTGTAGACTGTAGTTCATTGTTAAATTTCCGTTTTTTTTCTTTCCTCATTAGGATAGTAAAAAGATGAAGAAATCTTTGGAAGACGAACAAAGAGCTCGCAAGGAGCTTGAAAAACTTATAAGAAAAGTCCTAAAGAACATGAACGATCCTTCTTGGGATGAAACCAATTTGTAGTAATTAGCGTCTCCCTCATTTCTGCCCAGGGATCAAAAGAGTGGAGCTCTCTGACATTTGTGAGCCTTGTCGCACCAGGGGCACTGCAGAATGAGATTTTACTGGATCTTAGCAGGACTCTCGCTTGCACTGGTTTGACACTATGCATAGGTGACTGCCCTCAGACACGTCGACAGCTGCAGACGTGAACCTCAGAGAATTTGGACTGTACCAAACCAATAATGTTTTTATCTGTACACATTAATTACCTCATTTTGCAGTTGTTAACTGAAAAGTAATTTCCCCTGATGACTTTCTAAAGAGCTATTGATAATGCATTTGTTTTTCTTGTATATAATGTTTTGAATGCTTACATGTGAAAGGCACTTGGAGCTCTGTCTCCTCCCCCCACCCCCACCCGCTGTTTCCTTTAAATATTTGTAATGGTCACATGGACACAAGTTTCTACTATGACGGCCTTCTTTAAAGCAAAAAAGGCAAGATAAAGATAAAAAGTTAACATCTCAAATACTTTCACATGATCAAGTCTATGTGAAATAGTTTGGTAGGCCACGTATTTATGCCTTATTTATATACATGTAACACAGCTGTTTTAAAAAAGAGCAAAAAAAATATGCTAAAGCAAACAATGGGAATCTAGAGCCATTTTAATGTAAAACTGTTAATAACACTTGACCTGTGTTTATGCATATATAAGCATATATTTATTGCTTTGTTTTTTTTTCTCACCAAACACTAACATGAATTATTTTGTTGGACAACTAACTGCTTTTCTATTTAAGATTTCACTATAACTTTTACACCATGGTCAAATATGTTTTTTTTTTTTTTTTTAATTTCAGAAACAAATGATACATGAACACATGTATTGCTTGAGTTTTCAGTGCAGCACTAGCAGTGTGATTGCTATGAGCAACCTGTGACCCTTCACATATTGCCCTACAATGAAGACCCAAAGCATGCAGGGCCTATTCTCCACTGGTGGTTTTCAGTCAGTGAAGAAGTGCAAAAAACTGGGATTGCCATATGCTACTTACATGAATGGAAAATGCCTGACACTAGGGGACAGATTTACTAAGGGCAACATTTTCGATCGAATAAAAAATCGTTTGAATTGTTCGTTTCGATCGAATGATTCTCTGCAAAATCCTTGGAATTCTTAGAACTTAGAATTCTATGAGTTCCCCCATAGGCAAAAATGGCAATTTGGCAGCTTTAAGCTGGTGAAAAGTTGAAGTTGAGAGATTTTTAAAGGGAAAGTACTTCGCAATTCGAATAAATTTTCGGGTTATTTGATAGTCGAAGTAGCCCAAAATTACTTCGAAATTCGAATTTTAAAAATTTGAATTTTATTCGAAATTTCACTTCTACCTTTAGTAAATGTACCCCTAGAATTCACATATTACAATACACTATATGCTTGCAGAAAAAACTTCAGCAGAAATTATACCCACTGTGTTGAGGGCCTAAAAGTTGTAACTAATTGCTCAATATAACAATAAAAACTGGGTAAATCAATAGGCTATATAGTTAGTTAGCCAGCAATGTAATGTATAAAGGCTGGAGTGACTGGATTTCTAACAAAATAGCCAGAACACTACTTCCTGCTTTGCATGCAGTTCTCTTGGTTTTCACTCATTGGTTACCAGGCAGTAACCAATCAATGACTTGAGGGAGAGCTGCATGGGTCATAACTATTTGCTTTTGAATCTGAGCTGAATGCTGAAGATCAATTGCAAACTCACTGGACAATTATATCCCATGTGGCCCCTCTTAAAGTCAGCGTTAAGCTGGCCATAGACGTAACAACTGCGATCTTTCTCGTAAAAGATCTTTCCAAGAAAGATTGTTCGTTTCAACACACACGTATAGAGCTGAATCGTCAGATATATAGGTAGAAAGAATAGAATTCTAGATGTATCTGACAATTCAGCACTAACAATGGCCGATGTAAAATTTTCCATCCCGCCCGATCAACCAGCCGACCGATATCTAAATCTTCTGACGACATCAGTCGGCTCATTTCCCACCATACACGCAATGAAAATCATACGAAAACTGAGCACTAGTCTCCACCCACAGAATGACTGCCCGTGTGATTCATACCAGCAAGGAAGGCTAGCAACACTACTCTATATTTATTTTCCCTCTTCCTCCACTGCTCTTAATTTTTGTTGTTACATGGGGTAGCAAAAACTAATGTTCATGGAGAGTAAAGCCATTGGTAAATAATTCATTAATGCCTAAATGTTTTCCCTATTTTGTCACTCAGAATTGCCACAGATAAACATTCCATTTAGAGATGACAAAAACTCTGAAAAGGACAAAACACTGTTGTATATTAGGATTTGTCATGAACAACACTGGATTTAGCATGTGAGACTATTTCATATTCGCTTAATACTACGATAGGGCTCATCCTCTGCGGTCTAATGTTGTATCTCATATTGTCATTGTATTGTTCTCCTATATGCCTTACTTGAGAAATGTTAAGAATCGGTATAGTTGTCTTTTGGTTTTTTGGATGTCAGAAAAATCTTGCATAAAATATAACTTTTGTAAATAGGAGGGGGGCATTTGAACTTATCCTGGAAATAACAAACCGTTTTGAGAAATATGAAGTGCTTATTTTTTCTTTTAAAGAATGTACTTTTTTTCATTTATAAAGTATTGCTAAAAATGTGTAGCTCCTTTATGAATGAGAAGGGGTAGCATACATTTATATGTATGTGAAATTACATACCTACCTGGATATACTAGAGAACATATTATGAACCCATAATAGACCATTTCTTCTGCTCAGGAAATGTAATCCTGTTTCCAAATAGAAGTACCAGGAAAGATAGAAAGGAGTGAAGTTAATCTGGAAAGAGGCCCAGTGATCTTGGGGTCTTCGGTTTTATGTTGGACCCCTGGCATTCCAGTCCTTCGCTGGGTGTCCAATTCAGGAAGAGAATCATTTATTTAGCAACCCTACCAAATGAGTTCATTTCAGTGTGCATGGCCACATTAATTCAGTTTTTTTAAAATGTCAGGCTTTATCTTTCTAAAAATAATGCCCATTTCTTTCATACAGTAACTAGTCCTTCAAGGAGAACTAAACCCTAAAAATTATTATGGATAAAAATGAGGTTTGTCGGTAATATAAACTGATGCTACAGGACTGATTATTATATTCTGATGTTAGTTGCACTGGTTTCTGTGCTGCCATGTAGTTATTATCTGTATTATTTACTAATCAGCCTTATATTGTGACATTTTGATTCTATGTGTACTGTATTTTGTGAGTCGATCCCTAAGCTCAGTAAGTGACAGCAGCACAGAGCATGTGCAGTGAATCAGCAGAAAAGAAGATGAGGAGCTACTGGGGCATCTTTGGAGACACTAAGAGGCCTGTATTTGTGGAGAGGCCACCTAGGCCCAGGCCTAGGGTGGCAGGATTTTAGGGGGCCGCATGCAGCCTAACCACACCCACATTGGTTGAGAAATTTTAATTTCCTGTGTGCCAAGTCCTATTTATCTGTCCTGATTATGAAAATCTGAGCAAATAAAAGGGAGGGGACAGGGGCAACAAACGACAGCTGGCCTACGGGCACCCGCTATGTAAATCCCCTGGACACGGATCTTAACTGCTAAAGGGCTGTGGTTGCCTTGGGATGGTACAGAAGCACAAAACATAATGTAACATGAATGTAATCTGGAACAAATGTAGAAAAGAGATGCAATACAACACTCTTTTATTTGCTTTGACTATGCAGTACCATTCCTAATTTCCTCTGATGGAAGGAAATGCATGTAATTCATAACCTCTATTTTACTATGTAGCAGGTTATTGCTGAACTGTCTAATATGGTTTGGCTTTTTTTCTAGAATGATTAGGGCATGGAGCTTTCCACATAAGGGATCTCTGCATAATTTGTATCACTACACATTGTCTACTAAAAAATAATTTGTACAGCTATAGCACCTGTTACCCTGAATGCTTGCGACCTGTGGTTTCCCAGATAACGGATCTTTCTTTAATCTGTATTTCCATACTTTAAATGTGTCATAAAAATCATTTAAACATTAAATAAATGCACCAGGCTGGTTTTGCCTCCAACAAGGATTAAGCATATCTTATTTGGATCAAGTAAAAGGTACTGTTTCATTATAGAGAAGGAAATAATTTATAAAATCTGAATTATTTGGAGATAAAATAGAATCTATGGTTTACGAATATCCTGTAATTTAGAGCTTTCTGGATAACTGGTTGGGGGGGGGTTAAAATAGACACAACCCCTATGCAATGAGCCAGGGGGGCCTCTAGGTTGGTCCTGCGGCAAGATCGTTATAGGACCCATTATCTTCCTGGATCATCGCATCAGCAGCACTGAAGGATGCAGGACCTGACTTACAGACCATCACATAATCCCTTCTTGCTGCATAGACTCTGCAGACCCTTGGACTCTCAACCCTGCCAATGCCCCCTCTGCGCATAGAAATGGTAGGTGACCTTTATTTTATTTTTTTACACATATACATGCATTTACACATACTCAGTACACATTTTACATTTTTATGTCACATACTTAGGTAAACATCAAACTGTTCAATGGATCCCAGGAATTAATATTTATAGTATTTTATCTTGGTACATATTGAAATGTGGATATAAGATGCTGCAAAGTCAAAGCTTTGAGGTGATGTTTGAAAGTGTTACCAAAGTCTCCAAATTTAGAAAAGTTTTGCTGCTTGGTACTTTGGAGTAGAAAGACATGCATACTCAGTTTGGATTTGTGGGAATGTATACTTTCCAAAAATATATATTTTTGAGTGGATGTACTTTTTTTTTTTCAACATTTGCCCTTAAAAATGCTATAAATGTGATTTGAAGTATCTAGAACAGATATCTTATATGGGGTGTCTTTATTTTTGGCCCATAGATGCCACATATCTAGGTAAACCAATAGACATTGGACAGAAAACTGTTTAGTGGACTCCTATAGGGTGTTTTACCTTGGTACCTAAACAGGGTCGGACTGGGGGGCCCGAGGCCCACCAAGACTGCTATCCAGGTCCCCTACGAAGACTCAACAGATGCGTATGCCTACACAGAGCGCACAGATCAGGATCCAATCAGGATCAGCTAAATCACAAGAGGGGGACTGGCCTGGCAGAGGCCCATGCGGGCTGGGGCCCACCAGGTTTTTTCCCTGTGTCCTGTTAGGCCAGTCCAACCCTGTACCTAATGATATGTTGGATATAAGATATTTCAAAATGGAAGTTTTGATGTTATTCAGGAGACAGAACTTTTCAAATCTGTGGTGTTCTCATGTGTAAAATACACTTTGTTTCTCATGTATGCTTGTATTATGGGAAACATGACCCCACCCCCTGTTTTTAGACCATTAGAAGCCTATATCTTTTTACAGAAGTATACAAATTATCTTTTCTATTCTTGGGTAAATTAAGCCCCGCACCAGGAAAGGTCCCTAAAGTGAAAAAATGGACTGGCAAGAAAAGTACCAAATCAGACTAATTGACTGGCAGTGAAAGGTTTAACCCACACCCAACTTTCCACAAGAATGTTTAAGATTATGGCCACATTAATGGTAGGTGCTTACTAACTAAACAAATGGTTGGTGTTCACTGCAGGGATATCACCCATCACTCAAATGTGAAGTTTATTAAGTCATATTAAAACATACCCTTAAATCTGTATGCCTCAACTTCCCCTGTGGATAATACAACTACCCACAGCAGATGAATAAAAACCTTAGGCCCCCCCAACAAGTATTTCCAAACTCTAACAACCCCCCCCCCCCATAGTAGGGGAATAAAGGCCAGACACACACTTCTCTCTTACCCACACACTGAATTTATTCTCATATGTGCAACAATAGTATCTTCTTTAAAACCCAGCTGTACGATCCGCTCCACCTGGAATAATCATCTTCCAGAGTATTAATACTAGTAACAAAAGGCTCCAGAACAGTGAGGGACAGATCACTCTGGATCATTGAACATCAGTAGATAAGTGAAAGAGAAGGTGAGATCTGAAAGGCGAAGGGTATTATGATTGGGGTTATGATTGCAGCCTGCTTTGCTTTTATGCACATTTCCAGTACTGTTGTTGAATGATATTACTATTACAATGTTTAAGTGTGAATGTTGTGTTCTATGCTAGGTAACGTCTCATTAATAGGGGAACCAGTGGCAAATTATTTACAGTGGGTTTCCCGATGCATGTTACACCCGAAGTGAATGGTGTGCAAATGGCCAGTAACATGGTTGAAGCCTTGATGTGAATTATTCTCGGGCCTCTTATTCTGGCCAGATTATCACTGATTCCGTCCAGAAAATCGCATATGGAGGGGGGTGGGGTTCCCGGCTGTCCCCTCTAGTTATGTTACTGCGCATCAGTAAATCCAAGCTCTGTTCTGCTTATATTTGGGACGCTTTCTGGGCTTACTGGCACTGGTGCAGTTCTAGGTGTCTGTGCGCTTGCGGCTCTGCCATCTTGATTGTCCTCCATGCAGTGGGCCAAGTCCGGTGTTTTCTTACCGTAGAGCTCACTTAGCTTTAGTGGTTGCTTCTTGCCCCTCTTTACCATGTTGTCGGAGTGTTGGGTGGTCACTCCTTACTGTTTGTGTTCGATATTTGGGCAATTCTCTGATAAATACAGCCTTAACTTACAGCGCACTGTTCTCCATCAAGGACCAAGTCCCGCCCCGTATTTAAAACATCTAAGATCTACCCTTGGGACAGAAAAAAATAGCATACCACTGTGTGGGAAAACCTAAACTGAGCTTAAACTGCACTGGCCAGGATTTGCAAATGCTGTGAATTCTGCATACACTGACTATAGGCAAATACAAATGTACCACACTGTTGTATGTGGCCCCTAAATAGTGTACCCATGTAATACTTTTTGATATCACAAACTATATTATATTAATATTAAATACATAGTTATGGGGATCTAATATCCAGAAATCCAGTATCCAGATCTCTAAAATATGCCATTAGGATCCCCTGTACATTATCTAAAGAAAATTCTTTATCTAAAGAAAAACTTTTCACTGTGATAACAAGACTGCTTAAATCCATATTCTGGTTCTATACCGGGAAGATACTGTTCTAGGCACAATTCAGAAGTTTTTTTTTTTAATTAGTAGGGGTAATATACTATAACCATTTCCTTGCAAAGAGGCCTTTGGCTAAAACTGGCCATAGACGCAAAGATCTACCTGCAATATTGGACGAATGATCAGACGTCCCCATCTCCCAACCTACCACTAACCATTCAGATCAAATAAAGTAGTAAAAGAACAGATCAGCCGATGTTCTGCCCCTACAGCAATCGTATGAAAGTTTATGTCCGACAAAATTGGTGACAGTTTCCCACTGAATATCGTCAGATCGGCAATACATGCAGAGATATAATCAGCCGACCGGAAACCTCTAAACTGTCTGATCGGCTGAACGACTGATCGCCATGGCAAGACAAATGTCGGGACACTCCACACACTGTCTGAAAATCATTCTAATCCTTGATTCGTATAATCGGATCTTTGCATCTATGGCCAGCGTAACCCCTTGAATACAATGCAGTCTGGATTGGATAGTGGGAAGCACTTAGGCCTGCTATACTCTTGCTCCCCCTTAGTGCTCCTGCACTTCTTCTCATGGTAATAGTGATTAACCCCACAGTGTGTCTTTAATAACTTATTAGGGTGAAAATATTTTATAGATGAAACATAACAGAATTCATTAATAACAAGATAAATGAACACAGTGCTGCTGATGGCAAAGATACCTGGCAGTTCTAATGCTGTCATAAGAATAGTTGCATTTGTATTTTAAGTTTGATGTATAATCATTTTCAGTTGATTGCTAATACATGCATATGTTGTTTATTTGACAAATTGTTCCCATTGTGTTGCCATGACCTGGCAGTGAGTTCAGGTGGATTCCCGTTGGTAGTAATTCAGGAATATAAAGCACAAGTCTGCTAAAATCAGAGCCACTGCAAGCATTGTTGAACTCTGATTGCCTTGTACAATTTAGGAGAAATTGCTTAAATTGAAACCTAAAGCAGTTATTCATAAATGGCCACTCTTGAACTGTAATATTCTTTAGAAAAAAACAATGATTGTTTTTCTCTAAAGGCCAGGGTGCCCACTCATCTGCAATGCAGACTCCAAATTACGGGAAACTTATTTGTAAATGTTAATTTATTCACCCAAGAAAGGACCTGCAGATATCCATTGATCTGCAGCATGTAAATATTTATACTGTTTGTATAATGTATTGTTCTTTGTTGAGAAATGTTCTCTATTTCATAATTTAGAAGCCAATCAGTATATGATGTAAATACTTCTAAAGGAAGGGGGGGGGTGCCTGCTAAGAGCAAACATGTTTGTTGTTATGCAGTTATGTTTTCTGATATGATATTCAAATTACTTTGTGAAGTGAAGTCATTGTACTTCTGTTGAAGATAGCTATAGAAAAGCAAAGGCAGGGGTCAGCACCATTATGCTGGCTTGTATTACTGTATTGGTGGTAGTATATGGGGGTATGTTCTTTAGGGGATAGTCCATCAAGGAAGGGGAGAGCGCCACTATGCGTGAGAAATAACAAGTTTGACAAATAGTACTTACTGATATTTCACCCAAAGAGTGAGTTTAGGACTATTGGTAAATTATCCTCCAGTGGTATGGAGGTTTAAAACTTTTTGTTTTACCTGTACTCTTTAGTCACCTGGCATTAAGTACAGATGTCCTAACTGTCCTGCAAGTATACAGCTTTGGACTGGGACTCAAAAACTGTGTTGCAATAATGAGATTCTGGCTTTTGCAGCAGCAATTTATTCATTAAAATACAGTGCATGAAAGAAGCATGATTCTCAGTCTCCTCTCCTTATGTAGCTGGCCCCACTTCTATGTTTCTTTTTCTATGACAAACTTTATTAACATCGATAATTATCAACGCATCCTTCCCTTTTTAACATTTTAACATCAATGGTGCTAATAACGACAAACCCTTAATACTTGTAGTACAGGCGATTTGCTGTAATTACATTACTGTAAACAACTGACCGTGTCACTTTAACACTGTTCAACTAGTCTTGATGGTTTCTTGATAACACAGCCATAACGTGTTTGCACACCATGGGGCAGATTTATCAAGGGTTGAATTTCGAAGTTAAAAAACTTCGACCATCGAATTTCTTTAGGGTAGGGACAGACAGGGAGATTCGGGGAGATTTTGTCGCCTGCTAAAAAACGCCAATTGACAGAATCTCCCCGAATCTCCCTGTCTGTCCCCAGCCTTAAAAGTGTTTTTTCAATTGAAAACTGTTTTGACTGTTTTGACTGTTTTTGCTTGAATAGGTCCGTTTTCAGCTGGATTAAAATTGTTTGAATCTTTCGATTGAATCGTTCGATTCAAACGATTTCCCCCCATAAAAAAATAGAATTTAAAAATTTTTCAAAAACACTCCATAAAGGTTAAAACAGCAATTCAGCAGGTTTAAGGTGGCGAAGGGTCAAATTTGAATTTTTTAAAGTGGACCTGTCACCCCAAAAATATATTCAACATCATATTTTATCACATTAGTCAAGCAAAATGAACATTAATTACACTATATAAATTATTTGGATCTTGTTTTCTTCAGTCTGGGAATTCATAATTATAACAAGCAGACAGGAGCCATTTTGTGGACACTGGTATTAAGACAAGACTTGTATTATCTCAGAATCTTGTTTGTGCACCAGAATGGGGGACCCGATGTCTATCCCCATGTCCTGGCTACACAATTAAATGGTTAAGAGAACTGGGGGAATGTGTGGGGAGCAGTGACATCTAGGAAGTGCTGAATGGAAAGTGAAAGTAATTATCTGCCCCGCCTCTATGCCTAAGGCATAGAGGAGTGGCAGACAATATTTGATTGACAGCTGAGATTTTTAAATTAGCTTAAAACAGCTATGAATGCTTTAATAAAAATTTTAAATTGGATTTCATGTTTCATTTGAAAAGGATTTTTATTATACAGATTTTTGTGTCTGGGTGACAGGTCCACTTTAAAGTGGTGGTACTTTGATTTTCAAATGGTCGAATTTTTTAAATTCAAATAGAATTTTTTTCAATTCGAAACTCATTCTGGCCTATTTGATAGTTGAAATACTCAAAAATTACTTTGAAATTTTAATTTTTGTAATCTGAATTTTCACTTCAACCCTTGATACATCTGCCCACATGAGTAAGTGTTTGTGCCTGGTTATTGTCAGGTGTATCTTGTATATTAACTATGGCATGATCTGATTTTTTTTGTTCCTTGGATGGGCACAGTATCTTTAAGAAAAGATTCTGAAGTGTCCATCTGGTTGTCCTCACTGTTATCAGGAATACTAATAGTTAATACCAATTACACAATATCTTGCCTGTGCCAACGCTTCTGTCCAATCTAGAAGCTAATGCAACTGCTCTTTGAACACTGGAAAAAGGGCCACATT
>CM044433.1:116235525-116251613 GCA_024363595.1 Xenopus borealis | reverse complement strand
CAGGAATAACTCTGCTGGAGATTTGCCTCCTTCCAGGGCTGTTGCTCTGTAATTTAAGAGAGTCACTTCTGGGTCCTGACCTGAATGAACAGCTTTTTTCAGCAACTGTTTTATAATCTTTATGCCATGAGTCCATTATTCTGTGGCAATCTTGGGCTTGAAGTGACATGCTTGACACATACTTATAGCTTTTTCTAATTTAAGATCATGTTCCCTTAACAATCTTTCTTGCACTTCTTCATCATTATATCCAATTACAACTCCATCTCTCAGATGACCAAAGTTACACATTCTGCTTTTCAGCTTGAGGTTTGTTATGTTTTCCCAGGACCGTAACTAGGGGTAGGCAGAAGAGGCAGCTGCCTAGGGTGCAACGATTGGCGGGCACTGGGCAGCTACTTCTTCGGTCTACCTCTAGAACAGACTCACCTGGAATTAAATACGAGCAAACTCCAGTCGGCGTTCACACACCGTGTCACCACGCATGTGTGAATACCTTCTTCGCATTTGCGAGCTTGTGATGGGGTAAGTGGGGGAGAGCTGGCTGGCTGGGTTGCCTAGGGCACCCAGCTGGCTTGGCCCGCCTCTGTGTATTCCTCTATGCTTTCAATAGGAGACTGCACTCTGGAGTTAAAGATATATCCCTCATATGTCTTATTCACCTTAGGGGTGCACTAATCTTCACATTTTCCCATAACAACTTCAAAATTATCACTCTCGTGTTCATCTAGTTGAAAATTAATTAAATATTTGCAAAGCTTCTTCCCCTGCTATTGTTAGCAAAACTTCCTGCACACTGGGCTGTGTTATAGTGTTTGTAGCTTTCAAGTATAGCAACAGTCTCTGATTAAATATTTTCCATGCTTCCCCATCATTTCCCACAAACTTTACTGGAGAAGGTGGATGAAGTGGATCCACTTCTGTGTGTTGTACGCCTTAATAATGGAATTCTGGGTTCTGCAAAAGAAACTTATATATCAAAATACAGTGCAGGAAAGAAGCATGTCTCTCTGACTGTACAGCTCAGTCTCCTTTCCTTGTGGAGCTGGCCCCGCCTATGTGCTTCTTTTTCTATAACAAACTTTATCAACATCAACACAAAAACAACCCAGTACTTTTCCAATAAATAGTGACTGTCTATGACATATTAAAGCAGCCACTCTTGTTTTTGCTAGAATACAGAGATTGAAAGTCCAGGGGAGGGTGATATCAGGGGCAGAGCTGATCACGGCAGAAAGGACTATAACTTGGTGATTGGCCAATTGCCACATCAATCATGAAGATTCATATCCAGGTTTCTGAACATAGAAAACTAGGCAGGCAGTTATAACCTGGCACTTTGGGTCAAAATTGAACAGATGGAACCCTACATACAAGTCTTATACTGTACAAGTGAGCACTTTCTCTTTTTGCTTTCCCTTTACTCCTCTAAATAATAACATGAAAAATATTACAACTTTTGCAACTGAAAAGTACTTATGGACGAGCCAAAAATTAAGCAAAATCATTGTGATGCTCCGTGAAGCTTTTGATTGAAGGTTATGTCTATGACATTCTGACACTGGCACCGGCACTCAATAAAAAAGAAAGAAGACCAAAAGTGTAAGAGGATTTTGATTTAATTGGAAAGCCAGCAGAGATCTAAGGCAGCTGAGGCAGAGGATGCACCCTTTCTCTGCACAATGGCATTGGTTGAAAGCTGTATATAAGGTGGCCTTATTAAAGTGACAAGGCAATTTAATTCTTTTGTGCACATTGATTCTACTTCATTGATTTACAATAGGAAGGATATAATTTTGCTGGTGTTGGCAAAAAGCTCAAATGTCACGCTTTTGAAATTGTTATACTTGCCTTGTTTGGGATGAATAATGAATAAGTCACCCTTTGTATTTATTCAGGAATATTTAACAGTAGACAAAGAGCATAAAAGGCAGAAATGATTGTCTGATATACAGTACATTTAAAATTAAGATCAACATTGTGATAAATGCTTCCTGTGCAGTAATATGACTTATCAGATAATTGCATTATCCTTTAATCAACCATACATGTTTGTGTTTCTAAAGCAAGATTAATTAAAACTTGTATTAAAATATGATTCTTAGAAGAACCCAAATTTATTTTTTTTAAAATGGATGCAATTTTTGAAATGGATTATATTAATTCAATTTATAGTTTTTATATGTTGATATTAGAGGAGTAAGATATATGAGATTCACAAAATTGAATAGAAATGGAATGGTTCTTCAACCCCAAGTAAATATGTTCAACAGTTCTAAATGAGAAAGGGGGCTATCATCTAATTTCTATAATTAGGCATACTGACACCATTGAAAGTAATCTCCAGAGTTAGTCCTAGAGGAACTTTCTATGGAATGGTATAGTGTAGAGCAGGGGTCTCCAACCTTTTTTGCTTGTGAGCCACATTTAAATTTAAAAAAGAGTTGGAGAGCAACACAAACATGAAAAAGTCCATGGGGATGTCAAATAAGAGCTCTGATTGGCTTTTTGGTAACCCCTATATGGACTGGCAGCCTACAGGAGAGAATGTTTGGCAGTACATCTGTTTTTTATGCAACCAAAACTTGCCTCTAAGCCAGGAATTCAAAAGCACCTGCTTTGAGGTCACTGGGAGCAACATCCAAAGGGTTGGAGAGCAACATGTTGCTCGCGAGCTACTGGTTGGGGATCACTGGTGTAGAGATTCCATCCAAAAGGGGCAGATGGGTATCATGTCAAGGGCTTGTTTTCACTGGGAGGCTCGGACAGTTGCCTTATAGCACTGTGTAGCATGCTCAGCAACCTCATGTTGCCATTTTAATAAGTAGTGTGCATTATGGGAAATTTTATCTGTTTATATCTAGTCAGATATTAATTTTTTTGTACTATGACATAATTAGCAAAATGTCATACTAGGTTTTGTTTTCTTTTCCTTTAAATGGGAAGTTTACCTTTACCATTCAATATGATGTAAACTGTAATTTTCTGAGACAATTTGCAGTTGGTCTTTTTTTGTGTCTTTTGAATGATTCACAACTAGACTACTGTAACTCAATATTAATTGGCCTTTCCCACCAGAGACCAGTGAGTCTATAATGAACACTGCCACCAGGCTTATACACCTCAGCAGCCACTTCTCCTCTGCCAATCCCTGGCTTCCACTAGCTTTCAAAATAAAATTCAAACTAACATTCAAAGCACTTCATAACTACATTTCTGAACTCATCTAGATACTCACCCATCCGCTTACTATGCTCCTCTGCTGACCTGCTCCTCAATCCTTCTCTCATTACCTCCTCACATACTCGCATTCAAGACTTTGCAAGTGCTGCACCACTCCTCTGGAATACTCTCCCACAGTCTGTCTGACTTTCTCCAAACCCTTCTATTTACAAAAGTCTACCCTCTCTCTGTTTAGCTACATATCTCACCTTGTTTATTTCTGATCTTGCCCACTCCCACACCTTGTGTCTCATTCCCTTCTCATTTTAGATTGTAAGCTCTTTTGCCCAGGGCCTTACACACCTTTTGTACTGGTACTGGTCATTATGTATGTAACTCTGTATGTTCTATGCATCTAATGTATGTGATTTCTTTGTAAAGACATGTATTTATTGCAATGCACAATAAGTTGGCGCTCTAAAAATACATTATATTAATAATAATAACAATAATAATTCTGAGCAGTTCTCTAGTTTACAATTTCATAATAATAAAATTGTAACCTAATGGAGCACCAGTGGATTGGTCAGTGACCACCATTTAAAACATGAAAGAGGCACGGGGTAAATAATTCACATCTAGAAAGATACAAATATGAAGACTAATTAATAAATTGCCAATAAGAGGACATATTAATACAGTACTTGCTAGCTTAAAGGTGAACTACCCTTTATGTGCAGCACTGCTGAATTTGCAATATCTCAAACCTGATAGTAGTGCACCTTTTTTATTATTAACTTTGTAACAAATATATTTCTGTGTATTCCCTAACGCACAGTTATGCAGTATGAATAATATTTAAAAAAAAGCTAGCAATGTAATACATAAACCATTGCACATACATCAATTGAGCCCCTCTCCCAGACAACTCAAATCCTATTCACAAGAATTCCTTGGATGCACTGTTCTTTACTAGAATTCAGACCATCTTTAGTGTGTTGAGTGTGAAATAGTTGAGTGTTGAGTGTAAAATCACTGATCGGTGATATTGTTTGATGCAGACAATACAAGAATGCATTTTTGGTAGCTTAAGGCACAAAATGTCCCAATTTCTTAAATATATTGTTAATGGGGTGAATGCAGAGGACTTCTTGTATTTGTTTGCATGAATTTTGTGGTCACAGCCTGATTGCACCACTGCGTAATGTTTTTAAAAATTAGTGGTGAGCACAACTTTCCCTTTTTTGATATTGTTTGATGTCATTGATCACTGACACACCACAATAACGGCCCTAAGAATATGGAATCAAATAAAATCCAACAACCAAATACATACCTTTCCAGCGAACACAACCCCAATTAGAACTATGGAAATAATGATCCCTGACCTATCTGTTAAAAACTGGGAAATTTTAGGACTAACAACACTGGCACAACTGTTTTCTACCGATACGCTAAAAATCATATACAGAACTCCAAACTGAGTTCAACTCCCCGAGACAAGATCATTACAAATATCTACAAATCCGACATCTCCTAAACCCATTAAAAAAACTATTCATAGACAACGAACACCTTTCAAGCAACTATGCTTCCATGCTGCAGGAAAAAAGAAAGGATTATCCAAAGTCTATAAAATAATCTCAATTGACACAACAGAGACAAAACCAACCCACATCCAGAAATGGGAATAAGACCTTGGAATAACACACACAATACCACAATGGGTTCAAGCAGCCAACACAGCCTTTAAATACTCTAAATGCACCAACCATATAGAGAACCAGAGAAAATAACAAAAGCAACTTTGCTTCACATAGTGTGGTCATTCCACAACTACTGAATGAAGCCACCGCAATCCCAATAGCACTGACTCCATCACTGGCGCTGTTAAATCATGGATTACAAGATATTAGCCATGACGACAGAAAACTAATTTTCCACATTCTCACCTCAGCCAGGCTACTAATCCCAACAATGTGGAAGGAAACTGAAATACCCAACAGGGAAAACTTAATTAACCTCATCTTATCTATGAAAGAATCACAACAACAAGCGCTAAACAGCTAACAAAAGAAATTCAGTGGATACAATATATAGAACTCTAAAGCAGCAACTTCACAGAAACCAAGCTGAGAGAAAAAATTAAGGAACATTACCCTGCCCCCTCCTTTCCCCTCTCCAGGACTCTCCTCTCACTTACCTGATCTTTCTTTACACTATGTCTTCCTTCAACTGTTGATTTATTATGCATCTGAAAAACTTAATAAAAAAGTTAAATTATAAAAAAAATAGATCATCCAGATTAGTATATAGAGGGTAGTTTACTAGGCTGTCTTTTACAGTATCAGAGAGACCTAACCGAAATTGGCTACGAATAGCCATGTCGTTCCAAGCAGTTTCAACAGCCCACTGGCGGAACTCAGTGCAATACACCTCTGCCTCCCATTTTCCCTAGCGCAATTTACGAATTGCTGTATCGGCTAAAGATGCACTAAAGTGCTAAAGCAGGTTTCAAGGGAAAAATGGGCAGGGACAGAGGAGGATAATCTTATGGCTCAAATTTGAGGGTCACCTTGTAACAGAGTCATTACAAACCTCACCTTTTCCTCTCCAGTAGCAAAGGAGTGGGGGAAAAAACTAAGGTACAATTTGCATGCCTCCTGAAAGACAAAGAATTTGGTTCTATTCCCATTAAATTTTTCAGGGAAATTAATTTTGGGTTCTTGGGATTTATGAATATTACCCATCTCAGCTGAAGAATCCACTGGCACGGCAACAGGAAGTGTCCAATTTGCATGACAGGTTGTGCAAGCCTTGCATCAGGTAGTCCTGCTTCTGCTCTTGTACCTCCAAGCACTGCAGAAGAGTGGTGAGGAGTGCTTCTATAGAGGGAGGAGCAGCGGCGGCATGACCTTCGGTGTCCAGTGGTCAATTTATAATGTCGGTCGGCACCCTAAATCTAGAACCAATGCTAAGCACTCTGTTCACGGCTCTTGTTTCAGCCTATATCAGCCTTGGGAGGAGCCCTCGGCTAATCAGATGCCACCAGGTCTTAATAAGAGAGGTGCCAAGCTAAGGGTTCTCGTTGAGCAAAGGGGCAGAAAGGAAGGCAAAGTTTTTTGGGCAGAATGTCACAGTGCAAATCTTAGACAGATAGCTAAGAACAAGTGGAGTCAGACAGGCAAGGGTCAAACCAGGAGATCAATCAGAAGGAATACGGATACAGAAGAGTCCGTTACCAGGCAGAGTCAGGATTTCAGAAAGTCAGGATTGTCACAAACAGGCAGGGGTCACAACAAGTAATCAGGTATCAAAATTCATGAGCTTAAACAGAACAGAGGCACCAGGAACTCACAAGGAAGAAACCTACAATGGGCAATGAGCAAATACACAAAATCCCTTTAAATATCATTTGAATTTGGCGCCATCATGTGCTGACTTCATCACGCCAGCGCCAATTCGCTTACAAATAGAGGAAGTGCATGCCACGCGCACCCTAAGGAAGACCGGCACAAGAAGAGGACCAGCATGGCAGGCATTCCCGCCGAGGGTTTTACACTCTGCTTACCTACTAGTTGTGGATTAAACTGAACGTGAATGCTCAACAATTTCTGTGCAATGTCGGAGCTATATAAATGTTAAATCATTAAAAAAAATTATTTGTATTTGTGCTGTTTAGTGTTGGTAAAATATATTCCAAAAAGCTTATAGATAGAGGAATGTACTTATACAGTTGTATTTCAGAACATTGCTATATTATCTGTGAATTCCATCTGAAACACATTATTACATCAATGCTAGATTTAGTCTCTATTGCAGAAAATAATAAAATAAATCAACTACTTGGTCAACATGTACCATTACAATTTGGAATTGCCTAGCACCTACTTAAAGGGGTTCTCCATCCAAAACTTTGAATTAATGCTTCTGACTCCAGAACAATGTAGTAGAAGCTAATTAAGAGTTCTGATGGATACTGCATTTATATTTACAAATTCCTTTGAAACCATTAAATATCTTTAGTTATTGATCATTGGAAAGTTTTTAATTTTTTTTTTATACAGGTACAGGATCAGTTATCTGAAGACCCATTATCTAGAAAGCTCTGAATTACAGGAAGGCCATTTCCCATAAACTCATTTTAATCAAATAATTAAAAAATATTCCTTTTTTTCTCTATAGTAATAAAAGAGTACCCTGTACTTGATCCTAACTGAGAAATAATTAATCCTTATTTGAAGGAAAAGTATCCTATAGGGGTTATTTCATATTTCATGTTTAAATGATTTTTTAGTATAGGTGTGGGGATCCAAATAATGGAATGATCTATTATCTGGAGTGCCTGGGGTTTTACAAATAAGGGATCTTATACCTGTAATGCAAAAAAGCAGGACAAAATATAAAAAGAAAGAAAATCTTCTGATCCCTTGAAGAAATGGTTCTTTCTTTTGCTTCTAGAAAAAACATACTATGTCAAGGGTTATAAAAATGATTCTCTGGGCTCTTTAATACAGAGTGTTAAAATCATATTCCATATAATCAAGGCATCCTGGGAGCTGGTGGTTCTTTTTCCAGTCTTTGCATTTGATGATTTACTTGGTTAACACATAGGGGCACCTGTGATACATTCTAAGGAGTTGAAAGACCCTGGCCCTGCTCAGAATGGTGTTTTGGTTGCACACCAGGCTGATACTGAGTCTCTGACATTCATTTTTTATGATAATTCTCTGTAAATTGTAGTGCAATAAACTCCTCAGGCCTGTCTTTCTTTTCAAAGCCATGAATCAATCAGCTGCAGGCCCTTTTGGGTCTTTTCAATATACAGTGATCATTTAGATTTGACATGTATTGTGAAACCTAAGCTGGCTCCTCTCACTAGTCTATCATTAATTCCAGCCTTTGCCAATCTGAAGTACAGTGAAGGATGACTGAAAAAATCATTGGCCTTCTTCAGTTCTGTTATGGTACAAAATAACATTGCAATATTTTTTGTAAGTGTTTTTTTAAAATTTTTTTACTCCAAATACTTCCTACGTCAGGTTTCAAAAGGAAGTAATAAAGCCCATTGAATAGTATGAATAAAAATCCTTTGAGGTTTAGGCACAGACTTCTTTTCTTCAGCATGTAATCAAACTGGAGCTGAAATGAAATTGAGTTTTCTGATGAAATAGCCTTTGTTGAAGGGAAGGCTGGTAATTCATAAACAATAACCTGCTCTATTGTGAGGATAATAATATATGCAGGTTCTTTCAACACAGTAAAAGCCAGTCCTAAAGCAACGAGATACAGTAAAGAACTGGAGGAAAATGCTTGCTACAATAATCTGACAAGGTCTTTTACTTCCCAAATGAAATTGTACTTTTCTTTTATCTGATGGTTGGGGTTTAGCCATTGATTTGTTGCTGCCACACAATATTTGGTTAATTATGAAGAATCTCATGCTGTGCTCATCATCGTATCTGGGAAAACTACTGCCAGCTGCTGGGAACAGTCTGATGCTTCATGTTCATTATTCCTTGGAGCAGCTCAGAGTGACACAGCCCATCGCAAACAACTGGACAGCTGGGCTATGGAAAGAGACCGGAGGCTTGCTCATCTCTCACTCAGGTACATGTCTGCCTTTGTCCTTCTATTGTAAACTGGAAGGAACTTGCACAGTTGCTGCTTGTCGGGAAGAAGAGTTTGCCTTATGGGAAAAAGGAATGAATCTCTTTCTAATTCTAAGGTGGATAAAGATGGTTATTTCATCATCACATTTGCTGAATTAGAAGGCTAAACTGTAAGTAGCAGATTTACACTTGATACAAACTAGCAGCCAACTCCATGTGCCTAAAATACTGTGTTATCTGCCTCTGCAGGTGATGTGCTATAGTCTGTGCTGAATGTGCATATAAAGCTATGGGGATTCTTTTGTTGGATATTGTTTTGAAGTGGAACTTCATTGTTACTGCTTGTAAAATTATGAATTTACTGCAGTTTTTCTTATTCTTGGATAACGGCAGCACAGATCCGATGGATAACATGACTACATTATATTATTGTGAACTTTTTAAATCTAGGTTCCCATAACAAAATCTTCATCTTACTAAACAGACACCTATGCTTTATATGTATAGCTATTGAAATTGAGGGTTAAAATTGGGATTTGAATATTGCAGGAATACTATCATTGTATAATATCATTGAATTGTTTCTACCTGTACTTGCAAAATTGGCAAATGTTTTCTATTCCCTGCAGTGATCACAATGCAACAAGTAGAAGGCAGGTTTGAGATAAACCTGTACAGAGTGACATAGTGGAGAAAAAAACTTCCCACCTTTTATCTTGTTTTGTTGTACAGTTATGGAAACTGTTATCTGGAAACCCGTTATCCAGAAAGCTCCTCATTACAGAAAAAGGCTGTCTCCCATAGACTCCATTTCATCCAAATAATTTTTAATTATTTCCATTTTTTCTGGAATAATAAAACAGTACCTTGCACTTGATCCACACTAAGATATAATTAATTCCTATTGGAAGCAAAACCAGCCGATTGGGTTTATTTAATGTTTACATGATTTTCTGGTAGACTTAAGTTGTTAAGATCCAAATCATAGAAAGATCTCTTATCTAGAAAACTCCAGGTCCCGAGCATTCTGAATAACAAGTCCCATACCTGTAGTTTCAAATAGTTAATGATTTCCATGTATTTTTTGGGAAAACGTTGAAATTCATGTTTACAGTATTTACAAGTTGGGTTGCTGTATTGAAGAATAGCATGTTGGCTGACAGGTTTATCATGTTTATGGAAGCTGATGACTTTTTGGGGTATTACTGTATTGCTTCACTATATAGCTTGTCTGTTCCCCTTGCACCATTTACTCAGAGTAGAGTATAGTTTGTTCTCCCTGTATTATGCACCTTAGTCTCTCATATGGACAATAAAAAAGGATAAAGGGAATTATTGATTTTCCACTTTTCATTGCACATTTTGTTTTATATGATTACATTTATCACATTTCTCATACTCTACGATCTGCTCCCCAAAATGTTACTGTGAAAGAACTGTCCTCGTTGAGCCGGTGGCCCTTGCCACACTCTTTAGCACCTTCAGTAGAGGTGGTTGTATCAGTCTGCATCCTATAGCAATTATACCTGCCCGTGTTGATAAATTTCTTTAACTCACTTTAGTTAAACAGTCATTTGGTTGATAGATCCCTACACACTTTGTCTTGAGCTGAGGCTTTGTTTCACCAGAACTGATTTATACTTTACATAATAGGATTAAATGAGCTCACCATTAATTCAGTTATTATTCTTCCTGCTTTTCAGCAACAGAGAATAAAGCATTTTGCAGTGTGGGGCACAGAGATAAATGTCATATTGTTGTATTGTCCTCAAAATCTGTATTATTCAACTCCTTCTCCTTTATAAAGCAAGCCTTTTAAAACTTTTCTTCCATTAAAAATGTCCTTTAAACACACTTTTAATTACTTTGACATTGTGTAGCTGCCTTACACCATGGATTATATTAGATAGATTTAATGTGCTCTTTGTTAGAGATTTATCTTAAGCTTGAAACACAGAAATTATAGAAATCAGCAGGGTTCAAGAGATGCATTTTTATAATGTACAATCAGGACTAAATAAACATGCTGTATAATGAGTATATGTTCTATAGATGTTAAATAGTATTCTTCTATATACTGTATGGAGTAAAGTGAATGTGTGCAAATTACAAGTGGGGTCACTCTAAAATTAAGACTGAGAAGAGGAGTGTAAAGCTAACTACAAGCTGATATGCAGAAACCTGTTATCCAGTGAGCTCTGAATTACGGGAAGGCCATCTCCCATAGACTTAATTTAAATAAAATAATTGTTTTAAATAATATTGTTTAAAAATGATTCCCTTTTTCTCTTTCATAATGAAACAGTGCCTTGTATTTCTAAAATATACTTAATTTCTATTGGAGGCAAAACCATCCTATTGAGTTCAATTAATGTTTGAATAATTTTTTAGCAGACTTAGGCCTTAAGTCTTAAGGTATGTAGATTCAAATTACAGAAAGGTCCCTTATCCGGGAAAACCCCAAGTTTGTAAGCCTTTTACATGTCCTATACTGGTGTATACAGAACTACCTTTGATAGATAAAATTGTCTGAAACATATTGTGATCTGATAATCGATTTTGAGAACACAAATTGATTCAATTATTTCTATTGAATTGTCCATGCCAAGTAATTGTCAAGGTGTCTGGGTGACCAATTCATATTTGCTAATATTCTGAGCTATTGCAACCCATGTGGATTGTACATGTGGCCAAGTTGTATATTATCACTACAAACATGGATTGGGAAACTGAATTGTCCCTTAATGCTTTAGGTTGGCCATTATTCCCATACGGAAGCTTACTGGTCAATCATATGTTCCATTCTGATCGATAAGCTCTGTGGCCACTCCACAAATCACCAAGGGCCCCACAAAAAGGCTAATGTTTGAAATTGACCAAAATATCTATCCGTGGTCAGTTACACATGACTGGCATGTGTAATTGATTAAAAACAGAACACAATATAAGCTTTAAGTTGTCAGTGCTAGATATATAGGACAGTTTACTGTATTGTACACCAGCTATGTCATGGCTGTATAGAAGACATCATTCTTTGAAAACAATTCGGTGCTGAATCCAGTCCATAAGTTACACACTTGAACCAAAACAAACCACCATGGGTGATAAATGCAGTGAGGTCTCTGCTTTCCTCATGCAGTAATACTTGATGATAAGCACTCTGAAGATCGAGAATAGAAAAGAATTTTACTCCTTGGAGTTCTGAAAATATTTCCTCTATACAGTGCCGGGCCAAATGGACCTGGCGCCCCAGGTATCACATCGCTCTAAGCCCCCCCCCTCCGTGCGCGCTCCCGCTGTGCACGATGTATGCGTGTTCTGCGTGCACGTCCCCGGAGCTTTCCCCCCGGAGAGATTGCGGGTAAGCGAGAGTCAGAGGTGAGGGAGCGCCGGTGGGGGGAGGGGGGGGGAGTAGAGCAGCGAACATGGGGTAGGCAGAAGACAGGTACCTGCCCAGCGCCCCCCTTTGGTTGCGCCCTAGGCAGGTGCCTATTCTGCCTAACCCTAGTTCTGGCCATGCTTCTATGTGTGGCAAGGGATGATTATCCATAACAACAACTTTATTAGGTTCACGGAGATCAACACACAATCGTATACCTCCAGTTTTCTTTATTGTTACAACAATAGGTGAAACCCATTTGGAGGATTTTGATTTTTCAATCACATCTTGCTCTACCAGTTTTTGCATACTGATTTTACATCTGGTCTCAACTTAACTTTGTGCACAAAGTTCTTTGCACAGCCCAATGAAGTGTTGTTTTTTGGTGAAATTTTAGACACAGGCTGTGTGGCAGGCACTGATGCTGTAGTAATGAGACCATCAACTAATTGTAGGTTTAATGCAGCAAAGAGACCCTTCCAAGTATAGCAGTGCCCTTATTCATAATGTAAAAGTCATATTTTGCAGTATTTGATTGTATAGTCAATGGCAAGCAACCAAGCACAGGGATTGGATCCTTTAAGTCAGTGATCCCCAACCAGTAGCTCGTGAGCAACATGTTGCTCTCCAACCACTTGGGCGTTGCTCTTGGTGTCCTCAAACAGGTGCTTATTTTTGAATTTAATTGCATAAAAACTAAGTATAGTGCCAAGCAGAGCCTCCTGTAGGTTGCTAGTCCACATAGGGGCTACCACAATAGTCAATCATAGCACTTATTTGGCACCCCAAGAGACTTCTTCATGCTTTTGTTGCTCCCCAACCCTTTTTACATTTGAATGTGGCTCACAAGTAAAAAAGGTTGGGGATCCCTGCTTTAAGTAAATAACCAGTCTCAGGACAAGTGCAACAAGCGTATCTTTTGCAAAGCATTTCAAGAAAATATAATTTTGTAGTATAGAAACAGCTGAACCTGAATCACGCATCAGGTTAATGGAGTGCCTTTTGTCAGCAGAAGCAGTATTGACATTGACAGTGCATATAAACCTGTCTGGAATAAATGCACCAGCTTTATCCACACTGAATACTATAACATTTGTAGTAATGAGTTCATGAACATCTTTAGCAGACCTTAGCAAAGTGACCTACCTTTGAGCATTTGCGGTACTGTACAGCTTTTGCAGGACATGTAGCATAGTTTGCAGTGTGTTGTGTTGAACCACAATGGATACAATTTTTGTTAAATATTGTACATTACCTGCCTTGATAATGATGCTGCCCATTATTATCTTACCACTCTGTAGTGCTGATAATGAAGAATCATTGTTTCTATTCTAATCTGTCACTAAAGCAGCCAAATCTTGCTGAAAAAGATACAAAGTTAAGTTAGTAAAGAGACATTGCAATGTAGGAATGTAACTATGTTATAAGAAACATGCAACACTCCATTGATCGTTCATACCTGCAGGGGTCAAACTATTGAGTTTCTTTATCCAGATTGCTTCTTTTTGTAATAAAACTTTTCCAATATCAGCTCCTCTCTGAAGTAGCTCCACCACCTCTAATACTAGTGTAAGGAACTTACCCTGGTGGTCTAGTGGGGGGAACGGCAGGGATGCCTGCCACCCCCTCGGCGGGGACGCCCGCCGCATCTTTTCCCCTCCGGTGCGATGTCGTGATGACTTCACGATTTTTGCTCTGCTATGCGCTGCCCCTTATAGGTTTTGTTCCTGGTGCCTTGTAGTTTGTGCTATAAGCTTCTAGACTTTCTTTTACTTGTGTTTGACCCTGCCTGGCTGTTTGACTATTCTGACTTCCGGAACCTGACCCTTGCCTGAAACCGACTGTGATTCTGATTAACCCTTCGATTGTCTTCCTGGTTTGACTCCTGCCTGTTATTGATTCTGATCCTGTCTCATCCTCATCTGCTTTGATCACCTGGTTTGACCCTTTGCCTGCCTGACGTTCCGTTGCTATCAGCCCGCCTTGACCCGGCCTGTCTGACGAACCTGCCTGTACCGTGACCTTCGGCTTTTCCAGACTCTGACTACAGTCGTGCCCCTTGCTGGCCAGAACCCCTGCCTTGCACCTCTCGTTAAAGTCCAGGTGGCATCTGAGTAGCTGAGGGCTCCTCCCGAAGCCAAAGGCGGTCACACTACTGAAGCACGAGCCGTGACCAGGGTGCTTGGCATTTGTTCTGGTTTGGGTGCCGACCGTGACAACTAGCCATTTAAGCTGGAATACATGATGTTTGTTCAGTGACGTGATGGGTGTCAGTTGCTGCATCTTTTTTAAAATTACGAATATCCCCTTTATGTTCTTTTATCCTTTCTTTTACGTTATGTAAAGTCTGGCCCACATATACATTTTAACAACCCATGTAACCCAGGTAACAACCCATTCAAAAGCACTAAAAGCTTCATTATTTATTGTGGGTACAAAGCTACTGGTCTTTCTATCAGGACATATATCAGTAACATTCTTATTGTGGCCTGGTACCATATCATTCTTAGAGTAACAAATTTTAACTTTCAAGTTCCTTATAAATTTCTGAAAGTCTATTTCCTAGGTTGTGTAATCACCCTATAACTGTGGGGGTGGAGTTAAATGTGTTAAAAGTATTTGTATAATGTGCACCTTTGAACACTTGAAAAAGAGCCACAATGCTCGAAACATGTTGTGTTGAATAAATAATGTATATACATGTATATGTCCCTCTGCTCACAGGCAGTGAATAAGTAAAGCACACTTTCTAGCAGGAGAATTTAGTCGATTGGATTTATTTAATGTTTACATAATTTTCTAGTAGTTTTAAGGTATGAAAATCCAAATTACAGAAAGATCCATTATCCCGAAAGCCCTAGGTCCTGAGCATTCTGGATAGTAGGTAGGTCCCATACCTGTAGTAGGATTTGCAGGAAGTACTTCCTACTCTGGTTGTTCACATTCTTTTAAAACTGTGTTCATTACATTTTTGCTGTTAGGCTTTTTATTCTCAACAGAAGGGGTTCAGTCAGTTTATACTGTTCCTCACAGGAGCAGTAAAGCAATATTAATCTATATAAACAATACTAGTCTATGTATAACAAATGCTAGTCTATATAAAAAAAACACTTCCAAAAAGATGAAATGGGTTACATTACACTATGTTATAATGATACTTTAATTCTACAGTACTTTACAATGATTGGGAGAAAACCAACACCACGATAAACAGACAGAAACCGATTGTAAACTATGGAACAACCTAACCTTAGACAAAAGTTCTGCTGGCCCTGCTTAAAAGCTTAATACAAGTATGGGATCCGTTATCTGGAAACTTGTTATACAGAGAACTCTGAATTTCACAAAGACTCCTGTAGAATCCATGTTATCCAAATAATTAAAATTTTTCAAAATTATCTTCTTTTTCTCTGTAATAATAAAACAGTGCCTTGTACTTGATCCAAAACGAAGATATACATAATCCTTATTGGAGGCAAAACAAGCCTATTAGGTTTATTTAATGTTTACATGATTTTTTTGTAGACTTTAACTATGAAGATCAAATTACAGAAAGATCGGTTATCCAGAAAACCCCAGGTTCCAAATATTCTGGATAACAGGCCCCATACCTGAAATACTTTATAAAAAAGCATTTCCCACTCTCTGGTGGAGCAAAACAGGTGAATGAATTTGTAAGAGTGGTGTTACAAAACACATGCAAAAATCTGTCGCTGATCTCCCTGTGCACAAGTGTCTGAGAGGGTCAGACCCACTTCAGTATTCATATAACCAGGGCCTTGACAAGAATCAAAGAAAATTAGAAAGTTTTCTACCTAAGGTAAGCGACTAATGCACAGCACTGCACCTTTGAGTTATAATTACAGCTTTTACCAATTACTATACAGTGGTGTGAAAAACTATTTGCCCCCTTCCTGATTTCTTATTCTTTTGCA
>CM044433.1:116171327-116214935 GCA_024363595.1 Xenopus borealis | reverse complement strand
TCTGTTCTATGATGGCTGGGATTAAAGGGCAAGTCAACCCCTATTTCAAAATTTTCCTAATAAAAGAAAACATACTTCTAAGCAACTATAATTAGTTACAGATATCATCAGTTTCATTAGTTACAGATTTTCAGGGCTTTTAAAGTTATTAGTAAAAACAATTGATATTGAAAGCAGCATTGGCTTAAATCCCAGCAAAGACAGACCTTTTAATTGGCTGCCTTAACTCACATTGTATCAACAGTCTTAGACATCAGGGCAGAGAATTGAAAGGGACAGACAAGCACTCCGTTCAACAGCAATAAATATACAAATAACTTAAAAACCCATATCAAATTTTGTAATGAATTTTATTTGGCAAATTTTTATTTTGGGGATGACTTTCCCTTCAAGTGAGAAAAAATATAGCAGTTTAGTAAGGAGGCCTCTGCATATGTGTGTGTGTGAGAAGGATTATTCCAATCTATATTCTTTTTGCACTGTGACTTGAGAAGATGCCATTCCTATAATACAGTTTTAGGCATTCTATATAAAAGGTATTCTAAAACATCAACTAGTGTTATAATTGTGGTCTAGTTATTACTCACGCAGTACATTCTGTTGAACTCCATTATCCTTCTACCTACTGTGTAGTTTCCTTCTTCTTTGTTTGGTGTCAATTTGTTTTTCAACTTTGCTATAAAATTTATTGAAGCAACGTGATGGAAAAAAGCGCTGCAGATATATTATATATTATATTATTATATGTTAAAGCTGTCAAAATGTATAATTTTATGCTGAAAAATCCCTTTCTGTAAAAGTCTTTGTGGGGCTTCTAGTGTAACGTAATACAAAGCAAAAATACTACAGGGTCCGACACTTGTCAAAGGTCTATTTACAAGTGGCCCACCCATATTGAAATCATTTCATTTAAAGATAGGGGATCTTTTGGGCAAATAATAGGCTGTAATGCAGTGCAGATTGTATTTCTACTGATAATCTACCGTGCAGATTGTTCTAACACATTATGAACTATATTGCTTTAATTTAATTTCTGCTGCCCATTGCTCGCTGTGTCTGCCCACTTTCTGCTTTGAGAGATTTACTGGTTATTATGTGAGTACAAGAAGCCCTGATGCCTAATGCTTTACATACTGTGTTAAGCACATAATCATTCCTATATGCATTCACTACCGGGATATATTAAATACACAACGTACAACACAGGCGTGTTTAAGCAGTTTATTGTCTCATGTAAAACCACGGGTTTGACTTTAGTTAAAGCTATTATAATGTGTTAATCTTATATTTTGCTGCTCTTTCTTCTTATAATTTATGTGTTTACTCTAATGGGCGCTTAAAGCTGTGCCCTGGCAGAGAATGAATATAATCTTGCTGTGGGCTTGGCTGCCCATGGACACAAGCGTTGTTCTGCACAGATCACGCCTCTATACTTCTAAGTCATCTAAGAGCTAACATGCAAACGAATATCTTCCACATTGGCACATTAAGTATCCCTATGATGTTTTTACACAGCTGGAGTGAATTGTTTGGCTCAAACAGGATCCTCTGACTAGGCTAAGATGGCTAAAACTTAGACGTCCTTTTTACAGCTTTATTTACCCCACTAGGTGGCTTTAAAATAGCCTTTTTCTACTGTCACTTGCAAGATGTCAAATGGGATTTAGAAGTGATTTCATTTCATTTCTGTTTGTGGAGGAAAGAAAAAAAGAAAATATCAGAAGCTGCCACTAGGTGTCACTGATGTACCAGCAAATATTAAAGAGAATAATGGTTTCCCTTTTCAAGGATGTTTGATATTATGCAAGACAGTTTAGCAAAGTTGTGTATTAACTCCAGGGACTGGAGAAGAAGGCGATGGCCTTCTAGTTGTATTTATTAGAATGGGGGAAACTCCAGCACTCAATAGGTAAACAAACACAAATCAAGCATTACGTAAAACTAAGTACTTGCAGGGTCACTTCATGTCCTTGCATCACCTAATTCTGGCCTCCCTTCTACTTGATTATGTTGGTTGGACAGGAGTGGGGATTTCAAGTGTAGAAAGAGGCATTGTTTTTTGCTACATTCAATTTCTGGTAAAACAGATGCTATGAGAGCTCTGGTAACCTCCCTACATGTGGCTTTTGATCGTTTTCTACTAATTTAATGGCAGAAGCAGTGTATAAGGACTGTGTAAGACCAATCATTAGACGATAGGAGAGAAACATGTAAACAAGTTACAAATAACATGTACGTTGACTGAGCAATATGCATCTGCAAAAGGTGATAGCTCAATAGTGCACTTTTATTAATATACATTTCAATAAAATGACCAGTAGCCACAACATCAAAATAAACATTGATCTTATCAAGTGGAGCTGAACTGCCCTGTGGTACATTGTTCATTACATTCTGATTACTTGTTCCTGGGGGGTGGGGGGAGTATTTTCAGTAGTGTAGCCATTTTAGTAGCAGACCCCACAACAACTGTGGGAAATGGTAAGGTCCCTGATGACACCTTTGCCCTCATTGCCCCCATTTGTGCTGTCTGCCACCCCCCATGAATGCAGGAGAAATGAGCAGGGACTGTGGCTCTCAAATGGGGATGTGCTGGGGCCTAGAGATATACTGGGGATGTAAATTTACATCTCTGATGTTCATCAATGGTTGAAGAAGTATGGATTAGGCAGTGATACCTAAAGGTATCAATAATGTAGTCAATTTAGAACATAAAATTATTATTTTAATGCCATTGAGTTTTATTTGCCTGTGTATAAATGAAGGCTGTCCTGCATTCTTTGGCATGGAAATTGGCCTTTTAAACCTGTGTTTCCATGCTAGTGCAGAATGCAGCTAATGTGCTACAGGCCTTAGTTTTTTTCTTTGTATCACTAATTTACAAATATAGATGCCAAATTGCTCCATTACTCTAAACTATACCAAGCAGTCCGTTTCTATGACCATATTGTGCTAATCTGACCAACTAGCCAGCGTGTGTATAGTTTTACTTTAGAATGAACTGATTGGAAGTTTTACACTAGGGGGATCTCAAATACTTATTTACAGCTTTGTAAATTGATACTAAATTGGCATTCCCTTGTAAAGCATGCACACTATTCATGGATATAAACGGCAACATTGTTTGTGTGTGCCATGGATGTTCAATTTATGAAGACCAATGGGACATGGAATTTCATGTCTGTAAAATAGGTGACAGACAGTGGCCATATTGAAGACACATTGAAATGAAATGCCTGGTTAGGCAATCCATTGCAATGGTATTGGAAGTTTAAGAGCTGCAGAACTAGGCATGGGCTGATGATGTATTCAAATATCAGTGATATGCCTGGCTAGGCAATGCATTATGACATCTGAAAATTTAGAGCATACATGATGTTTTAATTCTAAGCCTAGTTACAGGATGTTATGGTAGCGGGTCGGTTTTTCCCGTGCGGCAGCTGGTAAACTTGCCAAGTTTGCCAAGAAATCTACCCTGGTGCCTCAGTAGAAGAATAGCAGTAGCTGTGCATAAAAGTCAATATATCAAAATAACATCAAAACATATAGGGGTAGATTCATCAAAGAGTGAAGTTAAGAGTGAAGTTCCGCCACTAGAGGGAAATTCCACAGCTCTCAATTCATTTCTATGGGATTTTTAAAGGCGTATTCATCAAAGGGTGAACTTCCACTTCACCCATTGATGAATACGCCTTGCAAAATTCCATAGAAATGAATTGAGAGCTATGGAATTTCCCTCTAGTGGCGGAACTTCACTCTTTGATGAATCTACCCCATAGAGACTGCATTAGAAGTCCTAGTGCATAACATGGTTTGGAGACATATGGCATCATAATTGTCAGGGCTGTAAGAGTATGCCTGACTAGACAATGCATTATAACAACTTAAGAGTGCATGTCGTACATGCATTAGGTTTTTAATTACAAACCTGGCTAAAGGATTCATTAAAGGCAGACATTAGTTTTGCTCATGTGCAGTGAGTGTTGCAGCATGCATTCGTTATTCTAGGGCAAGATACGAATGAATGAAAGTATCAGGGCTGACACTAGTTGTTCAAATGGTATGACTGTGTAGGCAATACATCATGATAGATAAAGCAATGATTCTGTGATGTTGTGCATCCAACAGTATCTCATATATTGAAGTCATTGGGCCTCCAGATGGTCTAAACGTCCAAGTAGCTCCTAGTCCCATACACTGTCAATTTATGTCCCTGTGGCCCATCCTAAAAGCAAAATATTTTCAATGCATGGGCTCAATGCTGCTGTATCTGTCCCTCTGCAACTCTGATCTTTATCTGCTCACTGCTCTCTCCTCCTACTATTTCTGTTGTCCCCACCCACTCCTTAACATAAATTCACTATGTGGGACTGGGCTTGCTACTTAGCACCCTTTTCTTGCACTTTCCAACTTTACAGTTTGTTTTCTTAGTAACAACCAATGCTTGAACTGGAGTAAAAAAGCAGAGGGATGCTCTGTGTGGTGAGTGTAGGGCAGCATGCTAAAACAAGCCCCGCCACAACCATATACTACACCCACTCTTATATTAAGCCTCCTACACACCAATAGTTTCTGGTTTCACCCACTTTAAGGCAAAACCATTTAACTATTTCCATTTCAAATTTTCCTTATAACGCACAGTTTTAATGAAGAGTAACACCAAAAAATTCAAGTGTTTCAAAGAAATTAAAATATAATGTTCTGTTGTGTTTCACTTGTACAAATCGTGTGTTTGCTTCAGAAACTCTACTATAGTTTATATAAACAAGCTGCTGTGTAGCCATGGGGGCAGACATGTAAGCACATGATACACAGTGGATAACGGAAAAGTACTGCTATAGTTTAAATAAAGAAGCTGCTTTGTAGCCACGGGGGCAGCCATTCAAAGCTGAAAAAGGAGAAAAGGCACAGGTTACACAGCAGATAACTGATACGCTCTTTAGTATACAAAGGGATTCTCCAGAACATATCTGTTATCTACTGTGTGTCCTCTGCTTTAATGGCTTCCTCCAAGGATACACAGCAGTTTGTTTCCATATACTATAGCAGTGTTTCTGAAGCAAAAGGCCTTTTCTGTCTGCCCAAGTTAGGGGTATTGCTGACACTCTGTCTATGTAAGGCCCTGTCTATGTCAGAATGACCTTACAAGCAAAGTGGAAGAAGACATGCTCATGCTCCATTCATTTCTGAAATCAAAATGGATGACTAGCAGAAACAGCAAAAGATGGGGGTATGCACACTAATAAGCTATGACACAGTCAAATAACCTACTCAAAACATAGACTGTGTCCTATTCAGATAGACATTCCTTCTCCTTAGAATGAAATACCATAACACAATGCAACTCCAGTATGTTGCGCCAGTATTTGAAATGGACCATTTGAATGAAGTGCATTCCACTATGAATATATTAAATCAAAACGCACCTTTTCTCCTTTTGGTCACTAGAACCAGAGATCGCTTTGCCACCATTTCGCTTTGTAGACACTAAGAATTACTGAAATGAAATAGATGTCTTTTGGACCCATTTGGACTACCAGAGACCAGTTTCACATTGGCTTAGAAAGTATCTTCTATAACTTGCTTAATTAAATGACAATAGCATAATAACCCTTTATTTTGCATTTTATATTGGACCATGAAGAATGAGAGATTCTCATTTATGTGCATAGATGTGAAGGAGCAGATTTATAAAATATTAAACTAGGGAATCCACATTCATCCACATTTATCAAAGCAGATACCTCTGTTAATTTGATAGAATGTGTTCATCTGCAATCAAGCACCGTTTAATTCAGTGTTAGTTCTTAGCTCACCCGAACACCCATCTTACATCTATCTTCAAAATAAACTCCTTTATTATGATTACTGACGTTTTATCCTCCTACTTTCTTTTTAAATAAAAATAGAATGTTTAAGTTCACTAATCAGTTTTTTTTCTTGAAATGGATGACTATTGGTCTGTGTGGCATCATTTGGAAACTGGATGAACAAGGGTCACATTTCCTTTACTATCTTTGCATGAAGAGCCTGATTCAAATGGCAGAATTCAATAAATTGATGCATGATACACAGACACATTTGTGTACCTATTCTATAATCTATTTTATAGAAAACATCTTTTTGATTCCAAATACCTTCCATTGTTTCTGCGGGATAATCTGATTCTATCGATTCTGCTCAAAATCAGCTGCAGGCTGCAAAGCAAATAAGACTTTACAAAAGTTTCTTCTATTCCTGGGTTTTTATTTTGCTAATTATAATCTAATCATAAAACTCTTTCATTTCCACAGAAAAAGAGACTCAAAGGCCAAATATTACGACAATGCAGCATGATAATATGTGCAAATGGATCAGATGAAGCTATTATTTATAATGCATATCCTTACTACCCAGTGCATTGCTTCATACTGTATGCATAGCCTGTACCTATTAACCAGAGGAGAGGTATATACTTCCTGTTCTAGTACTCACCCACGCTATAGCTATTCTACCATGTGCTAGAATGGTGTACCAAAATTCCTGCTTTCAATTTCAGTCACACAATATAGTCACAAACAAAATTGTCAGACAATTACTAGAAAATGGTAACAAGTCTCTTGAAAAGGAAATATAAGTAATTAAAGTGCGTAGCAAAACTCTTAATGAGGTCTAGTCCTACAATGTAACTATCCATTCTTATGAACAGGCTGCACTTAATTTAAAAATTTTTAGAACAAAATTCCATATCGTTGTGGACAGGTAATTAACTTAAAATGACAAACTTCATTTTCTTATCTAGATTTGTCTTTATTTTCTGCAGTCATGCTGTGTCAAAGGAACAAATTACCATTTACAAAGCAAAGTAATAAGAAGCATGCTGAACACATTTCATATTGCATTGGACTCAATTTCATCAAGTTAAGCCATAGTTAAGTTATATTGGAGTCAAATAAAAAGAGGGAAAATAATTGTGCCCTAAAGCAATGTTGCAGTGAACAAAGATAGGGAAAATGGAAATTATGTGATTCAGGAGGTGTAAAAGAGAAGCAAATTACAGATCTGACATCCTTATATTGTCTATGCTTTGAATGGTGGAGGATCCTTGTGCTGTAGGCTGGTTGAGTGTTCACTTATTGGTTAGACAGCTCACTTTTACCAAAAGCTAATGAAACAGAACACTTCCTCATCTACTTTGTATTAGTATACATTTTCATGACTTTGGTCAATAATCTCCACATTTGTATAGAAATAATGCACCACTTAGGGGGTTATTTATTAAAACTTGAATTTATTTGGCCAGTCTTTTTGGGGCAAAAAAAGTTTTAGAGATTGCTTATACCCTGATGCTGCAAAAAGCCAGAATCCAAATATACACCATTCTCAGTTTAAAGATGTAGGGGTCAATTTATCAAAGAGTGAAGTTCCGCCACTAGAGTGAAATTCCGCAGCTCTCAATTCATTTCTATGGGATTTTGAAAGGTGTATTTATCAATGGGTGAAGTGAGGTTTCACCCTTTGATAAATACGCCTTCAAAAATCCCATAGAAATGAATTGAGAGCTGCGAAATTTCCCTCTAGTGGCGGAACTTCACTCTTAACTTCGCTCTTTGATAAATTTCCCATATTGTGGTTTGCACTGGGCTTGGACTGAAAATAAGAGTTTTTGGAAAAAAAACCCTGAAAAAATCGAGCAGTTCGGGAAATAAAGATCAAATCGGGCATGGGAGTTTGGTTGTTTTTTTTTTTAAATAAAATAATGAGATAAATTCTGAGTTATTAAATGCCCCCCTTAATAAAGTATTTGATGACTGATTCTAGCAAAATTGCCTTTTACCTTACATCTCATAATGACTGTATATAATTGCATAATGAATAATAATCAGTCTTTTTACAGTTTACAAAGAAGTAATTACTCATTTTGGTTACATGGTCTCCTTGAGTCTGCTTGGGTTTCCCCCAGTTTCCTCACACACTCCAAAAACATACTGGAAGGTTAATTTCCTCCTGATAAAACTAGCCATAGTTTCATGTGTATTTGACAGGAGCTTTATATCGTGGTTACCACAGGGACTGTAACGTGTGTGAAAGAATTTTACTTTTCTGTGAAGTTGTGTGTAATATGTTTGTGTTGTATAAATATAGAATAACAAATTATGTTATCATTGAAAAACTGTGTCAAATGTAGAGTAGATTTTCTGTATAAAGCTGCAAATTATAGGTTATTTTCATTTTCGTGACATCATTCATAAAAGTGATGTCATCATTGTTGTCACTTATTATTTCACAGTTGAGAAGGAATTAAATCTAATATGCATTTCTCTTGCCCATTTCATAAATGTTGGATTTTCTGGTGTCAGGAACCATCTGGTCTAGAACCAGAATAAGATTCCACGTTTCATCATTGGTAAATAATATCATGCACTAACTGTGTTAACAACACATATGTAACTTGGCAGGCCTGCAGAAATGTATTTCTACCATAATATTTATGTTTCCAAATTAAACTGATATACAGGAAAAAAAAAATTCATTCAGAATATTCAAATCAAAATTTCAAATGATTAAAATTGTAATTTTCATAACTGCTAATACATACAGTAAAATGTGCGGTTTACAGTTTATCTATAAAACATTTGTTTTCATGTAATTGTTATTTTACTTGATTTGTAGTGAATGGTCACATAAATATGTTTTAAAACCTTGCTCTTTATTGTTTAAAAATAAAAATAAAAAAAATATCTTTATGACCACTAGACTCCATACAATAGTACACTTGATAAGCGGAAAAATTAAGCTATAAAATGGTTACAGAAGGAAAACAATTGTGTGTGCTTTCATGAAAAACATATTAGAATAACTGAGGGTAATTACAAACAATTTCATTTGAAATGTATCTCAGAACTCAAAGCTTTTATAACTATGATTTGAATCACAATGCTGCATTAATTGAATTCTGGGGCATTTTTCCCCCTTAATTGTAACAAGAGTCTTATCCACTCTTTATATTTGTTAATTTTAAAGTAGCTATCAAACTCTTAAACCCAGTGGTAATATGTTTCTATTTAAAGACCCATTTCATTATTATTCTTTTTTAAAGGAGAGGGAAATCAAATGATAAAATATTGCCTAATGAAAGCAATAAGCAATAAGCAATTTTCCAATATATACTCCTTACAAGTTTTCAGTAGTTGCGGGTTTACACCCCCTTAAGGGATTTATTAACGGGATTTTTAAAATTTGAACATTTAGTTCAAATCAAATGCAGACACCATGTATTATTTTTATTACCTAAGCAGGGATATGGTCCCAATAGACACAGTGTAAGAATGTACAGTACATTTCACTATCTCTTAAGCTTGTTCTTGTTCAATTTTTCCAAAACCTTGGAATATATTTGGTTTGGCTGCAATACTGACCCAATACTGATTACAACAAGAGTCAAAATGCTAGAAGTTTTGGAGGTTGTGCTTTAAAACACAGTATATTCAAAATGCAAAAAGTCAAGTCAGGTCAAGAGTCAAGAGTGAGTTTATTGTCATTTCATCCATATACGTTTGTACAGTACACAGTGAAACGAAACAACGTTCCTCTAGGACCATGGTGATACAAAAAGTGCAAGTGCAAAAATGTGTAACTACTGCAAGACAGGACAGCATAGTGCAGGGACAGGACAAGACAGAACACACTCAGCAGATGTAATATGTGAAGTAAATAATGCTAAACATCAGACATGATGAGTGTATAATTGTCACATGATAGTTGTAAGTACATGATAAAGTTCAGATGTGCTCATGGAGAACAATTGTACAATTGTGGCTATTTATTTATACAATGGCTGCATAACGTAGTATATAATAAGGTCAGATGGAGTGTGTATGTGTGAGAGATGACTTGGGGGAAGAAACTGTTACACAGTCTTGTAGTGAGGGCTCTAATGCTTCTGTACCTTTTTCCAGATGGCAGGAGTGTGAACAGTGAGTGTGTGAGGGGTGTGTTGGATCAGCCACAATGCTGGTGGCTTTACAGATGCAGTGAGTGGTGTAAATGTTCATGATGGAAAGAAGTGAGACAACTATGATTTGCTGTCTTCACTATCCTCTGTAGGATCTTGCACTCCATGACAGTGCAGTTCCCAGCCCAGTCAGTCATACAGCTGCTTAGGATGCTCTCAATAGTCCTTCTGTAGAATGTTGTGAGTATTTTGATGAACTCCACATTAGAGCCATTAGTGTACAGTGGCAGGTGGTCACTCCTAGTCTTCCTAAAGTCAACAAACATCTCCTTTGTCTACATTGTGAGACAAGTTGTTGGCTATGCACCAGTCTGTTAACCTCTCTGTATGGTGACTCACGGTCGTATCATCAGCAAGCTTTATGATGTGATTTGTGCTGTGCATGGCTTCACAGTCATGTGTTAGCAGAGTGAACAGTAGAGGATTAAGCATACAGCCTTGAGGGGCTCCGGTGCTCAGTGTTGTGGTTTTGGAGATGATGGGGGGAATGTAATTAAAGTCGCTAAGAGCAAAACATTGCGCACCAATAAGAGTAAAAATCCACATCTTGCAATGCAATATTGTTCCTTAAACGGTTATTGCATTGCGAATCGTACAGTGCGAATTGTAATTGCTTGTTGGACAACTAGACAAAGTCAAAACCAAAAAATGGTTAGTAAAAATTTGATTTGAAAATATTAAGTAAAAGTTTGATTTTCTAAAAATATTTATAAAATTCTTCTGTTTTGGTATCATACCCCAGTCAAGCTTCAGATACTTTTCCCTAACCAATCCCCAATCTGCTGAAGTGACTTTCGCAACCTTAAATTATTTTGAGTCATACATTTTAAACCATTTAAAGTAAGTATAAGGAGGTCTTCTGAACTTTTGCATAGATAAAAAAATATGAAAACTATTTGGACATTTAGATAACCTTAACAGGTCCCAGAGTCATAATTACATGAAGCCAAGGTCTATGTTTATTCCTGCTATCAATGTCAAACCATTAGATACATTTGAATTCTTATGTCTTGCTTTCTCTCTATGATTTCAAATTACTCTTCTGTACCAGTACTTTTGTCTCTGACTAATCTGGACTACAGATGTGCTTTACAACTGGTGTTTTTATCTTGGTTGCATATTATCAACTTCTGTCATTCCTCCCACATAGAAACCTTCTAACTTTGTATACAAACAGTGGCAGTATAGTGGCAGTTGGCCATCCTGAACTCCAAAGCACCACAAACATCATCCTGATTAGAAGATGCTGTCAGCTTTTAAATTAAAGACATTTGTCAGGGAGATGGATATTTGTAAAATTTAAACTCAAACAGAATACATGGATCGATTTGAGAAAGTGGTCAAGAAGCAGTTGCAATGGAACAGAAAAAAGTCTGACCTTCCCATCAAGGGAGATTAGAAAGATGTAGCCTTTCCACCAATATAAATGGTAGGGATTTGGTGTGCCCAATTTTATTCTCTCTTTGTCTTCAACATATTATATTGATACTTAAATATACAAACAATCTACAAATCGGTCTTATGTTGACATGGTATGTTGTAATGCTTGTCTAATAATAGAGATGTGTGTAAAGTAAAATGAGTAGTAGGTATCTATGTACATGAGAAGCTTAGGCTGAAAAAGACTTGTAAATAGACATGAAAGGAGCGCAGCTGAATAAACAGCTCTCGAGGGATTCTGAGACAAATGAAAATAGAGGATTATAAAAAATATGAATGCATAGTTGCAAAAATATTATTTGATGCTATACAAATAATTATTTGTAGTTACTTTGAGTGCCACCTGGAAATCAAATGTTTACTCAATGTATGTCATGCGCTTTTAGTCTAAAAATAAATCCTGCAGCAGAACAAGGTATACAGTTATTGCATCACTTTATACATATTACTCTGTCTACCAAGAGACTTCTGTATTGTGTCTTAATTATATGGTCGTGTATTTTTGTCTACAAACTATGTAATTCATGCTAAATCTGGTAATAAAATGTGTAAACCTGGCTACAGATCTATTAAAAATGTACAGGAAATGTAATATTTTCCCCTTAAATAGAGAGTTACCCATCAGAAGTAAAGTGTTAAAAATATGATTTCTTAACTATTTTTCAGAGAATATGAATGATAACACAAAAACTCTTCTTTCACTCATGGTTAGTAGTTGGCTGAACAACTGTGTTTACTCTTTTTTTTGTTCAGGTAAGTTTATTGAACATCTTGAAACATACAGTACAGATTAAACATTTTACAATGAATGACATTTATACAAGGCAATTTATGGAACATTTACCCATCCCCTTAGAGGCGTCGACCCACATGCTTTGAACTCAAAATATACCTCCTTGCTTTCTTTATCTATTCATGTGCTCTCAAAGGGGGAATTTCCTGGACCGGTATATTGGGAATGGGGTATTTTAATAACATGGGAGTCCAGATTTAGATGAATTTTGCCATCTGCCCTCTCTTCCTCAGTATTAGGGATTCTATTGTTCCAGTACTGGACATTGTGTCAAACCAATG
Source organism: Xenopus borealis (assembly GCA_024363595.1). Taxonomy (NCBI): domain Eukaryota; kingdom Metazoa; phylum Chordata; class Amphibia; order Anura; family Pipidae; genus Xenopus; species Xenopus borealis. Next base: position 116,202,427 of record CM044433.1, on the reverse strand, counting down.
GCCTGTATCTGGTGGTCTGTCCGACTTCCAGTTAAGGCAGATCAGTCTCCTGGCATGAAACAAAGCTTTATACAGAAATATTTTGGTAGCTGTATTCATTTGTTTTCCTGTATATAGGCCCAAGATACAAATTAATGGATCTAGATCCAACCTTACATCAGTTACTTCTGATAGATTATGCACAGAAGTTGCTATAGACCAATAGTTTTGGAGTTCCCGACAGGCCCATATAGTATGGATCAACGTATCAAGTGCTATTTTTCCCATTGGACCTATTGATAGTGAGGCCCAGATTGATAGCTTTGCTTTGGTCCAATCGATTAGTGGGGCAACATTTAGATCATAGTAACTTGATATGGGGAGTTTTATCTTTACCCCTAAATACATAAATTGGGTCGAGACCTGTAAGGGACATTGGCTTAAGTCCTCCCCCTCAGCCAGAGGATCAACCAGGAATAATGTAGACTTGGATGGATTGAGCTTTAATCCTGATATTTGACAATATTCGGTGGTAAGTGCTACCAGTTCTATCAGGGAGTCTTCTCTATCCCCCAAATATAATCTTGCTAATCCCGAGTTTAAGGTCCGGCCCACTATTTGGGGTTTTTGTCTGAGTGAGTCCGTAAAAAGTTCTATTGCTAAGGCAAATAGTAGGGGTGATAGAGGACAGCCCTGCCTTGTGTCCCTAGTTAGGGCAAAGAAAGGAATGTTGGAATTTCCTATTCTGATAGCAGCAGTGGGTTTATGGTAGAGAAGCTGCACCATGGTTATGAATCTGTTCGCAAATCCCATTTTATTTAGCGTTCTCCACAGATAGGGCCATTCTACTGTGTCTAAAGCCTTGTCTACATCTAATGCTGCCACCGCTCTTGAGCCTGTATTAACTGCATCCAACGTAAAGCTTAATAGCAAGCGTCCAATATTTAATGCCGTAGCCTTTCCAGGCATTAATCCCAACTGATCATCTGCTATGAGAGTGTGCACCACCTTTTTCAGGCGGTTTGCTAGTAATTTAGCTAGGATTTTGACATCTGCTGTTAGCAGGGAGATTGGGCGGTATGACTCAGCTAGAGTTGGGTCTTTACCAGGTTTTTCAAGCAGGGCAATGGCAGCTTCATACATAGAGTCTGGGAGGGATGACGCCTGCACCACATACCTGTAGACTTTAAGTAGCAGAACGGTAGGGTACAGGCTTACAGCCCACCGGATCCTTGCAGAGTAAAAAAAGGAAAATAACTAAAAAAACAAAGAAAAACCTGTATGGCTATTTTCTTGCCATTCACACGTATGTGGGAGGTGCGTGTCCAAATGTACTGTCAGTTTTTAGTACCCTTCAGTTACCTCAAGGCCAGTCCCCAATGGAGTTTAGACAGTACCAATTTGTCATTATTCAGTTGTCTTGGGGTGGCCTGACCTCTGAAGTTGTGAACAATGGAAGCATATCTCTCTGATTAGCAGAACAAGAATATTAGATTATAATATGCATAGTGTTTAGGCCAATGTGAAATGGAAAGGGATGATCGAATGTCTCAATACTAGTCGCTCTCCCGTGTGCAGAGGTAACGATCAAGTTAGAGTTCTTCTATAGTTGTGGCCCAGGGAACACCTGATAACAATGGGCCTAGTACAGTCATATGTAATTAGGTAGCTTACCCTCACCATAGATGAATAATCCCGCTCCGAAGGATATGGTGGAAGAAGTATATGGGTCCATCCGGTAGACTATGCATTATTGTTGGGCCTCCCTTTCAGTGTATCTAGCCATTCTGATAGGACCTAAGGCACTGTGAAGAAGTGGGTCTGGCCTTCTGACACCAGCCGAAGTCTCGCCGGATACATCATTGCATATTGGAGCCCCATCTCGCGTAGTCTTCTCTTGCCATCTTGAAATTTGGCTCTCTGCCGCTGCACCTCAGAGGAGAAGTCTGCGCAAATTGACACTTTAGCTGCTTGGTAGTTGAGGGCGTTCAGAAGCCGCACTATGAGAGGACGGGGTGGTGCTCCCGGTATCAGGGCCTTCGTTAGGATCCGATGGGCGCGCTCAACAGTGAAGACTTGCGAGAAAGCCGCTTGACCACATTGCTCCACCAGCCAAGCCTCAATGAAGCGTTCCTGGGAATTCCCTACCACTCTCTTGGGGAATCCTCTAAACCGTAGGTTGTTACAACGGAGCCTATTTTCTAGGTCATCTGTTTTAGCGGTGCAAGCGGTAATTGCCTGATCTAGCTGTTGCTCTTGGTTTGGCAAAGGTTGGTAAATATCCTCCATCGAGCCGACTTCTTTCAAGTTCTGTTGTCCTCTCGCTGACTTCCTGTAGGTTCGAGGCCCGGATCTCTTTCAGTAGATCTAGCATTGTGGGCTCTTGTGGAACCTGCGAGTTAGATGTAATGTCCTCGGCATTGAGGCTTACTTGTTGATCGTCGCCATCTTGTTTTTCCTGCGGCTCTCGGGCGTACCTCTCTAATCTCGCTGCAGCCTCCGAAGCCCTTTTCTGAGCTCTATTTTGACCCATTCGTGCTCTTGGGGGAAGCTGTTCCCAGGTGTGCTGTTACTCTCTGTTTTTTTGCTGGGATCTCAGTACAAAGCAAGGTTTTAACAGGCCAGGGCACGGAGCTACCCCTACTTGCGACCTCTCATATTCGGCTCCAGACCACGCCCCCCCCACTCTTTTTAAATCATAATCACAACCCAAACTACCCAAATGACCCTGATCAAAAGTTTACATACCCTGGTGATTTGGCCTGATACCATTCAATCTAATCTAACCATCTTCATCTGTGATATGTTTGCTTGTAATTAGTAGGTGTGTAAAAAATGTCAATGACTTTCTGGACTCCTGACATACCCTTGCATCCAGTGCTGCACTGATGTTTTTTGGATTCTGTTTCATGGGGAAAGCAAAAGAACTGTCAAGGATTTGTGGGAAAAGGTACTCTAAAAAACAGGAAAAGTATATAAGAAAATATCAAAGGAATTGAGAATGCTAATCAGCCTTGTTCAAACTCTAATTAAGAATCGGACAATTAGGGTTTCTGTTTAAACCAAACCAAATTAAACAAAAATTTCAGCCACAACCGCCAGAAAAATTGTTCGGGATGCAAGGAAAACCCCACAAAAAATTTCAGGTGAAATACAGGACTCTCTGAAAAAAATGTGGTGTGGCTGTGTCAAGATGCACAATAACGAGGCACTTGAAGAAAGATGGGCTGCATGGTTGAGTTGTCAGACGTTGCCACAAAGTATCCTGCTTACAATATGCCAAACAGCACATTCCACTTACAATATTCCAAAAAGCAGAGAGACAAGCCTCAAACCTTCTGGCACAAAGCCATTTGGAGTGATAAGACAAAAATTTTACTTTTTGGCCACAACCATAAATGCTACATTTGGAGATTAGTCAATATGGCCTATGATGAAAGGTACACCATTCCTACTGTGAAATATGGTGGTGGATCGCTAATGTTTTGGGGATGTGTGAGCTACAAAGGCACAGGAAATTTGGTCAGAATTGATGGCAAAATGAATTCAGTAAGTTATCAAAAATACTGGAGGAAAATTTGCACTCATCAGCCTGGAAGCTGTGCATGGGATGTACTTGGACATAACAACATGACAATGTTCCAAAACCCAGGCCAAGTTGACCTGTCATTGGCTACAGCAAAATAAAGTGAAGGTTCTGGAGTGGCATCTCAGTCTCCTGACCTCAATATCATTGAGCCACTCTGGGGAGACCTCAAACATGCAGTTCAAGACAGCCCAAAAATTTACGGGAAATGGAGGCTTTTTGCCAGGAAAAATGGTCAGCTTTACCATCTGAGAAGATAAAGAGCCTCATCCAAAATTACCACAAAAGACTTCAAGCTGTCACAACAGCCTTTGCGGTGCATGCACAATAGGACTCATTTGCCGGTTGGTACTACTGCACATGCGCCCGAAGTTCACAAAGTTTTCCGATTAAACTTCGTGAACTTGGGCGCATGCGCAGTAGTACCAACTGGCAAAATGCGTCCTACTGCGCATATGCTACAAATGCTGTGGGGACAACGGAGAAGACGGTGAGGCAGAAGATGGCACCAGTAAACCTTCCAGAAGGGGACCTGCTCTTTGGGGTAATTTACACATTAGAGGCAATAAGGGTAAGGAGGGAGGGGGGCCTATGGGAGGGAGGGGTTTTAGCACCGCAGGGTTAAATTCTCCTTTAAAGGACAAATCAACTGAAAAGTACTGGGTGCCTATGTATTAGGCACCACCCAGTACATATAATCACTTACCTAACTCTCTGGGCCAGTGCTCCTGATTGCTGAAAAGTGTACTGTAAATTGTGATCCTCTTCATTTTCCATTTAAAGGGGTCCTATCAAAGCAAAACATGCTTTATTTACAAAATTCATCAGTTAATAATGCTCCTAGCAAAGAATCCTAAATTCCCATTTTTTAAAAGATTAAATAGGTTGTTTTTAATTTATTTTTTAAAATTTGATGTGGGGCTAGACATGTTTTTAGTTTCTCAGGTGCCCTAAGTCATGAGACTTGTGCTCTGAAAAACTTCAGTTTCAGTTTACTTCTGAATTACAAATTGGACTGATATCACTCCCTCCCTTTCCCTCACCCCAGCAGTCAGAACAATGGGAAGGTTTCAAGATAACAAATCCCTGACACATGCATTTCTAAGAATACTCCCCAGAGGTAGATGAGCATAGCACTCAATAGTAAAACACCCACATCTGGCCATGACTTCTCCAGTTACATTGAGTAGGAGAAACAATCATTTATGGCAAAGCAATTCCATTGTGAAGTGCTGACTTTTTCTGAAAGCACATGACCAGGAGATGGCTGCATACACACCAAAATTACAACCAATATTACAAACCTCAAACCATCATAACAGATTTTAAATGAGAACTAAACCCTAAAAATGAATGTGGTTAAAACTGCCATAATTATATACTGAATTTTTCGCACCAGCCTAAAGTTTCAGCTTCTCAATAGCAGCATTGATCCAGGACTTCAAACTTGTCACAGGGGGTCACCATCTTGGAACTTTTCTGTGACATTCACATGCTCAGTGGGCTCTGATCAGCTGTTGAGAAATTAAGCTTAGGGGTTGTTTCAAATTATCCAGCAGAAAATGAGGTTTGTCTGTAATATAATCTGATGCTACAGGGCTGATTATTAAATTCTGATGCTAAGTGCATGGATTTCTGTGCAAGTCAGGGAGCAGGGCCCCCGGTGAATAAGGTTAGCTAAAATAGGGTTAGCTCTGTCATAGACTCTCTAGGAGAGTAAGGTAGAGAGGACAGATAGTAAGAGCAGTTGGAGCTCCATCGAGGATCTGTAGCAGGGAGTAGCTTCCCAAGGCTTTTGAATTGCCTAGAATGAAAGGGCCAGAGTGGATAGGGTGTCAGGATTAGAAATGTGTTCTCCCTGACCACTCCACTGGGTGGGAGCCAGACCACTCTGTAGTATACTGCAGAAGAAAATGGATGCACTACGCGACTTCCTTGCCTGATGGGAGTCACTGTTCTCTGCTGTGTAATGTAACCTGTTTCAGTCACTGGTGGCATTGTGTATGCCTTGTATCTGTGTAAGTAAACCCTGGGCTCATTTGTCTTGTACAAATAAACAGTTATTCATTTGGTTTATCACAAGAATTTCCTGGCACCCATTATTTCTATTCGGTGTAGCATAGTAGTGTGAGCGTTGTAGTTAATCTATTCTACCTGGGAAATCTTCCATGTAGCAAAGGTCCTAGCCTGATGTGTTCTGAGTCGCATGCAACCCATACTCCTATCACTATCTGGACATTAACCCCTTTTGGTTTGCCTAGCCAAATTAGCGTTACAATAATGTACAACATTTCTACCTTTAGTTCTCCTTTAAAGAGATATACACCCTTAATAGTCAATATAATCCCCAGTTCACAACAGTAGTGATGGGCGAATCTCCCGCGATTCGATTCGCCTAGAGATTCGCGAATTTCTTGAGAAATTCGCGAATCGGCGAAAAATTTGCGAAACGAGTCGCGGGACGATTTTGTCGCGCGTCGCGTCAACTTTGTCGCGCGTCGCGTCAACTTTGACTGACGCGCGACTCGTTTTTCGGCGAAATTTCGCCAAGCGAAATTTCTCTGGTGATTCACGAATTTATTCGCCAGCGGCGAATCGCGGGAATTCGCCGCGAATTCGACCTAGGCGAATAAATTCGCCCATCACTACACAACAGTTATTTATTTTTGCAACTCAAGAGTTTGTAAATAGCTGTTTAACATAGAAAACCAACAGCTGGATGTTTAGTGCTAATATTTTGCTTGTTTGTTGTAGTTCGCAAACTTGATAAAGGTACAGTAGCTAAATCTAACATTTCAAACCATTGCTGTGCAACAGGCTTTGTTTATAAAAACAGCCAGCTATTCATCCACATAGTAAGTTAGTTGAAAAAAGACACACTTCCATCAAATTCAAGCTTTTAACTGTATGTTAACCTGCCTAACTGCTAGTTGATCCAGAGGCAAAAAACCTAATTTGATGCCTCTCCAATTTGCCTCAGAGGGGGCAAAAATTCCTTGCAATTGGACTAGTCCCTGGATCAACTTGTACTATGAGCTATTATTATTATTAACATATATTTATATAGTGCCAACATATTTTGTAGCGATGTAAAGTAAATGTGTTTATACAACTAAATCACATGAAATATATACATAGAACATATGGCGTTACATACATCCCAATCAATAACAGTATAAAGGTTGAAGAAGGCCCTATGCAGAAAGAGCTTACAATCTAAAGGGAAGTGAATAATACACAAGGTGTGGGAGTTGACAAGATCATAATTAAGTGGATGAGAGATGTGGTACTGTATGTGGTATTGCATTTGGTAGTTAAGCAGAGTGAGGGTAGGCTTCTCTAAATAAGTAAGTTTTAAGAGATTTCTTGAAAGCAGAAAGGTTGGAAGAAAGTCGGACTGACCATGGGAGAGCATTCCAGAGGAGGAGTGCAGCCCTTGCAAAGTCTTGAATGAGAGCATGGGAGGAGGTAATAAAAGAGAAGAGTTGAGTAGCAGGTCAGTAGTAAGTGGTTGGGTGAGTATATAGGTTGGGTGAGTTCAGAGATGGGTGTTGCAGAGTTATGTAGTGCTTTGAAGGTCAGGGTCATTCATTTGAATTTAATTCTGAAAGATAGTGGAAGCCAGTGCAGGGATTGGCAGAATGGCATGGCAGAGGAAGAGCAGTTGCTGAGGTGTATAAGCCTTGCGGCAGTGTTCATTATGCACTGGAGAGGTAATAGTCTCTGGTGGGGAAGGCCAATTAAAAGAGAGTTACAGTAGTGTAGACTTGATATGACAAGAGAGTGAATAAGAATTTTGGCAGCATCTTGGGTGATAAATGATGGTGTTTTGGATATGTCTCTTAAGTGGAAGTGACATGATTTAATAAGTGACTGGATATGAAGAGTGAATGACAGGGCCGATTCTAGGATAACCCCAAGGCCCCGGGCCTGGGGAGACAGGTGATAGTGAAATTGTTAGCTATGATGGATACTTCCGGGATATTACTGGTTTCAGTTGGAGGAAAGAGAACCATTTCCATTTTAGAGGGGTCTAATTTAAGGTAGTGTTGCGACATCCAAACAGAGATAGCAGACAGGCAGGAGGAGACCCAAGTTAGGAGTTCCGGGTTGAGATCAGGAGAGGAGAGAGATCTGAGTATCATCAGCATAGAGGTGGTAGTGTAAATCATATGAGTTGATTAATTTGCAGAGTGAGGTAGTATAGAGGGAGAATAATAAGGGTCCCAGAACAGAGTCTTGAGGAAACCCATCAGAAAGAGGTGGGGACAAGATGCTACTCCATTGTAGGAGACACTGAAAGAATTGGTGAGGTAAGAAGAGAAACAGGACAGGGCCGTGTCACAAAGACCTTTGTGTTGCTCTCCAACTCTTTTTTAAATTTAAATGTGGCTCACGAGCAAAAAAGGTTGGGAACCCCTGGTCTAGCATGTTTAGTTTTTGCAGGAACAAGCTCATTAAGGGCTGAGATATTAGAGTGAAGAGAGTCAAAGGAAGAGGAGAGTGACATAGAACTTGCAAGTCACGGAAAGTACATGTTTAGGGGATAGCAAGGGGTAAGAAGGGAGTTAGTAAGAGTAGAAATGTGAGCATATTGTAATCAGAGAGGGGAAATGGTGAGTAAGTAAAATTGGTGGTTGAACAGAGTCTGGTACATATGAGATCCAGAGAATTACCACTGGAGTGAGAGGGGGAGTCTAAGCACTAAGATAAGCCTCCCATAACCCTGTATTCCCTCACTTGCTAAAAAGCAATTCAACCCCTTCTTTAAAGCTATACAATGTATCAGCCTGTACGTCTGATTCAGGGAGAGAATTCAACATCTTCACAGCTCTCACTGTAAAAAAACCCTTCCGAATATTTAGGTGGAACCTACTTCCTTCTCCTGCTTTCTTCTAAAGGGTATACTGTATTGTTTTATAGCAATATAACAAACCCTTTCTTTACTTTTTGCACTGCCGTCTGCCGAGTCATTATTACTAGTCATGAGTGATTCTGACAAAATTTGACCAAATTCATTGGAGTCAATGGGAAGGAAAATTACATTGCAGTTGTGTTTTGGGCTCCTTAGATATACAGAGCTGGTTAGGCTCCAATCAGATCACACGTGGACAAGGAACACATGCTGTAATAATAGTGCCTACTTTTTCTCTGAGTTGGATTAGGGAATATTTTCTGCGATGAGAATTTTATTTTTCAGCAAAACTGTACTCGTCAAATATGTTCACCCATTCCTAACTATTACAGACACTTGCCTTTGCTTACATATGATTATTGTGCTACAAAGTTCACTAATATTTAATGAATATATAATCAGTAAATGCAGCACTGCTGGAAATCTCGGCACCAATAATAAAAAAAAATGTACTTTCACATGTGACTTGTGTGTTATTCTTAAGAAGCAACACCAAATCTACGCCACCCAGTTAACATTTACAGGGGGCTATAGTTTGGAACTGTGGAAGTTAACTAAACTTGTAAACAGAGGCTCAGTTAATGGGCTGTGGGAGCTAAAGGGACCAGGGCCCCCCTTTCAGTATGAGTTTCTTTCTGTTGCTAAAGGCAAAACAGCTTTGTGAAGCATTTTCTCCTAGAAACAGACTAATATGTTGTGAACATAGTGGGTGAAAAAGTCCTATCTAATTTATTTACACTATAGAATGGTATATTGAACATACGTTTGTCCCAAAATGAAAACCATGCTTTTGAAATCTTAAATGTCAGAAGACAGACAACAAATAATAAAAACACTTTTTCCAGTATAGATCCATTTTACAAAAGCAACAAGGCACTACAGGGCATTCATTGTTGTCCCACAATTACTCTTCTCAGGTGGTTGAAGTGGCTTGGCCTTCGGCCCCGTGTCTCGCAACACACCTGAGGCGAGTAATTGTAGGATAACAAAACACAGCCTGTTGTGCCTCATTGCTATATGAAAACTAAATACGAAGATGGGGAAAAAAGGAACAAATTGCAGGAAAGAAGATTCAGAAACAAGCATTGTTGTGTATTTGAGTGGTGACAGAACAGTCTTGAGAGCTTTTATAAATTCATTGGCATTGCTGCACTCTCACATTGAAATAATGTTTAACCCTTAAATTAATTTTACTGTGTGATATTTACAACTTGAATGCATGGTTCACAACTGTATTGACTTGTGCTTTGCTGGCTACTGTATTTTCATAATAAAGAAGACTCCTAGAAGGCTATGCCCTGTTGACAATGAAAATAGCAAAGGGTAAATTATAGCTTATTTAAAATAAATCTTATTTATGAAGACTATAAAATCAGTGATTGACAGTGATTGCCAAAATTAAAAGTTGATTCAAGATGTTTTAAACACTTTCCCTATGTGTGAAGGCTTTGTGGAATTTCCAATAGAAAGATATCTCAAATGAACTGTGGCCTGTAAAGTAGTGTTTATTAGGAATTGTATAACTGATGCACTAAGGGACTTATTTGCTGTACAAATAATTGAGATCAAATACAGTACATCAATCATATGAGCAGGCATTACTATGTAAAAAATAGCATATACTGTATATATCAAACTTTGTATTGATTTTCAGTTATTGTGTAAAATTCCACCTTAAAGAGCAGTTTTTAGTAGGCATATTTCTGAAAACTTGAAAGATGGTTCAGGTAAACAAAATGTGCATATAACAACAGCTATAACAACAGCTACAAATCTATCCCATTTTTTCTCTGTGTGTAGGGCCTATAGGTCTAATGGTCCCTATGGCTTTATGTCCCTACCAGTGCCTCATTTACTTGTTGCTGGGTTAAAACCCATGTAACCATTTGTACTTATTTACATACCAAGTTCATTGGCCGTAGGTTGCTAACCATATCCTGCATCACTGTAACAAAGGGCTTTGCAGGGGGAGGTCCTTCCTCTTTGGTCTGCAGCAATTGATCTGGGTGGATGTCCATTGAGCCTGGAGTCAACAAGGCCCCAGAAGTGTTAGGCCCTATAGAGACAACCCATTTATAGAAGTTGGGGAACAGGGACTCTGTGAAAAAGGTTAACTAGTGTGAAAGAATTAAAGCCATGCACTAAATAAATTACCAGGGAAAGCACTGCAGGGGGTGTTGAAACCCTGTGAGTGGAAATTTCAGCTAGACATATTGAAGTGTGTTAATTCAGTTGGCGTATGTTACCAACTGCCCAGTGCAAGTGAATAGAATGAAGCCCAGCTACTATAAATGGAAGAGGCTTCAGAACTATAAGTTATTATCATGGATGACTTAAATTATGCAGACATTGACTGGATCAATCCGATTGTAAAGTCAGAAAACATTAGCTGGTTGTAAAGTTGCTAAATGCAAACTTTTTATTTCAGGAATTGTCTAGGAAAAACTCTCTTTTTGATAACTAATATTGCTGGATTCATCTCTAGCATATGCATGGGTGAGCATTTAGACTGGGGACAGACAGCGCTGTGCACACGCAGCGCGGTGATTTCCTGAATCGCCCAAAGTTACTTCATGAGGAAACTTCGGGCGATTCCGGAAATCGCCTTGCCGCGTGTGCACAGCATTGGCGCTTTTCCATTTAAACTAGCAATGGACAGGGAGAAGGAAGTTCGGGGAGATTGTCGCCTGCTATTAAACGTCAAGCGACAGAATCTCCCCGAATCTCCCTGTCTGTCCCCAGCCTTAGAAAACAATGATCATACTATGGTGTCCTTTGAAATTATGTTTCAGAGATAGCTCTATAAGGGAATAATGAAGAGCGACTGAGCCCAATCACCCTTACAACTGAAGGCTGAAAATTGCCTGTACCAAGGAAATGCAAAACTGCAAGCAATTTTACTAAGCCGGGAATAGCCTGTGAGCGACCGGTCAGTGGCTTGAGATCTTGAGCTATGCAAGTATACAAAGCTTGTATAGCTTGCCTGTTCAGACGGAACAACTCCCTGACATCAGAGTCACTCAGCTCTTCTAGTACCGAGCGTGGTCGAAACCGTCTAGGCTGACGAAGCCTGTCCCTCCTAGCCATAATTTGCCTATTGCCTCTAAAAGATGCTGCAGCCGCAGCCAAAAGCAAAACCCAAAACATCTCGTTCTCCTTCTCTTATCCTGCCACTTCTCTCTTCTCCTGTCTCTCTTTTCCTGTCAGGAATGCCAACATGAATTATGGGTAGGGAGATATTTCCTGTCCCTCCCATTGACAATTTTCTGGCGAAAAAATAAGTTAACGCCACTATATATATGGCGGAAAATTGTTGCGAATATTCTGGCGTTAATTTTGTCTTTAAAGCATTTTGCTGTTTAGTAAACCAAGCGTTAATGTGTACGTAGCGTTATTTTTAGCGAATGGCGAACTGGCGAACAAATACTCTTGCGCAAGAAAATTCGCAAATTTATAGTTAGCGCATGTTGATAAACTTGCGAAAACATATTCTGCCTTAAATTTGTCTATATTTTGTGTGCAAATTTTTAACGCACTTTAGTAAACGGACCCCTAAATTTTAAAACTTTTAAACTTTTGCAATATATTTCCTGGGAAAGACTTTACACAGGGCTAAATAAACAAGGAAAATGTAATGTCTTTAAAATGCTGCTTAACAAATATACATGTCAGTATATCCAAGGAAAGCAAGGAAAGACATTACAAAGCAAAATCCTTATGGTTTTCATAGGAGCACAATTTTTGAAGTTGGGTGGAGAATACAGTATATACATTTAAGATAGCAATATGTCACATATGGTTTCTCAAACTCAGAACAGACACCAAGGTTTCAGGCATGGATGACGCTTCCACCTATAACAGCCACCGTTCACTTCAGGAGGAGCCCTCCACTACTTTGGTGTCGCTAGGTCTTAAAGTGAGAGAACCAGGGCAAGTGTTCTGGGCAGGCAAGGGAAATGTAAAGTGCAACAGAAGGAATAGGGATAGGGCAAAGCGTAGTTGTAGAACAGGCTAGGGTGAAAACCAATCAGTAAACACAGCACAAAGTCAGGATCCAGAAGAATAGTTAAACAGAGGAAAAGGTCAGTTCATGCAGCAATACAAGGGTAGTCAAGAACAGGCAGGTTGTCAAGGAACAGAAAAACAGACTAGAAGCACACCCAGGAACTATAAGAAATAAACTTACTTTGGGCGAAGTGAATAGGAATATGGTGCCTTTAAATATCTGAAATTTCCGCCAAACGTGATGACATCAATCAGCATGCCGAACGAAAAAGAGCCTGGAGTCAAACTGCTCATGTCAGACCCAGAAGTGTTGTCACACGCTGGCTGTATGTATGCAAGTGTGTATGAGTGCTGTGAATGTGTGTCCCCCCTCTGATCCCCAAAATTGTATGTGTGTGTGAAAGTAAGTTTTTATTAATGGAATAAGTGCATGTTTGAGTGTTTAAGTCAGTGGTCCTCAAACTTGTGGGACTTGTAGTTCCTTAACAGCTGGAGGGCCAAGTTTGAGGACCACTGGTTTAAGTGTTTGAGTGTTTAACACCGACCTGGAGTAGAGGCTGGAAATCTGTCTGAGGTAGCTGGAAAGGGTCCCACACAGAGGAGAAAGAAGCCTTCACCCAGGGCTGCAGCGATGGAGGCGATGGAGGTCAAGGAATTGCGGGCAGGAGCAGGACAAATAAATTCCACAAATGCTGCTGCCTTTGGGGCCTCTGGGCAATTCTACTTGTTGCCTAGGGGCAGGGGTATGAAAAGCCGCTCCTATGGTCCCCAACTCAGAAGTGCTGCAAACTCCAGAATCTAAGATCTGTGGCACTTGAGTCCTTTTATCCACAGATCGTAGATTCTATGATCTGTGGATTCAAAAAACTGTCAACCTAAGTATGCATGGCAATTAGAGAGCATTGTTATTTGAAGATTACTTGTCATTTGTCTTTGGTTTTGGGGAATGGTCTGATTGTACTTTTCGGTCAGAATTCCAACCCATTTCACTTTTGGATCAATTTAAAGTGAGGTAGTGTTTATTTTGGCAGAAAGGCAGAAAGATGGACTCCATTGCTTTAGCTAAAACTATGGTTTCTCTCAGTTTGGAAACCGCAGATTGAAACAACGTGTCCCCTAACAAGTTCTTTAGTTAGTAAAAAAAAAATGGTAACAATTCACTGGATGTTTTTACAATAAAGTTCTTTTTTTTTTTTACATCTACTACTTTCTTGAGATTGCAATATTCCTAAAAAGTTTGAGTCTTGGACTTTCTCCCCCTTTCAGCCTCATTTAAGTATCCATTTTTCCTAATTCTGTACACCCCCTGCCTCAATTTCTACTCCAATTTCCAGCCCTTTTCAATTTACCATTCTTATTTTTTTAATTGCAGAACTGCAAAAATCACATAAAAGGGAATATTTCTTCTTCTCCATTATAATGGGTCTTTGTTTTTCATTCTTTTGCTTTTGAGGTAACAAACAGCACGAGTACTGTATGGGTTTTGTTCTTGTACAGTGGCACAAAACGGATCCCCACAGAACGGCACAGAGCAGTTTGATCAGAACAAAAATTGTCCCCTGGACTCTTTTATGTCTAAATAATGAATTAAATAACTGATTAATGCTTTAGAATTGATCTGAATTTTATACCAGGATAAATGTACGTTCTGGGTTTTCTGTTCCTTGAATTTCACTTTGTGACACTTTTCTTTCCAAAAGAACTGATTAGGAGGCTGCACAATAAAATTGTAACAAAGTGCATGCAGGGACAAATTGCTCTTTAAAAAACAACCAACATGAATGGCAAAAGCCTAGACAAAATTCTCAGCTTTCTACAGATTTTAAGGGTTATACAAAATACCAGAGAGAGAAGAGAATAGCCGGTGACATCAAATTAAATGTGTATATACTGATAACAGGAAACACAATATTTTCTACAGGTTTCTTAAATATAAACTGGCAGAGAAACATACAATTCATTCTGGAACATTAAACTATAATTTATTTTAGTGCAGCGCCTAATAAACAAAATTTGTGTCGCTTTACAAACAAATTACATGTCTATTTCAGCATTTATAGAATGATAGCTGTAAAATGATGTGAATTTGCTTGGGTGTTTGGTTGGAATTGGCAAAAGCAATTCTCTAATAATATTTAGAAATGTTTCCACTATGTTAAATAAAAGGGCTTTTTACAAATTTGTGCAGTTGCATTCAAGGATTATCTGTTCTCATCATTCCCTACTTGTGAAAATCCAAGAGAGGGGGAATGCAATTACTGTAACTAGTGCTTGCTTTGTATCTTTGCAATAATTGATATGTAAATGTATATAAATGTGGTAGGCACTAAAACACATATATACTGTACTAACATAGGAATAATAATACTATTTTACAGAGAACATATTGTGTAAAAAGCAAATGTCATTGCATTATACTCAAACTAATGTGTTTAGAAAAGTTGTACTTTGTTTTGTGCTGCTTTATTGAAAATGTCCTCAAAAACTGTATTAGCAACTCAAAGATATATTTATATATCTATTTATATATATGCTAATGCTAAGCCACCCTCCCCATTATTCCTTCCTTTCTTACACCTAAACTCCCAATTTGCCCCTTACAATAGCCACCTTCTACTGTGCTTCAGGGAAGAAACCCACTACTCAGCATTAGTTTTGAAACACAGAGTGGATCTTTGGGGAGCTCCCATAAAGGGGTCATTTTTACAGATAAAGATACTTTTTAGCTCAGCTTGAAACCACTTGAAACCACTTCAAGCTTTGTGTCCTTTTTAATTTTGTTAATACTTTGTGCTTTTTCAGTTGCAAAATTGCAACCCTGTGTCCAAATGTAAAAGGAGGACAAAACTTATCAAATGATTCTCATATAATAAGGACTTCGCAGTTGACCAGGAAGTGGTTGGTTGAGTGGATGATCTTTATCCCCTCATAACAGAACCCTCAGGCCCCCAGGATGACTGATGTATTGTTTTAATAGTATGATTTTTCCATCCTGCAGTGAACTTGTACTTATCTGGGTTAAGGTATTGGAATACATTATTTGCACATCACCGGGAATCCATGTAACATAGTTAAGGGTTTAAAAAAGACCATGTATCCATTATGGACACTCAACCTTGCCCTTCAGACAGAAATTTAGTGTGGACTATGCAGATTTGTTAGATAAACCCTGATGAATAAAGTTCAAAAGCATAAGCTGCACCTCATATCAACACTGTTATAGGATTATTGCATTGTTTACTCTTAGGGGCCTATTTATTATACATAAAAAAAACCAAATACAATACACATCACCATGTATCACTGCATAAAAAGTAATAAATAGTATTAATAAAAATAAGTAATAAAAATAAGTAATAAAAGTAAGCAGCCTCTTACAAATGCTATGGGAAAATATGACAATCATTCATCGTATCTTTTTCTAGAGCGACTTCCTCCATAAGTACATGAAGCTTGAATTTTTCCAATCGAGAGAGAGAAGAAGCAATATATATTTTAGGACTTCCTGTCTGATGTTCATTTATGGATGTGTGTTTTCATGAGCTGATGAACTGTTTTTAAATAATGTTTGTGAATAAAACCTACAGTATATAAAGCTGTACATTTTTCTAAATGTAGAGTGTGAAATTAGTTGTAATACTGTATTTTCAAAACTATCTTGTATAGCTGCACACTTCTGACATATATCCATTTAGTATTAGTTGTAAATAGACTTCATGCTCCCTATAAGTGGTGGTGGGGTCCTACACCACTCTTTAAGTGTTTGTTCTTCTGATTCTACCCTTTATGTTTTCTACTACGGGAATGGTCATCTCCCATAGACTCCATTATGAAGAAATAGTCCAAATTTTTTAAAAATAATAAAAAGATAGTTTGTACTGGATCCCAACTAAGATATAATTAATACTTATTGGAAGCAATATTTATTTATTGTTTACATAATCTTCTAGTAGATTTAAGGTATCAAGATCCAAATTACAGAAAGATCCATTATCCGGAAAACCCCAGGTCTCAAGAATTTTGGATGATATTCCCATAACTGTAGTACTACTACTACTTCTACTACTACTATGATTATTTATGTATTGGGCTTTACTTGCTGAAGAGGTGCACAGGAACTTCAGAGATTTAAGGGCATCGTTTCGTAGAATGCCTGGAATCAAATTCTTTTTGGGAAAGAAGAGCTGCTAGAAGCTGTTTAAAGCTTCAACTAGTCTGGTGATGAAGAGCAGAAAGGGCTCCATTGCTAATCTCAGCTCAAGTCAATGGCTCATAACACATACTGTATGGTGGGGAGAAAACTGGAGTAGTGGTAAGCTTTTATAATGTGTGCTTTGTTGAATGACTGTATC
Organism: Xenopus borealis; assembly: GCA_024363595.1. NCBI lineage: Eukaryota > Metazoa > Chordata > Amphibia > Anura > Pipidae > Xenopus > Xenopus borealis. Next base: position 116,185,590 of record CM044433.1, on the reverse strand, counting down.
TGAGATGGTTAAAGGTAAACTTGAACAAGGTCAGCATAGCAGGGCTCCTTTTTGATGGAAGTGAACCGTTCATAACCTGAGTCATATTTACAGTATTAAGGAATTAAACTAGAGCTTGTCTTAGTCCAAGTAAAATTCACTGCTCTTCATTTTTATGGGATTTTTGTAGGCATGTTTATCAATTGAAAGTGAGAGTTTGTGCACACTTAAAGGAGAACTAAACCCTAAAAACTAATAAGGCTAAAATGCCATATTTTATATAATGACCTTATTGCACCAGCCTAAAGTTTCAGCCTCTCAATAGCATCAATGATCCAGGACTTCAAACTTGTCACAAGGGGTCACCATCTTGGAAAGTGTCTGTGACACTCACATGCTCAATGGGCTCTGAGCAGCTATTAAACAGCTATTGTGAAGCTAAGCTTTGGGGTCTTTGTAAATTATCAAGATGAAAATGTGGTAGGTCTGTAATATAAGCCAATGCTACAAGGCTGATTATTACATTATTATACTAGTTGCTCTGGTCTCTGTGCTCATGTAGTAATTATCTGTATTAATTACTAATCATCCTTATATTGCAACATTTCTATTCTATATATACAGTATATTTTGAGTCTGTCCCTAAACTCAGTAAGTGACAGCAGCACAGAGCATGTGCAGTGAATCAGCAGAAAAGAAGATGGGGAGCAAATGGGGCCTCTTTATAGGCACAGATCTTCCCTGCTAAAAGACTGTGGATTTGGACTGGCACAGAACCCCAAAACATAATGTATAACATTTATAGCCTATTTGATTAAGCTTTAGTTCTCCTTTAATCGGCTGTGTTTGTAAGACTACTGGGTACTGTTTTTCAAGAAGGCTCATGTGTTATCACCCATAGAAACTGCTATTCATCTGCAGACTGAAACAGTGCAGGGTGTTGTTTCCTACTGGTTCCTGGAGGGTGTGCAATATGGTGCCAGCAGCCATTGTGATGGTCATCAAGACAAGAAGAGATCTACACTGAAAGCAGAGGAAGGACATTCATTGTATAGGACACTGGAAGTTCTTTAATTAGCCATTATTCTGTCAGTTCATTAAAGGGAGTGACATTGCTGTGCCTTGAATGGGGAAGTGAAAAAGTTTCTGGTTCAGCCCTTTTTTACTGTATTGCTTGAGAAACGGAGACACCAGATGCCTTGTGTGGGGAGAGCCTTTGTTGCTGGATTTTTCTGCAGCTCTCAGATATGTATTTTCCTGCTTAACTATAGCTACAACTCATCTGAGTGTTGTTTCAGTGAGCAATGGAGCTGCTGTGGAGTCTCAGGAATCATACTGGTACATCATCAGCAGCACAAAAGGAGCACCTATTATACCACCACCGTCAAGGGACTGTTACCTCCATAGGCACAGATTAAACCAATATTTGCACATTTCATGTTCAGCAAGTAATCATCTCCAAAATCTTTTAGGCTGCTGCCATTTTCAGCTCATCCAGCTTTTGTCAAGGAGACACAAACTGCATCCAGCTGACAAAGAGTTGGGAGACTTAGGGGGTTATTTTTTGAAGTCCAAATAAAAAAAACTTGAAAAATCTAGTTTTTTGACAATAAAATCAAACTTTTTAGTGAAAAAAAAACCCTCAACTTTTTTGGTATTTATTATACTCATAGGAAGAAAAAAGTCAGAATCTGAAAATCCGGCATCTCAGTCATACCATAATATCCCTAAAATATTCTGATCTGTGCTGGGTTTGTACAATAATCCAATGATTTCGGGTGTGAAATCTGAAAAATGTATACTATTTGAATTTTCATACGAATTTCATGATTTTATTTAGTTTTTTCCTGCACTGCAATTTTTCATTGTATTGATAAATGAGGGGAAATAATCTGTGTGGATTTGGTAGGAGAATATTCCAGAAAACAATAAGATATTTTCAGATTTTGATAAATAACTTAGGTTTGCACATTAGGGAGTTATTTATCAAAATCCTAAAATATCTCAATTATTTCTGAAATATACTCTGACCAAATCTACATGTATTTTTTTCCCTTATTTATCATTACATTCGAAAAATAGTGAAAAATTCGTACTGCATGAATTTTTCTTATTTTCCGTTCAAAAACTCAGATTTTTTCAGATTTTTGCCTGAAATCCAAAAAGTCTTTGTATTATTGCACAAAACCCAGTGCAGATCATGATATCTTTGGGACTTTTCCAGTTGAGTTATATACAACCCCCACAGGTCTGCGATGACAGATTCTGACTTTTTCCATCCTTGGGCTATAATAAATCCTGAAAAATTCAATTTTTTCCTAATAAAAATTCAGATTTTATAGTAAAAAAAAAACTAGAATTTTTCATGTTTTTTGCATTTGGACTTTAATAAATAACGCCCTAGGGTTTGGAATAATTTTCCTGGCCATTTTTCTCATGGTGCATCATGGTTTACAGTGCAAACCTGACCACTGCTGTGTACGGTCCTTGCATTTCTATTGTTGGTTTTTTGGAGATTCCTAACTAATCTTTCTTAGAGCTGCAGTTGCTTAGTAAAATGAGGCTGTGCCTCTTGAGTGCCAGTCCTATGTGCATGATTACTGGGGTGTCCTAAGTTTGGATAGAAGCAGACCCACTACTACTTCACAACATAAAGTTGTTTCGACAGTTTAGTTGAAGCAACCTAGACTGCCCTAAAGTGTTGAGCTCTATAGGGTATAACATCAAAGTGGCAAACTCAATTCTCTGATTTAGTTTCATGTTGCAGCTTATAGAAACACGGTATAAGGAAGCCTTTACAAGTTTCTTTTAATTGCTGCTGGTTATTTCTTTCCAATCCATGATCCCTGACACATACCAATTTACCTGTGCCCTTAAAACACTGCAGCTAAAGGAAAAGGAATGGTGAAATCAATGTGCACACATGCACAGTAGAGTGAAAATAAAAACTGTAACAAAAAATCTGGCATTTTCACATTATTGCACAAGAACCAGCCCCAAGGTAGGGATGAAAAATGAAGTTCAAGAAGATCACTCAGTGGTGCTTTCTTAGAAGAACCCAGGTCCAGGCAGTTTTTTGCTAACAGGAGCATTTGCCTGGGGTATCGGGTAAGTGAATTCAATCACTGTGTGGTGCCTAGCCTTTGACATTTTCCAGTAATTTCATCTTTCCTTCTCCTTTACACCCTTTATTACCTTTTATCCCATACAACCCAACCAGTTCCACTCTTCCTATCATCTTTATTCTTGTGATATGCTCAATACCTGTTTATTCAAAGTCTTGTTATCTGTTTGCCCTTACTGAGACATATACACAAATTCCTCCTCATAACCTTCTGTGGTGTTTATACAAATATCCTGCAAGTGTCACTGTGCACAAGAGTTATACTGTACATACACAGTACTTTCTTTACATCTTAAAGTGTTAGGGTGGCCATACATGGTGAGATCCGCTAGTTTGGCGATGTCGCCAAATAAGCGGATCTCTCCCCGATATGCCCACCATGAGTTGGGCGATATTGGGTTGATCCGATCGTGGCCTAGGGCCCAATGATCAGATCACAATGCAGGGGATATGGCCGGTCAGATCGCAGGACTGCATCTACGAACAGATCCGGCTGCAATCCGGCGGGATTTTTAGTCCCGTCCGATCGTCACCCAATTTTCAGCCAGATATCGATCGGTTAAGCCCATTGGAGGGCCCCACGCATGGGCCAATAAGCTGCCAACTTAGTCTGTCTGCAGCTTTTATCAGCCCGTTTATGTCCACCTTTAGACATGAAGTTACTGTTGCTGTAGCACTTAGCAACTTCAAAACCGATATAATGCTATCACTGGTATTGTTAATTTATAAATGCACAATATAATAATAATTACATTCTAAGACTGGATACAGTACCCGTATGGTTAAGCATACGTATAAGTATAGTGACACGTTCATTGTTATTTTTGTATTTTTTGTAATTTTTGTATTGCTAATTTTTGTATTGGATTACTATTTTAGAATTGCACAATATTTATAAGCACATTGCACTTTCAGAATGGATATTGTGATCGTATGGTTAAGCATACGTATAAGCACATGACACTTTAATTGAAACCATATAGTTAAATTTTATATGGGAACCAAATGGTTAATAGATGGTTTACCCATAATTCACCATGTTAACCACATGAGGTTATAAATTGCTTTACAAATCGTGTTGTTCCTTACACTTGACAAAGGGCACCCGCCCGAAACATGTTGTGTACCTCTGTGCCCCAATAAAGTTTATTGCAGACAAGACTACTGCTTATGGATTGGTTCCACATACAAACTTATCTTTACCGAATTTTTGGGATATCAGACACAGGATAACCCGTGGAACCACGCCAATAAAGAACCTGGTGAGCCACATCGTTTCTTTTTACTGTTGAAGAGTAATGGCTGCATGAACCTGCTAATAGAACACTGTTATACTCTACTCATCCTCGGCTATCAAAACATAACAACTGCCCTCATCTGCACCTAAATACATCTCATATCTTGCCTCTCTATATGATCTTGACCAAATCCTCCGCAGAGCAACAGATTGATTGAATCCCCCCCCCCACCTCTACTGCTGTTATTTGCATCAAACCCTTCTGTCTTGCAAAGAATACCTCTTGGAGCACTTTAACACCTGAACTGGGAACTGGCACTTATATGACAGTGCCACCCACTGTAACCTACAGCACTTAATATCCCTATGATTTGTGTCTGTATATTACTCTCCTATTTAGACTGTAAGCCCTACAGGGCAGGGACCTCCTTGACAATAATCATTTCATACGTATTGTAACTATACTTTGTATTTATGTGTATTTTTTTTTTACTTATTTATACTTATTATAATGACCCCCTGTTTCTTCTACTAATTTATTGTTCTGTTATTAAGTGCTTTTCCCCCAAGGAGTGCTATATAGTTACATAGTTACATAGTTAAATTGGGTTGAAATTCAATCCCTCCAAATTAAAACCCAGCATACAAACACACCCCTCCACACTTTCACACAAACCATATATGCCCATAGCTATACTAACTGTAGAGTTTAGTATCAAAATAGCCTTTGATATTATGTCTGTCCAAAAAAATTATCCAGGCCCCTTTTAAAATAATCAACAGAATCAGCCATCACAACATCACCGGCAGTGCATTCCACAACCTCACTGTCCTCACCGTGAAGAACCACCTACACTGCTTCAAATGAAAGTCCTTTTCTTCTAGTCTGAAGGGGTGGCCTGTAGTGCAGTGATCCTCTTTATGGGTAAAAAGGTCCCCTGATATTTGTCTGTAATGTCATCTAATGTACTTTTAAAGTGTAATCATGTCCCCTCGCAAGCGTCTTTTTTCCACAGAAAACAAACCCAACTTAGACAGTCTACCCTCATAATTTTAGTCTTCCATCCCTTAGTCCCAAGTCCTATGTCTTACTAGGGATCTATAAAGAGGTATAATTATGTTTTCATCCCTTGAGTTTATGCCCTTTTTTTATGCAAGACAGAACCCTATTTGCTTTAGTAGCTACAGAATGACACTGCCCAGAATTAGACAACTTGTTATCCATAAAAACCCCAAGATCCTTCTAACTTAAGGAAACCCCCAACACACTGCCATTTACTGTATAACTTGCATTTTTATTATTTTTGCCAAAGTGCATAACCTTGCATTTATCAACATCATTTTCCAGATTGCTGCCCAGTTTCCCAACTTAGACAAATCACTCTGCAAAGTGTCAGCATCCTGCATGGAACCTATAGTTCTGTGCAATTTAGTATTATCTGCAAATAGAAACCATACTTTCAATGCCCACATCCAGGTCATTAATAAACAAGTTGAAAAGCAAAGGACCCAGTACAGAGCCCTGCGGTACCCCACTAACGACACTATTCCAATTAGAAAATGTTCCATTTACCACCACTCTTTGTAGTCTATCTTTTAGCCAGTTCTCTATCCAGGTACAAATAGTATGTTCCAGGCCAACATTCCTTAATTTAACCAGTAACCTTCTGTGTGGCACTGTATCGAATACTCTCTAACAGAATAGCTGAGATTAAAAGAGGACTATCAGGTTTAATCTGTCTCAAGCCTGTCCATTCAGAAGAAGCCAAATTAAAACATTCATTACAGTATAAAGAAAGTACATCAATTTAGCCCATTCTCTCAAACACATTTCTCCCAGGACCAATCACTGTGTAATTAGTTTAATCAAACATAATCAAACATAAAGCACGAACACCTTTAAATGCATAATCTTACTTAACAGGTATTTGTCACCAGGATGGGCTTTTGTAAAATGGAAACTACAATTTACTACTGCCAAAAAATACACAAAAATAGAGTTGGACGCCAGGGGTTCTTTGTAAAACAGAAGAACAGGCTTTATTTAATACAAAGCACCATAGGGTTTGTAATACTCACACATGATGTAGCCACAGTACTTCTCCAAGTACATTCACAGGTGTAGCAGAGACAGCATAAGCAGACACCACACTAGGCATAGCCCATAGGAGTTGGGAGATCACTCTACAGGGGTTCAGTACCTCATGTGGCTTGGACCCCCACAGCAGACTTGGAACAGGGTTACACCATAGCCTAATTCCCCCATCACTACCGTGGTCCCTTCAATACAGGCAAAGCAAAGCCTGGGGGGAGAGCTACTCCAGTCTATCCTCCTTGTTGGTGCTTGACCTGCTCTTTCTTACTAGCCTCACTGTCTCACTCTCTCTATAGAGTGCTGTAACAGGAGCTCAACAAAAGATATGTCTGGTGTTGGATGGGAAGTAGCCAGAACTGGCACTCAGATGAAAATCACCACAGGGATTATCTCCATGTTTTTTTTTTTACATATATGCTATATAGGTTTTTTTTTGTTCTTGTCTCTGTGTGGCTAATGACGTTTTGTTTCAAGAGGAGACATCTTCAGGAGGAAGAGGAAGTGACTTGGCCTTCCTGGCAGTGGAGAGTTAGGGATAGCAGTTTCACGAGGGACAGCATAGGTATAGAAAGCAAAATCAAGCTGCTGTAAGAATTGAGATTCCAAATTCAGTGTTTTTGTGAATGTTAATGATAAGCAGTTACAATATATCAAGACCCTGTTAAACATTTATTATGATTTATTAAAGTCCCAACTGGTGCAAAGGCACAGTGGGAGGGATCTGTGTATCAATGCAAGGAGCAAACACTTTCGTGATTACTTTTTGCCAGCCCTGCTTTTGCACTGAAGTCTCGTATATGGACATTGCACAACCCTGGGATGAAAGTTGACATATCTTAAACCAAAGTCATTACCACCTCTAAGATGTTGCTGTACTTTTAAAGCTGTGTCACAAGGCATTTTAATTGTCATTAATCTGGAAACAAAACTCAACCCCCACTCCTAAAAACATAGGTTTGCTTTTAATTGATGGTGATTGGTATGTGAATGTTGATATTCAATGTGTTAGTGTATTTTGTAATTAGTAAATTTATGGTATATTGGTGCATTTTTTATGGTGAAATATGGCTTTCTCTAAAAGGCAGTAAAAGATGTCTCATTTACATACTCTGCTATATATTGTATGGCTCAAGGTCTTCTCAGAGTTCCACATATAACTCCACTATAATCTCTCTGATCAGATCAGCCAGATCAGCATGCAAAACACTTCTGTCTCCCTACCTCACTGTAGCTATATCCTTGTAAACAGCAACATGTATGGATGAATAAAATATCACTGTAATTTTATGACCTTAATGAAAGTGGTCCTTTCAAGGTTTTCCTATTTTATTAGATCTGTATCACGTGACCCTAAGCAGCAAACATGTTTTTAATTAGCCTTGTTTGGTAAAATATTTTGATGTTTATTGTCTTTATATGGTACATTTATTCATGGGCTTCTGAACAAGAGAGAGCAAAATGCTAGATTATGTACTTCCTTCACATTACAGTGATCGAGGCTTAGCTGATGGCATGTCTGGAACAGAGCAGACAGTTTATTATATACAGATCTTAGAGAGGTGCCGCTAGCAAGTAATATAACTAATGCTCAGCTTCTAAGACAAACATGATTTAAAAAATGTTTTACATTTATGAGGATAAACAGAGTGTGACTTTATAGTCTATTATTTTCTACTTAAATGGATACTGTCATGGGAAAACATGTTTTTTTTCCATATAGTGCTGCTCCAGCAGAAATCCATTTCTCAAAAGAGCAAACATATTTTTTTTAATTCAATTTTGAAATCTGATATGGGGCTAGACATTTTGTCAATTTCCCAGCTGCCCCTGGTCATGTGACTTGTGCCAGGACTTTAGAATGGAACTGATTTATGGCAGGCTGTTGTTTTTCCTTCTCAATGTAACTGAAGAAGTGGATCATTTACAATTGAGTGCTGTTCTTAGATCTACCAGGCAAATGTTATCTTGTGTCAGGGAGCTGCTATCTGGCTACCTTCCCATTGTTCTGTTGTTAGGCTGCTGGGTGGGGGAAAGGGAGGGGGTGATATCAACTTGCAGTACAGCAGTAAAGAGTGACTGAAGTTTATCAGAGCACAAGTCACATGACTGGGAGCAGCTGGGAAATTGACAATGTTTCTAGCCCCATGTCAGATTTCAAAATGAAATATAAAAAATCTGTTTGCTCTTTTGAGAAATGAATTTCAGTGCAGAAGTCTGCTGGAGCAGCACTTTTAGCTAATGCATTTTGAAAAAAACTTTTTTCCCCATGGAAGTATCCCTTTAATGTCTGATCAAAAATTTGTAGCTTCTATATTTTGTTAAAATTGATCTGCCTGTGTGAGGGAGCAGATTTATTAAAGGTCAAATTGAAAAGTCGATCTTTTTTATGGTCAAACCAGTCAAATTCAACTAGGGAGTTATTCAAATTCAATGAGTTTTTAAAAAAAAAAAAATGTATTTGATTTTTGAGATTTATCATTCTCTGGCCCTTTAAGAATTCAAATTCGACTATTTGTTTCCTAAATTTGCTGTTTAAGTCAATGGGAAAGGTCCAGCAATCAATTTGGAGCTGTTTGCAGCCTTCCTGACATTCAAGTTTTTTCAGAGAAAATGGAGTTTGATTCAGTTAAAATTTTCAGGTAATTTCAATTCACATTTCGATGGGTCGGACTTTGACTTTATGGGAGAAAAAATTACATAAATGTTAAATTCGACCTTTGAAAGTCGGTAACGGAAAAACCATTAGCAAAGCGAAAAATTGGGATTTTTAATCTTATTGATGGGCGTTGTTTTGCACTTTGCAACTTTAATTACATTCCCCCATTGAGTTTTAAACTTTTAGCAGTGCTGTATTTATGGTGGCAACAGACCTATCTGCACCCCGGACTTGCTGTGACGTCCCTTTGGCTAGCATGATGAACCCCTCCCATCCCCCCCCCCAAGTTTTGACAGATTTAATTCAATTTCAATTTAATTCAAAATTTTATTCAAATTTTCGGGTCATTTCAGTTCATCAGAGTTTTAAAAATTTGATTTTAATAATACATTTGCTGGGTCGGACTTTATGGGAGAAAAAATTACATAAATTCGACCTTTGACAAATGTGTCTCTACATGGTCACATGGTCTAGTGATAGGTGTATCTGTCCCTTTTCCCAGTGCCAAAAATTTGTGAAACAGTGAAAATTTGCAAAATGCAAGTCAATGGGCTTTTTTTGGCCAACCTTTTTTTTAGCAGAGAAACATAGCAAAACATTACTCTCATCATTATTTATAACACCTGGAAAGCAATTTTATTTACTCACTAGAATGATTTTATCTAGTGAACTAATTTAAAAATGCAGAAACATAACATTTATTTAGGGAAATGTACAATAATACAAAAGATTAATTTTTAATCTTGTTGGTGCACATTGTTTTGCTGTTTGCAACTTTAATTACATTCCCCCCACTGAGTTTTAAACTTTTAGCAGTGCTGTATTTATGGTGGCAACAGACGTATCTGCACCCTGGACTTGGTGTGATGTCCCTTTCGCTAGCATGATGAACCCCTCACCTGATGCCCCCCCCCAACTTGACAGATTTAAACAGGTACTTTTTGTTGGTGGCTGGGAAGGTTTTAAATTTTTTCTAAAACAAAAACCAATTATATAGGCACCCGAAAGCTGCCTCTTTGAACCATAGCACTAGGCAAAGGTCTTCATATGCCTATATATAAATACTTGGCTTGCTTTAGAAAGCAACAACTTTAAACCATTTAGTGTTAAATAATATCATCCCAACATCCCTCTGAAAAAGGGGTTAAACAAGTAGTACCATGCCAGACCAGTGAATGAAGCAATAAGCCTGTTACTTGCATCTGGTCATTAAGGATAAGAGCTTTGTACGTTACAAACACAGATTGCTTTTTTGATTGAAACAAATGACTATAGTTTAAATGGAAATAATGCAGTGATGACTTTTGTCTGAAGTTAAAGAATACATTCAACTTCTAATCTGCCCTGCAACATGCTTGATCCTTATTTTATGTGAAAAAGGCTTCTAGGTAATTTAAAGAACAGGAGATAAAGTCTTTTTTAATATGGTAGCATTAATTTTACAAGGAGTTGACATGCACACAATGGTAACACTCCTTTACTATCAGGGTGTCCAGTGTCTGAACTATTTATTAGCCCAACTGTGAATAAGCAGTGAAAGGCCAATTTATACATTACATTGGGAGATGTATTACGACTGCCTTTAGCATTGATTGCCTGAGGTTGCCTATTCTTGTCTGCTATATGTGCACATAAAATAGCAATAATGTGGGTTTCTCTTATCAGATCATAGATATTTCCCAGGACTGTCTGCAGCCATTAACCTTGCATATTATCTGACTTTAGTGATTGGTACAGGGCATCTAAAACTTTATTGACAGCGACTGTGTGGATAGAATAGCACAGTGACTTATTAGGACGATCCTTTTTTGCTGACTTTGTGATACAAATGATAATATGATACTAGTAGCATGAAATTGCTAATTTGTCATTTCATTCATGCTGCACTCAATGATGCCGTATTAATGAACGAGGCGCATATTCACACAGTTCAGTTTGGCAGTTCATTCCATGCCTGCATAAAGAGGTAAATAATGTCAAGTCTTTGTTTGCTGCTTCTTCAATGCTGAGCAAATTGATGGCAGAAATATAGCTCTGATTTATCTTAAATCTTTAAAGTGGAAAGTTCTAAGTCTGCTTTGTTTTGCTAAATGGGAATTGTAATGTCAGGAGGCGTCTGTGAAATTACCAATTTATCTGGAATGGCTGGTAGTTTCAGAAAAGTGCAAATGTTATTTGAATAGATTTCTGTGAGCTGTGAAAAGCAACGTTTCTTATCAGATGTTACAGAGCAGGTACTTTTATTTCAATTCAAAGTGACCTTACATTTGTTGTTCTTTATGTTGTATGAATTCATTTGCTTTTTAAAATCATTTGAATGTATTCTTGATTCATTCTGTATAATTAAACAATAGAATAGAATTATTGTGTTTAAATTGTAATGTTACCATCTTCATAGCAAGGGGGTCACAACTACTATGTGTAGTACACACAGGGCATGTTTTACTTTAAGCACAGTCAAGCTTTTCTATGCATTGTGCATACACCTCTATGTGGGGTGTACATCTGTATGGTATGTAGACACAGTTATGAATTTATATTTAGTATTTGTGTATATATAATTATTAAGAGTTTATTTATGCTGGACCTTAACTGCTGTACTTTATCTTTGTTTTCAAATTCTTAAAAATGAGGCAATTGATTAGGAGTCCTGCCATGTGATTATTTTAGATAACATCCCAGTGCTCTTGGCGTTTGCTCCTGGATTCTTATCATACAAAACATAAATTACTTTTCCACCCGTTAATGTTAAATAATGCCATTAATATCATTGTTTTACAAATATAACCCTATTGTAATTTTATCAGGAACAATTTATGGCAGAAGTGTAAGATTTTGCAAGTACACACAGGCCAAGGGTCATCAGCAATAAATATGTCACGTCATTGAAATCACTCAAAGTATTTACAAAGAGCTGAATTCAAATATCACTTTGTAGTAAATGCTTTGTCCTTTATTGTGAAGTAATTCCTATTTGATACTTGATTATTATTCTTTTGAATGACAGCCCATAAAATGTTGTCATCCTGCTGGTTACTGGTTAAACAAACAAACAAACAAACAAACAGACAAACAAACACACACACACACACACATGAAAGTGTGTGTTTACATATAAACTCAGAAAGGATAATAATTTGTGATGCATTTAAAAAACTTTTTTTTATTGTTTTCATACAAACAATCACATACATGACAACAATCTCATAAATGAGATACAACATAATCTCGAAACCTAACGTGGGGTGGGGTATACCTGTTTCCCAATTATTCATTTCGTGTTTGTAAGCAGTCTATTCCATATCCAGACCTGTCTCTGTGTTAACCATGGTCCCCATACTTTGTTATATTTTGCAATGTTTCCCCTTTTTTCATGTGTAAGTATGTACAGAGAAAGTACAGTGTTATTAACCGTCCCCTTTTTCCCCTCTCATCCAATGCATGAGGATTGTTTTTCTGCTGTGGTAGTGCAAAGTTTTTACTAAAGTACGTGTAGCTTTGCTTGCATTTGGGAGGTCTTCTATAACATTTAGTAGTACCTGCTTGGGTTCTGTTGTCTGTGGGAGCCCTAGATCAGTTGCCATATATTTTTTTTATTTTGTCCCAATATTTTTTAACGTAAGGGCATTACCACCACATGTGAAACCAGTGGGCAGGGGCTTGGTTGCATCTATGACATGTATGATTTGCTCTTTGCCCTATTTGATGGAGTTTTTGGGAGTAATATATAAGGATGCACAAATTCACTATTTTGGATTTGGCCTAACCCCCGAATACTTCCCGATTCGGACGAATACAGAACCGAATCCGAACCCTAATTTGCATATGCAAATTATGGGTGGGAAGGGGAAAACATTTTTTACTTCCTTGTTTTGTGCCAAAAAAGTCACTTGATTTCCCTCCCTGGCCCTAATTTGCATATGTAAATTAGTATTCGGATTCAGTTTGGCCAGGCAGAAGGATTCGGCCGAATCTGAATCCTGCTGAAAAAGGCAGAATTCTGTCCGAAATCCCGAACCGAATCCTGGATTCGGTGAATCCCTATCTATATATACCCTGTTCAGGAATTTGCACTGAATAAGTTTGTCCCTCCCCAAAGCTAGGTGAGTGTATGGGCTCTCAGTGGTATCTTCAGTAGTATACCATGAAAAAGACAAATTAAACTTTAAAATTGCACAGCCTTTATTAAGAAATAAGTTACTGAAACTCCGCTTCTGCTCCTCCTCAGAAAAGGCGACAGGACGACGATCCTTCTTGCGGAAATCAATTTCTCCTCCCTGGCTTCCTTATAGGAGATAGCCAGAGAGGAGAAATTGATTGCTGCCCAATTGATCGTTCCCCTGTCTCTGAAAAAACTCAAATGTCAGGAAGGCAAACATCTCCAAATTGATCCCTGGACCTCTCCCACTGACTTAAACAGCAATTCGATTCGAATTTGATTTTTTTTTTAAAAACTTGAATCAAATTTGGATAGCGCTATAGTAAAATTTTACAGTTTTGACCATAAAAAAAATCAAAAATTTGAATTTGATTTTGAATTTACAATTCAACCCTTAATAAATCTGCCCCCTATTAATCTCTGTGTATGTATTGTATGTTTGGGATCCCATAGATAAAAATATCTTTTTGTTTCAAAGCTTCAGAGCTAGAGAGTGAATTTTTTCAAATGCAAATATCTGTTTCTTTTGGTGTGTTACAAAAACGACGCGCGACTCGTTTCGCGAATTGGCGAAAAATTCGCTAATTTCTCTGGAAATTGGCGAAAAATTCACGAATTTCTCTGGAAATTCGCGAATTTTTCGGCGAAGCGAAACGCGGCCGTTTCGCCCATCACTACTTATTACATATATATTATTTATGTGTATGCGTATACATAATATATATATATATATGTATGTGTGTGTGTAGGGTGATTTATGCCTGTATTATAAATATAGCAAAATGTTTTTTTAATTATTTTTAAATGATATGAATGTCTTATTAGACTGTTCTGTTCTACTTTTATTATACAATCTAGTTTTACCAAGTAATGATTTGTTTTATTTAAGTGAAACTTAAACCTATAAAACAAATTGCTTAATATAAAGACACTAGCAATATTCTATAATGTATTAACTATTTGATGATATTATCAGCTAAATATATCCTAGATACATTTGTTATCAAGTATGA
>CM044433.1:116117284-116171317 GCA_024363595.1 Xenopus borealis | reverse complement strand
ATTCTCATCACATCACATGCTGACATGGCTGTGGCACAGAAGGTGCTTTTGATTGATGCTACTGAGCAGTGGCAATCAAAACACTAGGGATCACAGCAGGTCACTTCCCATTAACTGCAAAGTGCCTCCAGTAGCCTCAGCCTCTGATTGTTCCCTGCAAATGCACACCGGCACAATTTTGGGTGAGAACCATGGCCTGAAGACTTCTCGTGGCGCTTCCTATTGCAGTCATTGTGAAGTGACCCACTATGATTCCTTCTGCTTTCACTGATCAAAATGCCTTGATTATCTTAGTTATCTTATCACTAACACTAATAAAGCACAGTACATTCAGCATCCCAAAAATTGGCTATAACAGACAATAGCAGTGAAGTTGATAAGAAGGTTGCCTACAATGCTATATGATATATTAAGAATCTTTGAACTTTTACCTATTAATATGAGTGTTGCATTTTGATGTTCATACTTGAATTGTTGAATTTAAGGTTTTTTTTTAGTGTAAGCATTAAAAAAACAACCCTTTCGTGAACCTGTGAACCTGTGCTGATGATTAATGAGTACTGTACTTGTAAAGATTCTTTTAGCACTTAAACTTATCAAACCGCATCAGCATTCAGATTAAAAGATTTTTTAAATTCATTAATATTATAAAGAGGCTTTACAAGAGACCCTTGGTACACAATTGAACACTTGGACCAAAGTGCACTAGCCTTTAACTAGACAATAACATACATTAATTTTGTACATAATTATAAACTTTACTATTAAGGGGCCCATTTATCAAACCTCAATTTTTTCTGGTTGAGGTTTTTAAGGTGGAAACTCATTTTCATGGAAAAATAAAGAAATAATAATATTTAGACATTTATTATTATTATTATTATTATTATTATTATTAAGCTGCTAAAAATAAAAATGTTCCTGCAGGTGTCTCTTGACATTATGATCTGGATAATCCGATAAAATTGGGGCTTTCATCTAATAATCTATTAAAGTTAAGGTTTTGCAACAACTATCCGATTTCACAATACGAATTGGCACTCGATTATGTTGCAGCTTTTTTTCGCTCTGATTGATAAATGTGTTCAGTTTGTGGAAGGGATTTTGGTCGACTTTCTTTCAAGAAAAAAATTAGATAAATTAGAATTTTAGTAAATAACCCCCTTAGTGTGTATTTGCCAACACTTGTTTTACCAATAAAATTGTCTTCATAAACATGTAGGGGGGAGGTTATTTACTTAAACCTGATATTATCTCATTTTATAATAAAAAAGGCTTGACCAAACTCCCATCCATGATTTTACTCAATAATAGAGCAAAAACTGGAATCGTGCAAATGCTTTGGATTTTACTCCCGAATCACTTTTTTTTGGTTTTTTTGCCCAGAAACCCAGAATTTTTTCAGTATCAGGTTAATCTTCAATTTGGGTTATGGACATCTGCCATTGACTTATACATGTACATGACCTCGACAGGGTTTGAGATGCCAGGTTTCTGAATTCTGGCTTTTTGCAGCACTGGGGTATAATAAATATTGAAAAATTTGAATTCAGAAAAATATGTACAAAATATATTCTTTTTGTATATACTCCCTAATCACTTGATTTTTTTTTAGGTTATCACATGAAAATACAGAATTTTTCAGATTATCAGGCTAAACCTATTGCAGACCACAATAATAAATCTCCAAAAATTGTATTATTTTTTTCCATGAAAAATTCAAGTTTTTGCCTCAAAAAGACTGACCAGATAAAAATCGAGGTTTAGCAAATAACCACTATAGTATATGATAGTTCAATTCACCACAAAACTATCTAGCACCAAGGTAATATATGTTAGGCTGTTTCACTCTGAACTGCCACTTTAGTTAATCTGAGTTCCATGATATGTTCTTTTCACAATACAAGCAGTAAATAAAAAGAAATATGTTTTCCTTTTGCTGTGATCATAGCTCAATAAATAACACTAAAATGACTTGGGGCATATATAAAATGACCTTAAAGGACACAGCTTTTCTAGCAATCAGGCATTTATCAGCAGCCAGCAAGTCTTTCTTTTGCTGATGTTGGGTCTTTCTGAGCCTCTTGTCTGTCTTTTATTGGATTGAACTACATAATTTTCTACTGTTTAGTCTTGAGGGGACTTTCTAGCAAACAGCACTTTAAATAAGTGTAAAATACTCCGATATCACCAAATGTGAAAGGGATCAATAACAGTTTAGTAGTGTATGATAATTGCAGGAGCAGTTATACACAAAGCTTGCATTTTCTCAAGGATCTCTTACAAATATATATTCTTTTATGGTGTAATCAGATTAAACATGTAAAACACATTTCCTACTCTAAAGTTCACCATTTGCTATGAAAATGAACCATACATTTAATGGACAATATGATGCATTTAGACAAAATAAAGTAGTAGTACTTTGTGCTATAAATGTAGCTTGTGTTATCTCTTAAACTGAAGGAAACAAAAAGCATTACTTTTGTGTATGTAGCGCGATAGTAAATTGACTGTATAGTAGTCAACTTAAGATACTTTCTGAGTGGTGTGATGCCACAAATGAAACACTCTTTCTCAGGGGTAAGCCCTCACAGCGGGGTGTAGGTAGGGTGTACAGCAAGTGTAACCAACGTGCAATCGTACAAGAAATGGGTGGTAGTAGTTCTTTAAGGCTTAACCAGAAACAGTATGTTTGTTAACAGGAACTGATATTCACATGGGAGTATATAAAGCACATAGCACAAGGATGCAAATACTGTATTCACAGTACCATCCATTAGCAAAGGTTTACAGCAAGGTGGAAGGTACGACCAGGTTTCAGCCTTTTCCCTAAGTACACACAGGGAACCCTTATTTCCCTGAACTTAGACACTAGTGATGGGCGAATCTATCCCATTTTGCTCCGACAAAAAATTCTCGAACTGCCAGCGTCACGTTTTTGACGCGTGTCGCGCCGTATTTTTTTACGCGCATCTCGTTTTTTTTTATGCCAGCGAATTTTCAGCAGGGGAATTTTCGCTGGTGTTTAGCGAATTTATTTGCCGGTTTTTACTTTGTGCTAATGCGCTGTCAATCTAATAAAACTTCTTACTGAAAAAGTTGCAATGTTTGCTCCAAAAGATTACGACATCTTCAAGCAACTTCTTAAGAGTGCGCAATTCTAATCTGCAATGCGCAATAACGATTCGCAATGCAATAACCGTTTAAGGAACAATATTACATTGCGAGATGTGGATTTTAACTCTTATTGTGAGCAATGTTTTACTCTTTGCAACTTTAATTACGTTCCCCCCTTAGTCCCTACTTCTAGGTTATTTGTACCTGGGATCTTAATCCCTCTATTTCTCCTCGGCGGAGCTTTGAGCTGCTCAACTATTTACCCTATTACTCCTAGAGTGATCTATTGCTATTATCTTTACTAGGGCCAATGCTCCTAGGGACCACTACCCATTCCCTTCCAGCCTGCAGGTTTGGGCTATAGTAATGGACCCAGACCGCTTGGTCCCCAAGACCTTTATATTATGACACCATCTAGTGCCATCTAGCATACACTGTGAGAATTACAGGGGCTTACATAAGCAGAGCTAAGGCACCAGGTCCCCACTAGGACCCACTTAGGCGTCCATATTAATAGGGATGTGCCTGTCAATAATATGTGAGGGTGCCTAAATTTTCACATCTCTACATGTGTATATACACAACTGCAAATGCTTCTCATGAGAGTAGGGAGCTTTATGCTAATCTGGGTATAATATTGGATACATAACTACACAAACATTTTCTTTCTGCCCACAAGTCTTTGGGCCTTTCAGTTTTTTGCCTGACGAAGGGGCCTTGGTATTCTGAAAGCGTGCAATGTATTTTTATTGTTAGCCAATTTAGGCATCACTTCAACAATACTTTTGCATGTGTTTGTTTTTTATTTGTTATTTTTTGCTACTAGATAACACAGTGCCACATTTCTTTCAGTTAATGACATTTCAAAATGATTTTTCCCAAGCAGCAGTGCTCATATACTCAAAACATTTTTTTATACAGCATGTCTATGTATTTGTGCATTTTGCACTTGCTTGTTCATGTGTATTGTAACAAGCTGTCTGCCTGTACATGTAATTTTTGGAGGAAATTATCTATTGTAGGCAGGTAAGCGTAGGACCAGGGGCATAAAGAAAGGGGCACTTTATGTTCAGGCAAAAACACAGGTTTATTTTGGCAAACTCTTCCCAACATAAAGTCACAATTCATCAGTGTTTCAATAGCACTGACTCAAAATGTTTCCCCACTCTTGGGTTCTCACAATACAGGGTGACTTTAACACAGTTGAATATTCTGGGGTTCTCAGTAAGCCCCAGTGACTCCCTCCTGGGATTTCAGATCAACAGCCTCTGGCCTTTCTCACCTTCCAGATTTCCTAAATAACGTTTGACTCTCAGTCACCTGATCATGCGTCCCTCTGCTCCTTGCAGTGGCAGACAGCACCCCCTGCCCCTTTGGGAATCCCTAACACAGACAGGTAACCATTCTGTTCTGTGCCCTGCTTTGAGAGACTTTCCTAACACTCTCACTGCAATTAAATACCTTTCCACAGAACAGAATTACTGTGGAAAGTGAGCTCCAATATGAGAACTGGACCCCTGAAATGGAATGTCTGGCTTGCCCGTTCCCTCCAGAACACAACAGCTTCCAGTGACAGACAGCAAAATCCTTTAAACAGAGAAAACATTCTCTGTTTAGTAGCTTCTACATTGCAGATTTAATCTCCTATTGGGGAGAGTTTAAAGGCAAACATACCTTTTTACAAATTTCTTTGGTTAGTTTACCACAGTATGTGTATATATATATATATATATATATATATATATAAAGAAATATTTGATTATTTTAGCCCGCTTGGTGTAGGTACACATTCTTGGATTACAGTATATAATACAAGCAATCTGAAGTTTATATTGCCCAGGCAATAGTTATATTACAGTTATATAACTGTTCCTTTTGGTATATAGTTGCCAATATATAATAATATAACATTTTGATAGAAATAGTCAGAAATGCAGAATAGACTAGCAAAATGGCAGAACAACAGTCAAATCAACATACTGTATGTATATACTTTATTCAATAACAAAGAATAAACATACCGTCAATATTGAAATGTATTAAAACCTGTATGTATTAAATAATAAACCAAGGTTATACCAGCTCTGGAAATTTTGAATACTTCAACCTGTCCTTGAATCTTGGAGAAATTAAAATAGCCGCAATAACAAATTCCATGTTTTTGTTTCCCTTTTCACAATTCTATATTCATGGAAACATATATAATTTTACTGCAGCTGAAACATTTAGGAGGAAACTACGATTGTAAGATTTTTCCTTACCCAAAGCAGCAGCTCATGTTTTTAGTATTTACTGAAGCAGGAAGTGTTTAGATTTAGGTTTATATTAAGAAGCAAAATATTTCATTAGTGCAGCATATTGCATGTTATTAACATATGGCTGGAATAATAAAGGTATAGCACATTGACCTCTATTATATGAGCACATTATTATATAATTATATCGTATTCCTTTTGTTCTGAAGCTATAGTGTCCTTTTTCAAATACTCAAGCAACACACAAGAATCCCCTATTATTACTATCCATTGAAATACTCACTATTGTTTAACCATACATCATAAATACATTGGCTGGAGGGTGCTTATCAAATCAAGGTACAGGAATTGGAATTATGGGAAGGCTGACTTCCCTAGACTCTATATTATCCAAATAATTCCAATTCTTTTTTAATTATTTGCTTTTTCTTTGTTATAATAACATAAAATAAAATTACCTTATACTTGATCCAATATAAGAGATAACTAATCCTTTTTGGATGCAAAACAAGTCTATTGGTTTAATTAATGTTTACACGATTTTTAACAGACTTAAGATATGGAGATCCAAATTACAGAAAGATCCATTATCTGGAAAACTCCAGGTCTTGAGCATTTTGCATAAAATGTCCTATAGCTATATATTCCTCTGATTTAGCCTCAATTTTTAGCAACTAGTACATGTATGGTCAAATGTACACCTCTAAAACAAATGATGGTACTGGAAATATATCACTTTTCTTTGTTGATCATTTGCTTAATGCAAGCTAGAAATCACAAATACCAGAAAGGGGAACTAACACTCCTGAATATAATGTGAAATGGATCATTTTACATGTCCGTTTTCTCCAAATCAGCCAGTTCCAGTTAGAAATATAGACTCTTTGAAGCATGGACTCTGCAATGTTTCTTTAATGAAAAAATACATTTGAGATTAAAAAGAGACTCCCCAATAAATGAATCCCAAAGTTACCTAAGTCTTTGTATTATTTTTTATTGCAATTATTATTATTTTTGACTGAAGATGTAATCACAGTGCTAATTAAAAAAACAATAACACTGTATTTCTCAATTGCCTCCTCTATGCTCTTTGTCTTGATATTTTTTAATTTACTTTTTACTGATGGAACTTAACACCCTGCTATAGCTAAAATATTTTACTTTTGCCAAACAAGAAGTGAATAAGGTTTCTAGTTCATTAATGCAGCATTCATCTGTATGTACTGAATAAAAATGTCTATATATAACCTCAAAGCCAATTCATTTAAAATCTGTATAGAACTGTAATATTGAACTTTGACTTATATATTATTATTGTAATTACAGCATATATGACACATATCTCATATATATCATATTAAAGCAAACCTGTGTTTTATTTTTAATACATTTGAAATAGCAAATAGTAAACGTTGGCTGACTATATTTTTTTTTATTCTTTTTTTTTATACATGGTTACCCCTGAAAATCCTTAATTCTTTACCTGTGACTGCAGCATTTTCAACAAAACTGCATTTCTGTCTTTGAAAAATAGGGGGCACTTTTGCCATATGAAAGAACAGCCATTTAAAGACTGAACAAAATAGGATTCTTAAAAAATATCCCTGGGACAGTCATTTCATAAGAGCCAAAAGTATTTTATTTTACCTTCTCATATGAGCAAAAGGAATTTCAATAAGGAAGAACAAGATGAATCATTAGTGGATAAAATGCCTCAGTTAAAAAAAAAACCAAAAAAAACATTCCCTACCTTGACTAATTAATGCAATTTATTATTGCATTTACACTGAGATAGTTTTGGTATATATATTATATAATTAAGAAAAAAAACAGAATACAGTATTAAAAATGTTTCCAGTTCTAACAAAGCAGGGCCCACAAAGCTTTTCTTTTTCTAATCCACCCCCTGTTTTCTATTTTCCCTTCTTTTTTTTTTTAAGTCCACACTTGTGCACGCACAGAGGAAAAAAAAATCCCTGCCTGTTGTCTTGCAAGTGTTACTTATCATATTAATTAAAATCTGGTGACACGATAACACTAGCAGCTGTGTGGGAAAGCGAGGGAAATTAACAAACGTTTGATTTGTTGTGTTGCTAATGTGACACTTATTATACGGGTCAGGGTAAAACAATATCACAGCCAAAATATGCTAATGCTGTTGCAGAACTGTTGCAGTGTTAAAAACATGGATGCTTATAATGATAATGTGCAGCCAAATTTTTTTTTTTTTAATGAGGGAACAACCCTGATGCACCTGCAGAGCTTTGTGGTACAAGGATAGGAGGAAGGTGTAACCTGGATACTCCTGAAACCCTATATTTGCTGAGTAAGGTCAGATAACTGATGACTTGTATTTGGGTTGCTTTATTGTTTCATGCCCCTTTGATAGGAAATGCTCTAAGCTATGAAAAATTCAAGTTTTACTATGCAAGGCTAAAGTTAAACTATGGTCGATAATTAAGGTAATATTTAGCAAAGACAAAACAAGGGACCAGGGCATTGCATTTTGCATAAATGTATTAACTGTGCAGTGTTCTGGTACAATTGCATGTCATTTTGACTACTACAGTATGGGATCAATTATCTGGAGTACTTGAGACCTTGGGTTTTGTGGATCATAATTTGGAGCACTGTGTCATAGGCAACTTAAAGAAAACATTTAAATATTAAACAAATAGGACTGCTTTGTCATCAGCATGGATTTATGCTAACTTGAGTATGATCAAATTCAAGCACTGTCTAATTATTACATGGAAAAAGCAGATCATTAAACAAATAAAACAGAAAAAGACAATATAAACCTTTAGAGAGTAACAAAATCATTTACTTTATATATTATAACAAAACAAACAGAGAAACAACTGAACTTCTGTGTGTGTGTGGCGCTGAATAAAATGCGATCCTGCTGCATATATTAAGGAAGGTTCTGTGTTAAATTCTTCTTGATGTATAACAGCACTACATTCTATAAAAATAGAGAATGAAGCATATGGAATATTTTACACTATATAGCCATAATATATATTAAAGAACAGATTTTATTAAAGAATTTTGCTCCTCTAAATCACAATACACATTATTCCCTCTTATTGATATATTGCAGGCACACTTGTGTTTTCCCACCCCTCTTTCTGATGTTTTGATCATATTATTTCAGTGGGGTGTATCCAGTCAACCATCTTCTGTGACAGAATGACAACAGTTTATGTAGATTTTGCTTGACAGAACACTAGTCATTCGCAACTGAATTCGAAGTGAGCAATCTAGAGCAAAGGTTGGCCCCCAAGGTTCATGTGGGGACAGATTGTTCACCTTTTTCCCCCGAAAAGAACAAACATGAAACGCGGCTGAGGACTGTAAGGTTAAAGTCAAAATGATTAAGTCCCACAATATTTACAGAAAAAGATTGTGCTATAGTCCTTTTGAACTCAGGGTTTTCACTGCATGCAAAACAGAATCTAGTATTCCACAAGTCTGTTCTAAAAACATTTTTACCTGAATTATAAAATATTTGACACGTAGCATTTTGCTTTATATTGTTGCTTTTGCTTAAATGATCAAGATTATTATATCGACTGTATTATTACACTGACTGAAATCCATGGCCTCTCCTTTTAACTGTGTATGATTATGTTTTTTTTTCATTTATCAAAATGTTTTGGTCCCTGTCTGTATTATTAGTGTATTGTGAAAATATATAATATAATGTATATAAATATATTTATGTATACACTTTTTTTTATTTTTAATGTTAACTATTCTATCTTGTGCAAAGGTGCACATTTACTATGGCACTGTAACTCATAAAAAACAGGAAGACATTTGCTTTCATTATTCTGACTGAACAAGGAAGATCAAAGCTATTTGCTAATTGGTTCACTATGCTGCACTGGAGCAAGTTAGCAATGTTAATAAATGAACAAAAACTGAGGAATGTAATGAAAGTCATTAGCAGCAAAATACATTCCATGTGAAACATTTCTCCTTTGCACAAACAATTTTTGATTTGAATATTTGTGATGATTAAATATGCATTCTCCAGATCTATAAGGGTATTTAGTGGTTCATTATCCGCTGCAAAAAAATATTGCATGTTTTTGTGCCAATATTCAGAGTAGCCTTCAGTCTTGTTGTGTGCATCAAAATGAACAGTTTTGTGATTGTCAAATAAACATTACATTGCAAAATGCAGATTCTCATTCTTAATTTTGCAAATAGTTTTTCCATTTATTATTTTCATGACATACACAATTACTGTCTGAAGTACTGAAGTAGTGCTTCACTACTGTATTAAATTCTTTTTTTCCAATATATACAATTAGAGAGATACAAGATATACATACAAATCCATTAATAAATCAATATGGGAGGTGTTTTGTGGGTTATTTCTAAATAGAGGGCATAACAAAATATACAATATTATGTATAGTACTACTGAAATTCAGTTGTATTCGTGGAGCCATAAAATAATTCTTTTTTATTAAGAAACAGGTTTTACAATGAATACATTCATATAGGTTTAAGTGGAATGTTAATAACTCTTATAGTTTTCAGTAGGGGGTATATTATCTTGTTTAAAACATGAGAGAACATTTTGGAAAACTCCTCAAATAATAAGGTTTAGTATTAAAATGTGTGTGAAATCTAGCACTGTGATTTCCTCCCTCCATAATCCTAGTACGTTAGGTGCTTTTATAATACAGATTTCCAACCAGGGGCTCACTAGCTGTTTTTAATCTGTAATTCACAGTCTATATATTTAAATTAGGCATTGAATGTCCCCATCAGTGGTATCATAGATGTATAGTGTTATACACAACTGGCAGATTGGTTAGATAATATATATCTATATGCACAGGAATGAAATCTACTATGAGAAATGCATGGAAGCTGGGACTTTCCAGGTAATAGGTCTTTCCCTGGCAACCAGATAATGACTGAAATTCCAAAGTGGCAGGCTGTTAAACAAAATGGTAAATATTAAAATAGTTTTGAATATTTAAAATTTAAAAAAAACACACCAAAATGGTTATATGACTCCTAAATGCACATCATTCAGAATATCCTCTTTATTAAAAGTTACTCCTTTTAAGAGTTTGTTTAGAAGTCACAAACTTATTATAAATCATTTTAGTTGAAGCCTGGGATATATTGTGTACAAAGGAAAAAAATCCATGAGAAGCAAATAGGAAAAAATGGCTTAATCTCTGAAATAAATATGGAGGTATTGTCAAAAGGATCCTTCTGTGCTTACCTTAGTTGACATAAACTTTTTTTTTAAGACCAAAGGCAGGTATTTGTTTGTTTTGTGGGGGGAAAGCAGCATTGAATAGTCACTATAGAAGTAAGTAGCAGGGCAGTGAATCACTTAAAAGCCCATTTGCTCACTAAAAACTATATGTACAGGTGGCACTATCTATGAGAAGTCAAAAAGGATGTTTGCGCATTTATATTTATAAAGTTTCAGTACAGTTGAAAGCTAAAATTGTTATATAGTCAGTTTATGTGAAAATAAATAATAAATCTAAGTTCTATTTTATTCAAATATGAATGGATAGATAGATGGATGACTGCCAGTGTTCTTAACGATAAAAACAAAGTAATCAATGCATAATTTATGGCTTGGCCAGGGTTGCTTAATGAGAGCCTATGCTTATTAATACACATTCAAACCAAATAATGCCTATGATAAAAACCATGTTCAATGTTGCTTTCAAGGTCTTCTACTGAACAATAGTGTGTTCAAACATACGATAATATCCCTCTTTGCCAGGATTGTAAAGTGTTTGGAGCATTTCATCTTGCCGATCAGATGTAAACGTATTGGTATTACTATAATGATTTCTGAGAGATGATGTCTTAACCTGTATTTACTCTTATATTAGGATAAAGTTTTGATATTTGCTATTTACAATTCTGTTCTCGTCAAAAAAGTAAAACTTTTTATTTTCTATGACAATTTCAGCAAAATTCAAAAATTCGGCCCCACTTTCATTCTCTCTTTTCATTCTTGTTTCTCCTACTCTATCAATCTATGTCAGATTGCCCCTAATTTTCACTCAACCCTTTAAAGGGTGTTTTTTTCATTTTCCTTTTTTGTCAGCTTTTGCTGACACTCACCAGCTGTGATACACTTTGAAGTTCTATTCATCAGTACTTTAAAAAACAGAATGTGTAGAAGGATAGGGTAATAATGAACTCAGTAGTTCTAGACTAAAGCATTCTTAGACATTGGAGATCCATAAAACCGCTCAGTGGATCTGCGAAAGAGGCCTGAAAATGATTTTCTCAAATTAGCTTCCACTACTGTTGCATGTCGGAAATACTGTAGGTCATGTGTCTCGTAATCTACAGTTACGCACCAGGATTAGAGCACAGTGTAGCGTAGAAATGATAAATTACAAATTAAATGAAATACATCATTTTTAAAATTTATATTCAAAATACGTAGGTTTCACACTTTGTGATGAATATCTAAATCCTCTAGAGTTGCAATTCTGTACTTTCTTCAAAGTGCAATAAAAACTTCAAGATCTGCTTTGTAACTTCATTTAAAGCATTCCATACCCTTGCACTAGTTTTCTATTTTTTTATGAATGGTTTTTATATTAATTAAAGAGATCAGATCAATTCTGGGACAAGGTTTTTTTTTTTTAATTACCAACAGACAATGTTGACATTGGGACATTGTCTAATGGCCACTACAGACATTTTGTGCAGTTAAATTGTCCAGTTTTGCATTAGTGAAAAATTATGTTTATAATTCCTACAGCACTTCTGGGGAATATAATCAAAGGGTTAAAGAAACATAATTTTCTTAAAATTCACAAACAAAAATATACATTTCACTTTTTAATAATCTTTAGTGATGGGCGAATCTCCCCAATTTCGCTTCGCCAAAAAATTCTCAAATTTCTCTGGAAATTTTCGTCACGCCACGTCGTTTTCACCGCGCGTCGCGTCAAAAACGACGCATGACTCGTTTTTTTCAGCGGATTTTTGCCAGGCAAAATTTCACTGGCATTTTGCGAATTTATTCGCCAGCGGCGGATCGCGGGAATTCGCCACGAATTCGCCCCTGGCAAATAAATTCGCCCATCACTAGTAATCCTCAGTTTGGTTGCTATGGTATACTGGGACTGGTACAATCTTTATGACTTTAAATTAATATATTACACTATATAAGTAGTATAAGTGCATTTTAAAAGACAGTGTTATGCAGGAGTACAGCGTAGCATGAGCATCAATACACCATTATCAAAGTAAATATCTGTTACCTATGCACTCATGATTGCTCTGATTTTTACATATACACTTTAGTGAAACAATTTAATTTGCATGAACTTTGGTTTATATTAGGAGATTATTTCTACTTACTATTGGGATGGCCATGCGTTCCAGTCCATTTGGCAAATTAACTGACCTGCGGAGTTGTGCCAGTGATGGCTTTGCTGCACTTCGCCAGGCGTAGTTTCGCCAGTAGTGATGGGCGAATCTACCCAGTTTCGCTTCGCCGAAAAATTTGCGAATTTCCAGCGAATTGGGGAAAAAAATTAACGAAACGAGTCTCACGTGGCTTATTTTTGATGCGTCGCGTCATTTTCATCGTGTTGCGTCGGTTTAGTTACGTCGCGTCATTTTCGTCACACATCGCGTAGTTTTCATCGTGAGTTGTGTAGTTTTTGACACGCGTTGTGTCGTTTTCATTGCGTCAAAAACAACACGTGACGTGGAATTTGGCGTGAATTTGTCCCTGGCGAATAAATTCGCCCATCACTATTCGCCAGGGCTGCGCAAATTCACTAAAAGCCAAAGTTGCTCTCAGGGAGGTGAACTGTAGCAGAGTTGTGCTAGCGTTAATTCGTCAGGCAAAGTGAAGTTACGCTAGCGATGCCAAATTTGCATACGGTGCCAAGTTCAAATCCAATTGATGAAATACAGCATAATTTACAAAACACAAGCCTGGGAAAACATTCTACAATAAAATAAAGTTGTTCTAATGCCCTACACATGTCCCCACTGAATAGTTTAGTTGCCATATGTTTTTATATCTGTTTCAGGCTATCACCCTTTAAAAATGAAAAGATGCCAGCGTTTTTGGACTTAATAAAATTCTACTTTTTTTTTTAGAATCTCCTATCTACTCTATTGCACTTCGCCTGGTCTGTAACAAAGGCAAATCTGACTCAAGAGGCAGAGCCGCCATCAGAAATCACGGGGCCCCGCACAACAAAATTGTCGGGGGCCCCAATCCCCGCCGAATCCACATCAACGTTAAAAAGACCAAACAGACATCAGCGCTAAAAAAGTAAACCCCCCCAGGGCTCACTTATAAGTTAAAAAAAAATTGGTGCAAGCCCCCCCCCATAAAAGCATTTTTAAAGCATTGGTGCCAGAGCCCCTCATACAAGTTTAAAAAAATTGGGGCCCCAAAAATAATTTTTTAATAAAACATTGGCGACAGGGCCCCCCTTACAAGTTAAAAAAATTGGGGCCCCAAAAATAACCATTTAAAAAAACATTGGTGGCAGGGCCCCCGCTAACAAGTTAAAAAAAAAATTGGGGCCCCAAAAATATTTTTTTAATAAAACATTGGCGACAGGGCCCCCCTTACAAATTAAAAAAATTGGGGCCCCAAAAATATTTTTTTAATAAAACATTGGCGACAGGGCCCCCCTTGCAAGTTAAAAAAATTGGGGCCCCAAAAATTTTTTTTTTTTAAACATTGGTGGCAGGGCCCCCGTTAACAAGTTAAAAAAAAAAATTATTGGAGCCCCATAAAATAAAAAATTGGTGACAGGGGCCTATAGATATTAAAAGAAAACATTTGAGGCCAGGGGATTAAAAAAAAAAAAACCCACATTGGTGTTGGTGGAATTGAACTCATGGCTGCAGGACTTCAGTATACTTGCTGGACTTCTGGTATTTTCTTTAGTGCTGGCTCCTCGTGACATCGGGTATTTCCGTGACTTCAGGACTTTAAGTGTCGGCTCCTTTGCTTCTGTTCGGCACTTCCGCATGTCGGCTCCTTCTCGTCTGCTCAGCGCTGGTAAGGGGGGCCCGGCTCTTCGAAAAATGCAGCACTGCCGGGCCCCCCTTCAGCCCCGGGCCCGGGACACTCGTCCCCCCAGTCCCCCCCTGATGGCGGCCCTGGCAAGAGGTAACATTCAGTAAAATCCACAAGTTAGTGAAGCGTAGTTACGTCCATCAGCCTGAGCACAACTTCGCCAGGTGTTAGGGTGCAAAACTGAGCTAGAGTCTGTCTATTTCACTAGCGAAGTTACGAAATGACATCACACTGGCGAATTAGCACTATCTTTTGCCACTTTGTGCTTTAGTGATTTTCCCCCCATATGTTTAGATTTGAGCAAAAAAGAGATTAATAGGGGAATGTAATATATGTCTGCTATGCAAAAACTATTAGCAAAGCGAAAAGTTAAGCCTTTGCACAAAATATTTTGTTTTGCGCAAATGCAATATACCTTTTGCGAACCCGGAAACTGTTTAGCAACCACTTCCGCCAGCGGAAGGCTGTTTGCGAATTTTATACTTTGCGCTAATGCGCTGTCAATAAATGTAACAAAACTTCTTACTGAAAAAGTCGCAATGTTTGTTCCAAAAGATTACAACACCTTCAAGCAATGCGCAATAGCTATTTGCAATGCAATAACCATTTAAGGAACAATATTACATTGCAAAATGGGGATTTTAACTCTTATTGGTGCTCAAAGTTTTTCTCTTTGCGACTTTAATTACATCCCCCCCATAGAGTTATGTCCTACAGGTAAAGGCCTCATTGAATACTTATTTTAAAGAAGCTATTCTCTTCAATTTGGATTTTAGTAATCTTTTTAATAAAGCACATATATGCAAGCCCATTTCCCAAAAAATTGAGATACTATGGGTCAAATTTCGAAGTGCTAAAACTTGGAAATTTGGCCATCAAATGCTAAAACTTTGACTATAATTGAACTCATTTATCAATAATTGTTCTAGAAAAAGTATTAGCAAAAAATATTGCAACAAAATTAATTCAATTCGAATTGTACTATTGATGCTTAGAAAACTTGGCTTATGAACCGAAAAGCCTGATTTTATGGGATTATCCAGCACAGATCATGATGTCAAGAAACAATTTTAGGGACATCTGCCATTGACTTCTACATGACCTGGACAAGTTTAAGATGGAGTATTTTCAGATTTGGATTTTTAGCAGCTTTGAGTTAGAATAAATCTCTAAAAAGTCAAGTTTTTTTTCCTCAAAAAGTTTTCCCCTTTAAAAACTGGACCAACAAATTTGAGGTTTAATAAATAGGCCCCTTTATCTCAGTTCATCACCACTACTTTGCTTCAGTCCATCAGCTTGGACCCAGAGAAGACGGGCTTGTTGCTGTATCATGTTTACATGTTTTACATGCAATTGGCCTTGCTCATGATTTACTTCTACTAGATATACTGAATAATGATCAGCAAATCTGGGCCATTTGACTTATAATTTGTGAAGCAGCAAAGAATTCATGAAACGCAATGAAGTCAATAGCCGTACGAATAATTTTGAAGAGCGAAAATTCTATGCGTGCGAGTATTCTGATGCATGACAATTTTATGCACGTGACTTTAGAATTTATTTGCTATGATCGAAAAGCTGAAATTCTCAACAAACTCTTGCACTGATACTGTACCATTATCTAGATGAATGAAAACCTTCATAGACATGTTTATATATGGTTTCTTCCTTGCAGGATCAATTTTTAACTTGCATTTTTGATTGTGGTTTTTGGAAATATTCTAATTAGTGATGGGCGAATCTCCCGCGATTCGCTTCGCCTAAAGATTTGCGAATTTCTAGAGAAATTCGCGAATCGGCGAAAAATTTGTGAAACGAGTCGCGGGACGGTTTTGACGTGCGTCGCGTCAAAAACGACGCGCGACTCATTTTTTAGGCGAAATTTCGCTTGGCGAAATTTCGCTGGTGATTCGCGGAAATTCGCCCATCACTAATTCTAATTAACCTATGTAGTGATTCCACATAATCATGTCTGTTTTTATGCAGTGCGATCTGTACCATCTAATATTGTATTTTTGTCTTGTCCCATGTCTCTAGATTCTTTTAATGTTATTATATTATATACTGTAGATTAAATCTTTGAATTGTTTGCATTTTTACATTACGGGGCAGATTAATCAAGGGTCAAAGTGAAAATTCGAATTAAAAAAATTAGAATTTCAAGTTATTTTTGTGTACTTCAACTAGGGCAGGGGTGTCCAAACTTTTGGCTTCCCTGGGCCACCTGGATATTAAATAGACTTATTATTATAACTGCTAACTGGGCAATGGGCAGAGTCCCCCCCCTACTGCCTACTCCTACATCCTTTGCAACATGATGTTTCCTCGGGAACCTTTCAAGCTGCGCCGTATTCATATCCATCCTGGGCTGCATGCAGCCCTCGGGACTCAGGTTGGACACCCCTGGACTACGGAATAGTCCAAATTTGAGTTTGCAAAAAATTTGAATTACAAATTAAAAATTCAAATTTAAATTAGATCAAATACGGACCTATTCAATCGAAAAAGGACCTATTCGATTTAAAAACATTGTTTAATTAATTTCGATTGGCCTTTTTGCATTTGAATTTGAAGTTTTTGCACTTCAAAATTTGATCCTTGATAAATCGGCCCCTTAATGTTTAAGAAACCCTCATTTATGATGCCAACCTATTTAGCTTCAAATAATTTTTTCTCCCTTCCTTTGGATCGTCTACCTGAGCAGAGAAGGTTAAACTTGAGGAGCATGGCTCCTTTAACCCAATGTCTGCTATTATAAAACTAAATATGTAATATGTAAATATGTAATTTTCTATTTCTAAAACAAGAATCCCTACCTACAAGCCTAAGAAAATATTTATTGACTTCTGAATTCTGATATAAAATATATCCATGTAAAACCATAGCTATTTAATACTGTATTCAGATTTCGTTGTGACTGGCTCTAAAGCATTTAATATTCCCTAACAATGCTCGTATGACTGATTTCTCCTGTTTCTGCATTCAGTATATTAATGTATGAGTAATATGATTTTTGAAAACCAACAGCATATTATTAAGTACTTCAGTGTCCATTAAGAATTACACAGTCACACTATTTACCTTGTTTTCTGTGTTCTGTAGCTACTCAAATAAGCTTGTGCAAGTAAAATGCAATAGGGAAAACATTTCATGTACATTGTGTGTCATTTTAAAATGTATTTATAAAGGTAGAATTTGGCTTTTAGATATGCAGTTCAAATCCTTTACTTTACACTATGGAAATATATTTAGCAGGATCTCTACGATTTGACACTTAAAAAAAGTGTATATGTACAGTCATGAAAAAGTTTGGGAACCCCTCTCAGCCTGCATAATAATTTACTCCCCTTTCAACAAAAAAGATAAAAGTGGTATGTCTTTCATTTCCCAGGAACATCTGAGTACTGGGGTGTTTTCTGAATAAAGATTTTTATTGAAGCAGTATTCAGTTGTATGGAATTAAATGTGAAAAACTGGCTGTGCAAAAATATGGGTACCCTTGTAATTTTGCTAATGTGAATGCATGTAACTGCTCAATACTGATAACTGGCAGTTAAAATTAAAAAAAAAAAAAAGGTTGAACTTGATGGACGCAAGTCTTTTTTCAGCCTAACTTACTATGTTACTATGTTACTATGTTACTAAATTGTTTGGATGAGCTTGTTAAGCCTTGAACTTCATAGGCAGGTGTGTTCAGTCATGAGAAAATGTATTAAAGGTAGCCAATTGCAAGTTGTGCTTCTGTTTTACCCTTCTCTGAAGAGTGACAGCATGGGATTCTCAAAGCAACTCTCAAAAGATCTGAATTTTTCTTTTAATATCATGGTTCAGAGGCTTAAACTATCAGTTTCAACTGTAAGGAATGTAATCAGGAAATGGAAGGCCACAGACATAGTTGCTGTAAAACCCAGGTCTGGCAGGCCAAGAAAAGTATGCGAGCTGCATATGCAGAGTATTGTGAAAACGGTTACAGACAACCCAAAGATCACCTCCAAAGACCTGCAAGAACATCTTGCTGCAGATGGTGTATCTGTACATCATTCTAAAATTCAGTGCAATTTGCACAAAGAACATCTGTATGGCAGGGTGATGAAAAAGAAGTCCTTTCTGCACTCACGCTACAACAAGCTTGTTGTATGCAAAAGCTCATTTAGACGAGCCACAGTCATTTTGGAACAAAGTGCTTAGGACTGATGAGACAAAAATTGAGTTATTTGGTCATAACAAAAAGTGCTTTGCATGGCGGAAGAAGAACATCACATTCCTGCTATCTTCTGTCAAATTTGGCGAAGTGTGCTTAATTCAGGAACTGGGGCTCTTGTAAAAGTCGAGGGTCAGATGAATTCAACCCAATATCAACAAATTCTTCATGATAATGTTCAAGCATCAGTCACAAAGTTGAAGGTACCCAGAGGTTAGATATTTCAACAAGACAATAACCCTAAACACACTTCGAAATCTACAAAGACATTTATGCATTGGGAGAAGTTCAATATTCTGGAATGGCCCATCACAGTCCCCCGACTTGAATATCATCAAAAATCTGATGATTTAAAGCAGGCTGTCAATGATTGGCAGCCATCAAATTTAAACTTAACTGGAGAGATATTGTATGAATAAATGTTCAAAAATACCGCCATCCAGAATTCAGTGGTCATGTGACATGCTCTTTCCATGGCAAAAGAAATGATAATTCATGCATTCACCATACTAATGTTAATAATGTGTTTTTGATTGAATAAAAAAATTTGATCGAATGGTTAAAATAGTTCGAATAGTTTGATTTGAACGATTTTATCAATCGATGGAATTGCGGTAAAATCCTTCGAATTCAATATTCGAATTCGAAGGATTTCAATTCGACCACAATTCGAGGGTAAATTCACCTTCGAATTCGACCAATAAAATTCTTCCCCGTTGTGTTACTGCTTTTTTGTAAGGCTAATATTGGATATTATATCCTCAGCTTATATCTTATACCGGGATATAATGTACTTGCTGCATACTTTCTAGGTATATCATTAAAATACTAATGTTTGAGCAGAAAAGAGGATATTTGATCTGCAAAGGAAAGGCTACAAAGTCAGAGACATGGGACTCTTGGGGGTCAGAAGGCCATCTTAAAACTTTGTTATATAATAAATCCTTCTATTGCTCAAAAATCTTTTGGACAGATACTTTGGGGCATATTTATCAAAATGTGAGATTAGACCATACCACAAAAAACACACACTTTATTTATTCATTCCAGTGTCTATATCAATGGGTGAAAGTCAATGTTCACCATTTCATAAATACATTTCAAAATCTATCTATATGTGTGTATTTTGTATTTTAATATTTCTTCAATACAGGAATTATGAATAACAAAATATTGCCACATATTATACTGTAAATGGTAACCTGAATCTAGTGTAAAAAATAAGATATTCATTATCTGCTTTGTGGTTGCATGGCACAGTTATTTTGTTATGTAATATATTAGACACCAGCTTGATAAATGCAGAAGATTATGGTTATGAAGTTAATTTGCTTTATTCAGATTTAAATGTGTGGCTACAAAATTTGTGGTTGTTTCAGCAAGATTTCATTGAATTCCCGTTGAATTCCCTTGGAATTGAAAAACCAAAGTGAAAGAATGATAAATGGCTTTGGCCTTGATACATTTTATTAAGCACTAAATGTCACATTTAACCTGCATTACTGAAATCAATTACCAATGTCTCAACAGTCAAACTGCAGTTGTAGTTGCCTGAAGCTGCAGCATTATGCTCCATCTGGGAATAAGGATTTTCAATTAGAAGGCAAATAGCTGGAGAGAGGATCAAGTCCTCCACTGGCTCCCAGAGGAGGTCTGTAAGGAGTAAAGTCTTCATATCCAACTAATCGCAGACAGTGTCAACAGAGCATTCCAAACCATCTGCTGCCAGAGCAGCATTTACTTTATCAAATCTCAATATTTACAGAACGCTGATCAGCTCCTGGGACCAGGATGGCTGGCTGCCAGGGTGTTCTGGGAAATTCATACTAAGGTGTGTTTCATCAGGCTAATTAATTTACAAGCACCTGTTTCATCACTGGAAGCTGTTGGCACAGCAGATGAGCAGCAGAGGGAGAAGGATACTTTATATATAAACTAACTAGATTTCAATCGATTTTAATTTGCTAAAGGCATATTTGTCTGTATAATGCAAACCTGTAACAAGGGTCTATTTTTCCAGTTAAAATACACTACTTATTATAGTTCAACTGCTGAGAGTTATTTGTTTTTGGCAATGTTGCCTGCCTACAGTATCTCTTAAGGTCTCTGCAGAACATATCCATGAATCTATGTTTTGATTTCCCCCTTATATAATCATGAAGAAAAAAAGGCCTACACTTTGTTTTTGTTTGCAAGAAAGATCTTCCAAGCCTTACAACAATGATTCCTCTGTTCCCATAAAAAGTCAGGAAAGCAAAGTTGTGAGTAAAATCTGTGGATGATTTCATTGAATTCAGGACTATGTTTTGCCGAAATTTGAGAAAATCACAGAAAAAATATTATTGCAGATATTCGAGATCAAGTTTTTGAGATTTATTCCACAAAAACTTTAAGAATGGCAGTAGTGCTGAGCAAAACAATCCCTTTTACTTGCAAACAGTCAATTGACTTTTTTTCTTCCCATGCTTTTTCTTGCAGCAAATGCATTGTAGTCGCTGGACATTTTCCTTGATTTTATCTATCATGAAAAAATATTAATGCATACTGAAGATTTGTGAACATTTTCACCGTTCAGAAAAACAAGAATTTTGTTGTGAATCTGTATGAGGCAATAAAATAGCTTTTTCATATTTACCTCTTAAATTCCACAAAGTTGCTGTAGCATTCAATAAAAAGGGGATCTTTAGCATTCAAGCACATTTATGTTCAATTCTTTTTTAGATTGTAAATTCCCCCCCATTATTTAACATTTAACCCATTTGAGTTTATTCTTAAATAAACTGGTAAAAAACATGACTTCGGATATAAATTTAGCCACAGTATTTTTCTGCAATCCTGATTTTTTTCACAGTCTCTAAAAAAACAATATTTCCCGTACAAGGGAAGTTCACTTGCATAATTCAAAAACAACAAGGAATAAACTGAAGATAATTTACAATCATACTAATGGTTGAAATAACTTTTTTACCAATGCATACCACTAAGAAAAAAATATTTTCTGAACAATTAATTTTCCATGCTGAAATAATTTGTTAAAGCTTTAACTACTAAATATTTTTGGATTCAGATTTTTAGCAGGTTTAGGGGTATAATAAATCTCTAAAGATTTGAGTTTTTTCCACAATAAAACATGAGTTTTTCCTATAAAAACCTCGACCAGAAAGAAATCTAGATTTAATAAATGGGCCCCCCCTAAGTTATGTATATAAAAAATTGCCTTAAAGTTGTATTTATTCTTTTTAACCAGACTGACTGACTTGGAGCAAGATTCTCTTGAGTGTTTCGGCAAGTTGCCTATACAAAACATTTCTCTCCCCAGGTTTTTTGTTAAGGGTACATAAATATTCACACAACATTTTGTCATTAAATAAGATATCAAATAAAATAACATGTCATGTTATTTTTAACATTTAACAGAAAAATAAAAATTCAAATAGTAATGGACAAGCTAATGGTAGTTTTTCCTCATGCAGTTAAACACAGAGTTTGGTAAAGGTAACAGGACCAAGCACAGAAAATCAAATTTCACTAAGGGGCAGATTTACTAAATTCACAGAAATTCACATCAAGGATTTGAATATTCAATCGAATTTTGAATATGCAAATTAGGCAAATTCGACCAAATTCAACCATCGAATATTCGAATTCGAATTATTCGAATATTCAAATTTAATTTTATTCGAATATTCGAAAATTTGATGGTTGAATACTTCCCCTTTAAATTTTAATTCGATCATCTACTTTGCCAGATTAAACCTACCGAAATGGGGATCATTCCCTAAGATCGAATTTGAAAAATTAGATCAATCGCTAAAAATCGTTTGAATATTCGATTTGAATTTTCCCTATTTGATCGTTCGATTGTTCGAATTCGAATTTTTTTAATTCCCCACTATTCCCCCAC
This sequence comes from Xenopus borealis, assembly GCA_024363595.1. Classification (NCBI taxonomy): domain Eukaryota; kingdom Metazoa; phylum Chordata; class Amphibia; order Anura; family Pipidae; genus Xenopus; species Xenopus borealis. The sequence goes on along the minus strand of CM044433.1, from coordinate 116,148,770 downwards.
TATTCCCTGGTCAAATTTTGAATTTGTTTTGCATTTGAAATTCGACCCTTAGTAAATCTGCCCCTAAATGTTTTCATGTTTTGCAGTAATTTGCAATGAAACTTCCATTGTTTGTAAAATCTAAATTACTTAATGATCCACAGGTCTTTATATTTTATAACATTTTTATAAAACATCATTATTATTTCTCCTGCAGTAGAACTACATGGTCTCTGCTGTTCATTTTAAATAGAGCACCTCCATTGTACATGATCTTGCAGACCATGCAATGCGCCAGGGGCTCACTGCATATACTGAAATCTGATTCACACACAAATTAGATTTATGTTGACGCTCTGTTTAATTTGCTTTGTCATTTGTGGTTGTCCACGTCTAACAATAGCATACAAAGGTACAGAGTTCCCAAAGCACTAAATCATCACTGTAAGTAAGCAAACTGACTGTGTTTCTTTCATAACCATTTAGCATATTTGCTGCTTTTTCTTTTGAGCTAACATGTGAGACAGGTTAACCCTATACATTAACTGAGCACCTGGTGGTAGGAGTAGCCGCTTGGGAGGCTAGGATGGATGGTTCTGAGCACTTGAAGCCAACATTAATTTCCTTTTGGTTGTTTGGGAATAAGTCAGCCACAAGTAAAATAAGGCTAAGGGGCAAATTTACTAAAATTCACCCAAAATCCCTCAAGTCTATTAGAAATTCGATAAGCAATCGACTATCGAATGCTTATCGAATAGTTCTTGGCTATATTTTTCCTCAATATGATTTCTCGATGAAGTCGTACGATCGAATACTGATCATTCGATTCCACGAAAAAATCGTACTTTTGTCTTCGAGCCTTCGAAAAATTGGAACGATTCGAACGATCGAGGCATTCGATCATACGAATAGTAGTCGAGCAGGTCTTTGCAAAAGAAGCCTATGGGGGGTTCGGCACTTTTTTTGACACGCATCGTGTCGTTTACGAAGCGCGCCGCGTAATTTTTGGCATGCAACTTGTTTTTTTTATTTTACGCCAGCGAATTTTCGACAGTAGAATTTTCTCTGGTGTTTCGCGAATCGCGGGAATTCGCTGCGAATTTGCGCCTGGCGAATAAATTCGCCCATCACTACTCTTCACTAATATTTCTAAGTGTTCCTTGAAATAATCTACTTCTCTTTATCATTATGATACAGGGAACATATGAGTACCTTCCAATTACTGGGAATGTGAAATAAATTTACAAAGATTTCTAGCACCCAAGTATCTGTGTAAAGACAGTAACACAGAACTATAAACCCAGTGAGAATGAGGAATGAATGGAAATTGGGAAGTTATTCACATGGAGACAAGACATTTCTAGAGAAAGCTATTTTTTGTGTGCAGTACATGAAATGAGATACTTTATATAATTTAATTATAGTGGCTGTCTGCCTTTGATTTCACAAATTTTTATTTTTGATTACAATAAAGAAATCTTGTTTCCAACACAGAATTCAATGTCTGTACCATTTGTACATCTATTGAACTTTATTGCAAATTATTGAAAACTGCAAGAAAGCATTTGTGCTTCATTGTGAAATCTATTATCTAGCACAATGTTAAAATTCAAGCTAAACATGACCTTCAAGAAAAGACGTCTCTAAAAGTGACTTGCTGTTTGCAATGTGTGTCTCAACAATGTTCCCACTTATGTTCTAGTGGGCAAATATAACAGTATTTCTGTACAGAAAGTATAAAGAATTTGTAGTGGGAAAATGAAATGACCATTATTAAGGTCAGTTAAATACTATTAGCAAAAATTAAATGTCTAAGTGCCATGAAAATGGTGGACCATCGAATGCTTACCGAATTGTTTTAGACTATAATTTTGCGCGATATCCGATCTCTCGATGAATTCGTACGATCAGATACCGATCATTCGATTTCACGAAAAGAAATCGTGAAATTTCCATTGAGAGTCTGAAAAATGTGTAAGATTCGAACGATCGAACACTACGATCGTACAAATGGTATTCGAGCAGGCCTCAGAAGCCTTTGGGCAGCTTCCCATAGGCTTCTATTACAATTCGGTAGGTTCAATCTGGCAAAGTAGGCAGTCGAATAAAATTTTAAAGTTAAAGTACTTCGATCATCGAATGGTTGAATTATTGAATATCCGATTATTCAATTTATTCAATACGCTCGAATTTTGTGTATTCGATGATCGAAGTGGCCAAATTTGCATATTCGAATGTCTGATAAAATTGTATTGAATTCTATCGAACTTCGAATTATTCATGTGAATTTAGTAAATCTGCCCCTTAATGTTGCCCCTCTCTCTTAATCTATATGTGAATACCTGACCTTCAAGAAAAGACATCTATAAAATTTCTGCTTACAATTTGCATCTCAAAAATGTTCCCACTTATGTTAGTGGGTAAATATAAAATTATTTCTGTACAGAAAGTATCAGTAATTTGTAGTGGGAAAATGAAGGTCAGTTAAATACTGTTCACAAAAAAATCAATGTGTAAGCACCATGAAAATGGTGGAAACATTGATAATTATTCCTTAATAAAACTGAACTGTTGTTTTAAGGTCACTGATTGGTTACTGACTTTTAACAAGTTAGAGAGCTGCAAAGGAGGAAGCTGTGTTCTGGCAATTATGTTAGATATCTGTTCACTCCAGCCTTTATATAAAGGCTCCCTCACTTGGGCTGTCTTCCTGAAGAGTGAGTTTTTTTTTTGGTAATGTATATACAGTATATATATATATATATATATATGTATTTCACTGTAATTTGAATTTACTAGCATTTAGGTGTGAATATTAAAGTGGTTTAATTGTGATTATATGATAATGATTAGTATAGTATATTATGGGTGATTGAAATTTGGAAAGTATTTGTAGAATTTGAAGGGATGTAGTTGGATCCTGATATTTGGGAATACACCTACTGGGGGGTAGTGGTGAATACACATTGTGGTGTGGGATTATTCTTTGAAATATTGATCACCTACTACCTGTTTGTTATTAGTAATGACATTGAACACAACATGCAACAGAGGTGCTCTGCTGGTCATCTTATACACATACAGTATTTAAGAAAATAATTAAGATGTACCAACATTTGGGGATATTAGTTGAGACCATATATATGATCAACCCCGAGGTGGGTCACTTCCTGTAGTGCTATAGAGTAAAAGGGTTAGACCTAACATGTCAGTGCCATATTTTAAGTAAAAGTTTAACAGCCCAAAAGAAGGAGAGATCTTGTGTTATACTCAATGATTTTCACATGATCAATATAATTTACAATAATGGTGTCCTTAATAGTAGTGATGGGCGAATCTACCCAGTTTCGCTTCGCTGAAAAATTCGGCAAAAAATTCTCGAAAAGAGTTGCGACACGTTTCTGACACACTGCGTGTCAACTTCGGTGCGTCGCGTTGTTTTTGACGCGCGTCACGTCAAAAACGACGCGCAACTCATTTTTTTTTCATTTTCGCTAGCGTTTCGCGAATTTATTCGCGGGAATTCGCCCATCACTACTTAAGAGTAACCTAATAATGAAACAATGTATGGATGTAACAGATATAAGTAGTAACATATAGGAACATTCCCTGATTTTTGTGAAACACCGGAACAAATGTTGCTGTATTATTATGATGTTGATTTTAACCTAGTCTTTTATGCCAGGAAAGATAAATGCAAACTGATATATCTTATATACATAGATTGGAAATATACCTAATCTAATTTTTAATTAGCTATTAATCATGTGACTAAGCTATAGCTGGTGGTTTCCTGCCAGTGTGTGTGTGTGTGTGTGTGTGTGTGTTTCACATCGCATCTATTTACCTAGTTTTAATTTAAATCTGAACTGTTCCTTTAATGTTGCTCCAAGTCTAAATCTGTATGTGAATGCCACACCATACTTTGCATTAAAAAAAGAACTACAGTGATCATACATTATACTTTTTCCCTAACTTCAGCAAAGAAAGATTCAACACAACAGGGTGCATGAATATCATAAAAAAGAATTTGGAATATTTGGGGCAGCAGACAAAATATAGGTAATGTTCATCTGTGGAAATTCATTTCAAATAGGTTATAAATATATGCAGACCCATGTTGCATCTTATTTTGTTGTGAAAAATTACACCTGTTATCCCCATTAGCTAGGCAACGGTCATTATCTGACCGATATGTGCCCACTTTGTGAGGTTTAATTAGGGAGTTATGCAATCATCATCATTAAAATCGCATTTCTCTACAACATGCAATGCACTTAGCACTTCTCAGAAAATGTGTGCAGTTTTATTTATGAAACACTGAAGGCAGTTTGATGTGATTCACCCTCTAGAGTGGGTGGTATTTCTGCTTTCTCTGTGGTTTTTTTTTGTAATCTTGTTTCTTTGTGTTAGAAAAAGGATGGGGGTTGGTGTATTTTGCAGGGGAGATTTCAGACGGGCTAATTAGCATCAATTGATGACTATAATTTTCCTTTCCTGCTGGTTTCAGTGGCAGTTTTAACAAACATTTTCTATGTGTAATGGCTATGATTTTGAGCATTTTTAATATTATTTCAGCTCAGCAAAAAAATAAATACATATATATGTATATATTCATACAGCAAATATTGTCCATGATCAAATCCTTGCTTATGTTTAAAATCCCATTTTTGATGATGTACTGTACATAATTCTCTGTAGTGACATTATGCTTAAGTCTCATTATTGATACCGATAAGGTATGGTATGCTTGTAACTACCACCTGTACAATTTTGAGAAAATTGATTATTTTGCACTTTGTAGCCAAAGGAGACATTTTAAAGACCATATTAGGTAATAGTTTTCAGGAATACTGAAAATATTGATGTTGGACAGTATATTAACATTTGTTCTTTAAAAACAGCCACTAAACAATAATCATTTCACTAGAGCATGATAGTGGCAGGAATGCAAACACATTTAAATAAAACATTGTTAAGATATGCAGTGTGATTACTATAGTATGCTCCTCATTGCCACTACATCAAATAATCCTTGTCTTTTATACACAAATGCTGATTGCAATTTGCAGAAATAGGATCTGCTAAACTTAACTTTGGTAAACAGACACATATGGGTTTCAGGTGGCAGCATATTTTCCTATGATAGTTGAATTATACATTATAAATACTGTAATCTGCAAAAGGTATTTGGTACAGAAGAAACATCCATCCTTTAGATGGACAAACCAATGCAATTGCTATTTTCTTACCATCTGTCTTATTTATCATAAGGTCACTGAACGACCCTGTGTCATTCTAGTAACTGTCAGCTGTCAAGCTGTGGAGTGGCAGCTCAAATAGTTTATATAACAATGCCAATTTCCCTTATCCATGCATGCATCAAAACTTTAGCTCACAAACTGTCACTGGCTTGTTAGCTTCCAGTATTTCCATTGCTTTCAGAAAAACATTGTGAACCTGTGTGTGTGCCATAGGCTGCACATGATGTGAAATGTATTTGTTAATATTGTTAAGTTATTGTAAGACCAGGAGATATAAGCTGTCTGCATACTGAATGCTTTTCTGCATTTGTGTTAGGGAATGGGTTGTACTAAGGTCAATGACATTTGCTGCAAATTTCATTAGCTTGTGTTTTAAAATACTAGCTAATATATTTGATCACAGAAAATCACATGTACCTTCCAAAGTTTCTAGACTACTCGTAACTAGACTTCATATTGTATTTGTTTTGGAGACCACACAAAGGCAAATAAAAAGACATAATTAGCCAATAGTCGGAGGGTGAAATTTGGCATTTTCACTTTAAGAGGGTTATCTAAGGTCCTAGAATTAACTTGAATGTCATCGAAACTTGAATGATATCATATTAAGAAAAAACGCTAAGGCTAAAATTCTAACTAATGTTACCGACTCACAAACTCGAATCAAATTTGAACAGAACTTAATTCGAGTTTTTGTTCTGCCATTGACTTCTACATGAACTCACAGGTTTTAGGAGGTGACCTAGCAAATTTGATTTACTTCCAGGGTCGAGGTATGATAAATAGTGATGGGCAAATTCGCGGTGAATTCCCGCGAAACGCCAGCAAAAATTCGCCAGCAAAAATTCACCAAAAAAAAACGAGTCGCGCGTCGTTTTTGACGCGACGCGTTGAAAACGACGCAACGCGCGCCGAAAATGACGCAACGTGACGGAAACGATGTGACGCGCGTCGGAAACAACGCGACGCGACGTGCGTCAAAAACGACGCACGACTCGTTTCGCAAATTTTTTCGCTAATTCGAGAATTTCGCTAGAAGTTCGCTAATTTTTCAGCGAAGCGAAACGGGTGAGATTCGCCCATCACTAATGATAAGTCTTGAATCAAAATTTGGATTTTTCCGAACTCGAATAACACCATAAAATTTATGGTATAACACCATAAAATGTAGTTTTTAAAGTAAAGAAGATTAGAGTATTACATATCCATCTTAAAATAAAAATAGAATGTCACCAGAACAACTAATTGTAGGCCAGATTTAGGTTAGATTTTCCAGAGACCTCAGTAGAATTGTCATGTAATTAAAATTAAAAGAAGCACTGCTTACACTTACAAATATGCATATATTCTTCTTCTGCCTGCTAACAAAAGCCTGATAATTTTAATCAGTGTAAAACTGGCAGCAAAGCTGGACACTCATTACTGTTTGGTTTTTGCTGATCAGGAATGTTCCCAGACTTTGTAGATCATGGTCTATAAAGGTTATATGGTAGTGTTAGTTTGCTGTAACATGCAATAAGTGGTTATCACTGAAACAGAATATGATCCTTTGTGTCTGCATATGACAGTACCCAGTTAGTCTTTCTGTTACACATACTACTGACAGATGTCTGGGATATTGAAAACCCAGCATAATCCATAACAACAAACAACTAGAATGTATTGGACACCTATTTAAAAGCAAATATATATTGGTTGCTATGGATTACTGCACCTGGGCAAAATTTGTGTATTTAATTATACATGGGAATTTGTGGTTTATAAACTAAATGTTCTTCACATATGAAGTACTGTACTTTGGCCATTACTACTATTTAGGTATAACTTATTTTACTATAATCTTAGAGAATGTTAGAGAAACATTTTACAATTTATACTTACCAATCAATATAGCTAGCAAACAATTCTGGTCCTTAGTCATTCAATTTCCAAAATTGCTATAAAGTAAGAGACTCATATCTATATATTTTTGTTATTGGATTTATATTTTTGTTATTGGATATTAGACTTTCAAACTATAAGCAGTGATGGATTTGTGGCGAATTTCTGGATTTTGCAGACTGCAAAAGTTTTTGTGAAACTGCTGCTAAAATTCGTTGTTGAAAAATTTGCCTCATCAAAATTGTCGCAAGTCACAATTATTTGGGTGTCCTTTGACTTTAATGCATTTGGACAAAATAATTTTGTGTGTAAAAATTGCTGCACGCATAAAAATTGTTGCACGCATAAAAATAGTTGCGAACATGAAAATTGTTGTGCGTCAAAATGATTTGGATACCCGTTGACTTTAATACATTTGGACAAAAGAGAACCCCTTATAAAAATTGTCGATTGCATCAGAATTATCGTGTGTCAAAATTATTGTGCATCAAAATAATTTTGATGCCTATTGACTTCAATGCTTTTTGCAAAATTTTTGCCATTTTTGCAATTTTGCTAATTTTTTGTCTTATCGAAATGGGACAGATTCACCCATCACTAACTATAAGAAAGCCCTAACATACTGTATCTTCCCATATTCTCTAAGGCATTTTCTCTGTATTTTGAGTACTCATAATTCAAAACTGATTTCAGGTCTGAAGCAACTACAAAAGGTTCTTAAATTCTTGATCTCACTGTTTTTGCGCATCATAAGTAAAAAGTCACCGAAATGAAGGCTATGGAGGGAGCAAGAGAATAAATTATTTTATTGTCTGTTTTGTGTTGTCTGTATTGCTGGAGTAGAGGGTATTTTAGTGCAGCAACAATGTCAAATGGTTGTTTAGCAAGCTTCCTGAAAAGTTAGATGTACCTTTAAGGTTGTCAGGTCCCTTAGCTGATCTAGCATATGTTGATGTGTCCAGTGTAGTATTTGTTGTATGCTGTATGACTTCCATCTGCTTTTTTGTAAGTTCTGTATCATTCTGTATCATAAATTCTAGTGATTACACTCCCATATGAGTGGCAGGACCTTTGTAATTGAGGGGTTGAAATCAATTGGTATTCTGATATAGTGTTATAGAGTAATTAAAACAAACATAGGAGGTCTTTGACCAAGTGTAATGTGTTAACTGTTTTTGGAGCCATCATCTTGTTTTCAGTGTTTTTTAAGAAGATACCAACAGGCCATTAAGTCTAGTATGATGGCGGTATAATATGAATATATGTTTGGGCATGCTAAGCTAGCCTTATCTCTAGTGACCTGCATTTTGTTAGATTAAATTTTAGGTAGCACCAGCATAGTTATTGCATTAATAAACTCAGCCATTATTTCAGGAATTAGGACCACTTTCATAATTTAGTGAAGCGTAACTAAGTTCTCCTGTGGCTTGACCCTTATTTCCAATTTTACTACTGCCAGTCTAATTTTAATACACTTTGGAGGAATTTAGGCATTGTCCATTTGCAGTGCCAAACTAGTTACCATGCTAGTTACCTATCTAACTTACACTCCCTAGAGTGTACTGTTACACCACTAGGCCTCACGCTATCTGTCATGAATGGCACCCTAAATCCAGAACTGATGCTAGCTCCCTGGTCTCGGCACTTGCTTCTGCCTCTAACAGCCACCTTTTACCTTGGTTGGAGCCCTTGGCCAATCGGATGCCGCTAGGTTTTAATAAGAGAGGAGCAAAGCAAGGGTTCTGGATGAGCAAAGGGGCACCATCGTTAGCAATGTTCAGTTCAGTTAGAATAGACAAGTGCGTAGTCAGAAAGGCTGGGTTGGTCCGGGCAGAGTTCAAGCAAGGTCTGACAGGCTCGGTTGGTGCAGGCAGAGTTCAAGCAAGGGTAGACAGGGAAGCGTCAATGCCAGAAGGATTGTCAGACAGGCAATGGTCAATACTAGTAGTAGATTTTGGAGTAGTCAGGCAGTCAAGGGTGAAATAGGCAGAGTTCAGAGTAATCAGACAGGCAGAGGTCAAAATCAGGAATCAATCACACAAAAAACACACTGGTACACTAGACCACCAGGATGAGTGTACCTTACACTATCTAAGCTCAGTACCTCTTCCAGGAGATGCTGCAGTGCCCTCTGCTCATTTTGCTTCCCATGACGCATCTCTGATACCACTGACCAACTTAAATATATGTATTAACCATTACTTAAATATTTTTAAAAACCATTATATATATATATATATATATATATATATATATATATATATATATATATATATATATAAATATATATATATATACACAAAGATTGATATAGTAGCGCACTCCTGGGGTCTTCTTCTTAAAAATTACTTTATTAGGTCATATAGTACAATCAACGTTTCGGCTCCCTTCTAGAGCCTTTATCAAGAATCTTGATAAAGGCTCTAGAAGGGAGCCGAAACGTTGATTGTACTATATGACCTAATAAAGTAATTTTTAAGAAGAAGACCCCAGGAGTGCGCTACTATATCAATCTTTGTGTATGTATTTCCAAGAAGCAGCACCCGGGCCAGTGAACAATGAGTTAAAGCTAAGGAGTGCGGATCTGCTTGGTTGGTATATATATATATATATATATACAGTGTATGTGCATACAGTATGTGTGTGTATTAACCATTACTTAAACATTTGTATTAAACCATTAACGTTTTAACCTATTACTGTACATTTCACCTACTTTAAAACCCGACACGTCCTCATGTCTGACAATTGAATTATTATTCTACATCCAAAATCTTTGAGAAAGGCTAAGGTTCTAGCCGAAACACCAGCACTTTTTTTGCTTCTAATAAATTATTCTTTACTTTTTTGTAAGACCTGCGAGTGCTCGCCTTGTTTTTTGGATGTTTATTCTGCACGCTGTTAGCACCCAGGCATTTTTACGTGATTGTGCTGGCTTGTGTCTATTCTACATATATATATTTGCAGATATGCATACAGTATGTGTGTATATTAACCATTACTTAAACATTTGTATTAAACCATTAACATTTTACCCTATTACTTTACATTTCACCTACTTTAAAACCAGACACTTCCTCATGTCTGACAATTAAATTATTATTCTACATCCAAAAATCTATCGATAAAGACCAATCCTCCTTTATGCTTTTCATACTATTTATATGATGCAAAATTTTTGCCAGAAACTGGAAAAAAAAACTGATTTAGCCTTGATCATACCTGAAGTCACCTAAAATATTAAATATGAAAAACAACAAGTAAGAACCTTGAAAACCAGCCAGCATACTAAGCAAATTTCCAAATGGACTCTCTGTAATCCCTACACAAAGGCCCAATGTGATAACTGAACCAAGACTGCTGGTGCCTAAAACTAAGCTCCACTTACTGTAGAGACCACAGGGTTAATGTACCTGGATTTAAAGAACCAGTAACATCAAAAAATTTAATTGTTTTAAAGTAATAAAAATATAATGCAGTGTTGCCCTGCACTGGTAAAACTGCGATGTTTGCCTCAGAAACACTACTATTGTTTATATAAATAAGCTGTTGTGTAGCCATGGGGGGAACAAGTCAAAGGAGAAAAGGCTCAAGTTACACAGAAGATAAGCTCTGTAAAACATAATGTTATCTGTTATCCATTACTTATCCTGTGCCATATAGCCCTTTTTTAGTTTCCACCATTGCTACTCAGCTGCTTGTTTATATGAACTATAGTAGTGTTTCTAAAGCAAACTGATCAGTTTTAACAGCGCAGTGCAACACAACATGATATTTTCTTTACTTTAAAACACTTACATTTTTTGTTGTTACTGTTCCTTTAAATCCCTACACTTCCCTAATTGCTGGGCAGATGCCTATGTAGCTAGTTGTAGTTTTGCATATTGAAATTATTGGCCAGGAGGCGCTGTAACCACATCCTGTCACTCTTTGGTATCTTTGGCTCCTGTGTCTGACCCATACAGATTTTGCCCTAGAGGGACCCCTCTATTGTTTAAGTCATGAGCAGGGATCCCGTGAATGAGGCTAGTGAGTGGCAGGAATATAATTGTTATAGAACTCTCTAGGAGAGTAAGACAGTGAGGGAAGAGAGGGAGAGCAGTGTTGTGCTCCATCAAGGAGGTGTAGCAGGGAGTAGCTTCCCTAGGCTTTATGATTTGCCTGCAGTGAAGGCACCACAGTGGATAGAGTGTCAGGCTTTAGGTTCTCCTCCCGGACCACTCCACTAGGAGAGATCCAGACCATGTGTGAGGTATTTCTTCCTAGAAGTAAGCTGTACTGCCTTGAGTTCATCCTCAGGTAATGCACCTGCATCTACCTCTGATATACTGTACTGTCTGAGCTGTGTGCCTATATATTCTGCAAATGGCTCTGTACTGCTATAAGTACCCTTTAGATCATTTGTCTCTGACAAATAAAAGTGTTTTCTGTTTGACTGCAAGAACCTCCTGGTGCCCATTTCTTTATTGGGTAAAGCACAGTAGCATGTGGGAGCTGTAGTTGCACTATACCATACCTTCATATACTTCCCTTTTGCGAAGACCATGCCTTAAGTGATAGAGTCCAGTGTAACCCATGCTCTGGTTTATTAGCTGGTGAATGACCACGTTGGAGTAAATAGACCTGTGTTACATGTTACAAGACATAATATGAATGCTCTCCATGCTCCACTAACTATTCTAAATCCTTCTTAAATAAAATGAGAATATTTAGTAGTGCATTTACAGCGTAATTGTTCTTAATAGAAGCAATTCTTTGTTTTTAAAGCTGACTCTGTGACAAAGCAAATGCATGCTATGAGGTGCTTTTATATGAGGCTGTGTTCTACTCATATTTAATTATGCCATTATCCGGAAACCCAGTATCCAGAAAGCTCCAAATTATGGAAAGGACACCTCCCATAGACTCCATTTTATCCAAATAATCCACATTTATTAATATGATTTCCTTTTTCTCTGTAATAATAAAACAGTACCTTGTACTTGATCCCAACTATAATATAATACTGGAGGTAAAACCATCCTATTGGGTTTATTTAATGTTTAAATCATTTTATAGTAGACTTAAGATATTAAGATATAAATTATGGGTTGTCCAGAAAAACCGAGGTCCAGAGCATTCGTGATAACATGTCACATACCTGTACATAATTTAATCTTTTTTTTTAACATTGTTAAAGAGGTTGTTAAGAATTTGCACCAATTTTTATAATGCTTCCAATGATTAAACTGTATATAACAGATCATGTCTCTAGGCTTAACAATTATCCAGACTACAGAATGGAAAAAAATAGTACAAATAAGGTAGCTTTCGTACTTACCTGGCTAAATGCATTATGGGTTCTAGCTTTTCCACAAGTAGTATATAATATACTTACTCAAAGGATGAAATATAGCTTACAACACATCTCTTTTGCTCCCATTTCTCATGCAAACAGTAAGGAAAAAAAAAAATACTATGAAAAAGTGAAGCAGATGTCTGCCATTATATTAACACATGTATTATGGTGTATCATGTAATGGTACACTGTGGGGAATCATAATGAATAGTTTGAAATACAATAATGCACATTGTTGATGTTTGTTAAAATAAAGATATTCAATTTATAATAAAGGGATTAAAAGCTTAATTCATGGCTATGTTAATATTTGTCTGCAAGTACACAGATAAATGGCAACGCACCTTATCACATTAAACACCTGCACGAACAGGTTCCTCTGCTGCGATCTCAGTGGGATTGTATGTTTTACAGAGCTTAAACTTTCATATCCCCAAATAATGATATCATTCATTTACAGATATAGATAGGCCCTCCTCACTCAAACTCTGTCTTGAAATGAGCATTGTGGTATCAACCATAAAAAAATATGGGATTAATTACCAGACTTAGACACCACAATTGTATACCTTGTCATCTGGAGGGAAAAAAATGATTGTTTGCTGTGTACAGCTGATTTACTGGATGTAGGCATGGGCCTTTATCGGTGGCTGTTAATGGCGAGAAAGATTTGCATCATGGGAGTTAGATTCCCAGTTCCAGTCTCCAGCAATTAAGAGTAATTTCCTCAGGTGCAGAAACCCTGGGTGATAAGTAGCCACACAGAAGGAATTCTCATAATAAGTCTTTGCAAATCCCTGTTATCTTTCTAACAGTTTTTTTATTATCTTTGCACATTCCAGTATGTTTCTTAGCCTAGCTGATGCTTGAAATATCACAGCATCATGTTCAACATGGATTCCCCTCTGCAATAGCTGTTATCATGAATTAAACTAAATTGACTACAGTATTGTAAAGAATGACAACATTTCCCTCATCTAATGGTTTACTCAGCTGGTCTAAGATCGGACAAAGGTGAAATTGGGAGCATTTACCATTCACAAATGCCAAAGGGTAGCTAGAAATAAAATAATCTTTTGGTATAAGATACATAATTGTTATAATATCACATGTGCAGAAAAACAATTTCAGGCAAAATGAAATTAGAAAGAGCAATAGAAGAATGAAGATGCTTAGTCTTCTCCATTAGAATAGGTCATGTAATTCAGGTCAGTACATGGCCATTGGTTATCCTAGTGATCTGCCCCTAGCTTTAGGGACTATGGCAAAATAACAGATAAATAAAAAAAGTTTTATTGCTAGCTGATATGTAATCACCCCCCTGCAATAGTTTCTACATCATCTTTTTAGAAGTATTCACATATGTACTCTCTAGGGATCTTTAACTAAAAAAGTAATGTGTGCAGATGAAAAATTTCTTATGCAATTTTGTATATCTTTACTTAAATAACAACGGAGTGAATCTGATCTGGTATGACCAGTGCATATAGCAGGGGTGCAATTCAGCTGGTGCAATAAGGAGAACATATTGGCAAAACACATAAAGGAAAGCCTGGAAACCTAAACCTTACAACCAGCATAATAATGTACAGTGGCTGACGGATATGCTGATAACTAATACACATTACTTATGGCTTCATAGAAGCTAATGTGCTTAGAAAAAAAAAAAAAAATAATATGACCAGGTGACTTCTTTAACAGGAGAATCATAATATAATTGCATCTTGTAGAGTAACAATTTTGAAGATATTTCAGCCTCTGTCAAGTCTAGAGACTTTTTTTGTAAACAATTCACTTGGAAAAAACTACAGTAATCAAAAGCAATGATATATAGAAAACTCAAAACAAGTTTAGCAACTCAACTTACAGTTGCTGCAGTTATTTTGCCAGATTCCAGACACTCTAGTATCCATAAATATTTCCTTTTGTGTTTAGATTGAGAATGAAATATAAATAAACAGCACTTAAGAACTGGTTGCACTTGGTTATGTTGCTTGCTTTTGCACACATGAAATGACAGATTGTATTGAATTAATCAGCAACAAACCCAATCTTTAGGAATCTCTGGGTGACTGGTGACTCCATACACATTCTGAGCTAGTTTTAGATATATATCTAAACTACCCTTCCACAATACACAGGGTAAACAAATTAAGCGTGTTTGTGAATACCTGTGTTTAAAGGAACGATTCAGTTGTATTGAAAATATGTGCAAAATAAAAAATGTTTCTAATATAGTTAGTTAGCCAAAAATGTAATGTATAAATGTTTGAGTGACTGGATGTCTAACATAATAGCCAGAACACAACTTCCTGCTTTTCAGCTTTCTAACTCTGAGTTTGTCAGCAACTTGAAGGATGGCCACATGGGACATAAATGTTTAGTGAGTTTGCAATTGATCCTTAGCATTCAGCTCAAAAAGCAATGGTTATGGCTCATATGCCCCCCTGAAGAGAGCTGCAAAGCAGGAAGTGGTATTCTGGCTATTATGTTAGACATCCAGCCACTCCAGCCTTTATACATTACATTTTTGGGTAACAAAATATATTGAAAATATTTTTTATTTTGAACAGCCTGTTTACCCAGTTTTTATTTTTAAATTGAAAAATTCCTTAAATGACCTGGTCCCTGGAAATCTCTTTTCCAAACTGTCCCTGTTATTTAAACTGGAATATGTAGGTCAATCTCACTTTAACAATAGTAACAAATGAGTGACTTGAGAAGGGGGGCACATGGGCCATAACTGTTGCTTTTGAATCTGAGCTGAATGCTAAGCATCAACTGCAAACCCACTGAACAGTTATGTCCCGTGTGCCCCCCCCCCTTCCAGCCACTAACTAACTAAAGAGCTGAAAAGCAGAAAGCTGTGTTTTGGCTATTGTGTTAGACATCCAGTCACTCCAGCCTTTATAGATTACATTTTTGCCTAACTAACTATATTATTTTTTTTTTATTTTGCACAGCCTGTCTATACAGTTTTTATTTTTTACGCTGAACAGTTCCTTTAATGTTAGGGGACCCCCAACAACTTATTGAGCCCAAAGAACATAAGCAAAAACAGCAGTATGGAGTATGTGGGTCTAACAACAAGCAAACCAATATTAATTTGACACAAATAAGCTCTTATTCAGTGTTACACCTCCTATCATACTTTTTCTATAAAATGGAAATTTTTAGACAAACATACTCAGATTGAGAGGAAACAATAAAAGTTTGCTCTGAACATTCTACTACAACCTCATTTTGTTGAAGTGATGGTTTCCCTCTGCATTCCATAGAATTTGAGCACTGCCATCGGGCCTTGGTGGTCTTTACACAAGTCCTAGCCTGACCATCATGGTTTCCTGGAGTCCTTGGAACAATGCATGTCTCTTTAAATAAAAATACTTTTGGCAGTTTAGATAGATGTACCTTTTTACATAAGTCCAAATGACACTGACATTATGTCAAAAAGGGAGGGAACATTTTTTCTTTGTGCAATCTACTTTTATTAAGTGAAATCCACCAGTGGAAAAATGTACATATTGTATCTGATGAACTTGTAACTGAAAAAGCCATTATGTTTGTTCCATAAAGCCCAATGTGCAATTAAAATCTGCAATTAACTGTCTAATTAGAATATAATATGCAAAATGCTAATTTTTGTTCTTCTTTATGCAATTTTTATGGTTTTGTATGACAAATTCCTAAATGAGCTAGTTAAATCTGTTTTTATCATGCAACAAATGGTGCTAGCACTTCATAGAGAGTACTGATCCTTCATAAATAAGTTTCTGAAAAATCCAGTACAAGTTATAAAATGAAGCCCGAGGATTGCTACAGTTTATTGCAATTGTGTGTAGGACTTATGTTTGTAAATCAGCCTTAATTCCCTCTTTTATCTTATAATTTAGAATGTATTCCTTTAAACATCACCTTTATTTTGAGAATTCATATGTTTTGTAGAAAAGAAAAAACAGCCTTTTCATTTAATAAAAAGCTTTATATGTAATTGTGGTACTATTGTTATGATAATGCGGTAGCAGACATTTCAAATTCAAGGTTGTCTGATCACTGGTCATCGGCAGTTCCACTGGTATAATCTCCCTTGGGCTCTTCTTGTCTTTTAACTTGTAATTTACTTGGCATCTCTATCAATTTGCCTTGTCCATTAAATTAAAAGTGTCTTTTCAGTGTTCTCTTTTTTTTTTATCCTGACATGGATGTAATCTTATACTTATCTACTTGCTCTCTGCATGCTGTATTTTGCTAAAAAATAATCATTTATGTAATGCATTCAGTAATATTACATGGATATTTCATAATGGTATATATATATATATATATATATATATACAGCAGTTGTACTCTTTGTGTCTGATTCAAGGTCAGTTGCAAAGGTCAAATGTGAAAGTGACATACAAAAATGAAACCACCATCAGCACTCTGATCTGATTTTGTTGTATATCACTGTGCATCCAAGCATTTGAGTACTGACCATATATGTATTTATGTGTGTATGTATGTATGTATGTATGTATGTATTATCACTTTTTTTTATAAAGCACTGCAGGTGACCCTCAGTGATGTACACTATATAGAATAACAAGAAATAAAAGTACTCACAGCGATGACTAAGGTGCCTTTTGATTTCTATTTTCTGATATTTTCTTTCCTTCTTTATTGCACTTCCTTCCCCCAGAATCTCAGCTCGTGTGGGCCAATTGGGTTTGGAGCGAGTTGAATTGGGTTTGGGGGCAGGCTGGGCCAATCAGAATAGGAATCAGAGCTTGCCCTGGAGCGGGGCCCCCATAAGCGCAGGGCCCAATTGGGCCAAATTGGTCCAATGTGCTTAAGACCAGCACTGATTACACAAATCTGAATTTTTATAAATAGGGAGTTTGTCCAACATAGGGTGGCTAGCATCCAACCAACCCTGCTGCTCCTAGACTGAATGACCACATATATGGATTTCTCCTAAACAAACATTCTTACTAAAACTAACTTGTGACAGTTTTAAAAAAACAAATGTTTTGGTATGTATGTAATTTAATGCTTTAAGTGTTAGCAATTGTCGTGTTGTCATGTAAGCATCATGTAAGAAAAGTAAAACAGCCTGCTGGAAAATTAGAATCTACAGTATCTGTATTATGGTCTATTAGTCTGAGAACCACTGATTGTACTTTATATTGCAATTGAAAGAATTATCTAAAAAGGTGTAAAGAAAAAAAAAACAACTGTGTTTACCACAGCCTGGAGAGAGCTCTTTTTTGGAAAATCTAGGGATGCAGCAGTTTGTATCTCCACCGTCTGGTCATTTCTGCCACTTTTTCATTTGTATACAGAGCCAGCAGTTCAGCTGCTAAAGCCAGCATGTCACAGCTGCTAAAGGATACTGTAGTCTGACAGTCAAGCAACTGTACAGCAAATAATTAGGATTATTTTGGAATCCTTAACAAATATTGTCATGTAGAGGATGCTAGCATAGTTATTAATTATGCCAATATTTCTAAAAACAAATCAGTCAGGTCTAAGACTGGTTCACATATTCAGGATATTCAAGATATTAAGAATGCATTGCTGTTGGTAGCAACAGTAGTTTGCAATCATAACAGTTAAATCTTTGCCCCCTTTCATGCAATATTCTGAAATTCTTGTTCTGTAAAATGTCAGGATCAAATAGAGTTTTACTTGGGACATTATGAGTATTCCCCTTTGAGGACAATTATTGAAATCACTAAATTACATCTGTTGTAAGATATTGGATTAACAGCACAATGGTATCACTAATAATGTTATATGTGCCTTTAACATTCCAGTATAAGTATGAAACTGTCAACTCACCAGTGAAAATTTTAACCTGAGACCATCATCAAAAGATAGGCTAAAACTATTTTCAAGAACAGAATGTTAACATCACACTGAAGTGGATAACCATCCCATGATGGACACAAGGTCAGCTTTGCAACAACACTTAGTAGGTCACCTCTGTACACATAATAGCAGACATGCTTTATCTGAATTCATTACCATGTGACCTTTTCTGTGAACGCACAACTGTTTAGTAAATTTGAATAAAGGAAAATGTACATTTGTAATATTTCATGTATTTCAAAGTCTTAAACTTGCCATACATTCAAAATTATGTTGCATAATGCATCTGTAGATATTATTCTTTAAAAAACATATTTTCTTGTTTGTTTTCATGTAATAGGGTTTATTTAACTTTACTATTACAACTGTTTTCTATCTTCTTTCTTTTAATTCAACATAGTTTTTTAAATTAATTATTATTTAACTGAATTGTTATATTTTATTTCCATTAAAAGATACATTAGGTTAAAAAAAGATGAAGAACAACTTATTAAAGGAAATATAACCAAACCTGGTTTATACCTAGGGTAAGGAAATGAAGAAAAGGAGGGCAGTGGAAGTGAGACATCATTGTAAATAATTAAAAGTAAGCCAGGGGGGCAGGTACAGTATATGATTTACTAGTAATTTTAATCAGTAAGAAGTTGGTGCTATTTTAAGCATAGGCTCATAACACTGCCACCAAGATTTTCCCAAAGATGGAAATTTATTTGTGGAGATTTATTTGGAAAGATAGCCGCAATTATCACTGAAATATTTTTCTGAATAAACCTATAAGTAGAGCTTGTATTTTTTGTTTTCCTCGGAGAAATTACATTTGAAATAGAATGTTTAAATCTTGTTTGTACCTTTATCTTATGATTCTGATATCAGAAGTTGTGGTTACTTTGTTTCAGTACTTGCTGCCTACGGTTCCCAAACAAGTCAGATCAGTCCATCTTCTAGTTCTAATACCCTTGTTACAGGGACTGTGGGTTGCAGTTGTGTATCTAAGACACCTCTATGTATCGTCACATTTAGCTCCCTACCTTCCTTGCATAAAGAGAATTATAAAAAGAAATTCCTATCCTATCAGACTGACCCTGTATTCGAAAATATTATGAGAAACTGCTGTAGATTCATTACCAGAAAAGCAAGAACTCTATTTAATGTTTTGGCCCCCAGTCTGGTTACAGCAGAGATGTCCACCACTCCGCGGTAGTAGTGGTAAGTACAGATGTGGCTCTATCAGATGCCTAAAACGCACCCATTGCACAGTGACAAAAAAACTTTTTCATCCTCAACTAATACAGACTACTATATTAAGCAATATAGAAATTGTAATTCAAAGAAGGTGATTTATATATTAACCTGCAGTAAATGTGGAAAACAATATGTAGGTCAAACAGCCAGATCTCTGAAGGAATGTATATGTGAGCATGTTTTAGATAGGAAATACTGTAGGGGCACTAATGTTTCTGAGCATTTTTGTGATTGTTCTAAGGGTAATGTAACCTTTCTCGCTGTGCTAGGTATTGAAAAGGTTATTCTAGGTCCTATGGGAGGCAATCTATCTAGGCTTTTAAGTAAAAAAGAAGTGAAGTGGATTTTTATGTTGAAAACAAGACAAACTCACAGTTTGAATTATGACTTTGATGTATTTTGTTACTATGAATATTTCACTGTGATTGGAATGGAGTTTTGCAATATAAGCTGTTAATATGAATCTATGACTTGTTGTATAAACATTATAAGTACAATATATTATATTTTTGTATGAATATATACATACATAAATATATATAAAATATAGAGTTCAGAATGCTGGCACAACACGTAACTCAGTCAAAGTTGCCTGGGTGCAATAACCAAAACATTATTATTCAGTCACCAAAGGAGGTCCGCACTCACAGGACTTCGGCTAGGCCCCTAGCCTCACTTTGAGAAACCCAGCTGAAACTTCAGCTTGATTCACAACTAAATAAAACTCTCCTGTGAGTGCGGACCTCCTTTCGTGCCTATAAATATATATATATATATATATATATATATATATATAGATATATATACTGTTTTATGATTGCTATTGGTACATGATCTTGGAAGTCTTTTTCCTCTTTTTTTAATGCCCCTCCCCTTTTCTACTCTTTTGGTTAATGGGTGTATTCTGGTGATTGGTGGCTCTGGCGTATATGTCTGGCATACCATTCTGCCTATGAAGTGCTGGATGGCATGAAATGCGTAAGGCTATGTATTGATCTATTTTTTGCCCTAAAATAAAGGTTTAATTTTTTTTTAAAAGCCTGTTTGTCGGATCTGTGAGTGCCTGCCATTCTTCTCCTTTGGTTTGGATACCACCACCTTGAGATGTAGGTCTGGGGCATGACCAAGACCCCACATATTACTGGGGAGATAATAAATTTATAGGTTTTACACTGGGATTTTTCTCTTTAAACACTGTTCCCAGCAGCCTTAATTCTACTTACCTATAAGTAATTTGTCTGATGTTATTTACCAGGAAGCACCTTCAAAAATAGATTAGTTATAGTAATGCTATAGCTTGCGCTTGAGCCTTGGAAATTTCCAGCTTAGGTGTTATGTTAAGTGCAGGCATAATATTTAACTGCATTGTGTTACATGCAAAATTAATGGAAAACATTTGCATCCCATAAGATAAACACATCAAACCAAAAAATGCCATATTAATATATACTGGTGCTAATGTAATAAACAATGCTATATTTGCTAATGTCTCTAGGGACTAAATGAAGCCAATCAGGGGTGAGCATTTACTAGTCATCTGTTTAAAAACAAACATTTTATTGGTTGATGGGTCTCACGACCTGGCAAACTTAGGCCTTTTTAACATAACTGTAATTGTCTTTTAATCAAATTTAATTTCTGTTAGCTGATTGCCATAAATGTTGGATCCATAGCTCACAAGTCATCTGATCCTTCCAAGTTTTAGACAGCTACCATACTCATACAAAACCAAACTCTTTGGTCTCCTTTATCATGCTCTTGGCAGGACTAGCAACCTTTTGCTGAAGCTGATGACAGGATAAAGAGGCTGTTTTGATTTTTTTAAACTGTCGGCTGTAGAGTCAGAAGCATTATGTATTGATGAATGCTAAAAACATTACATTTTAAAATGCAAATGTTTAAAATGGAATAAGAAAGTGTGAAGCAGGGTTCTTTATGGTGACACGACTAAACTGATGTTGTGCTGTATGTTGGAGGTCAAAGGTGTCATAATAAAACATCTATCTTGCTTTCCAAAGCATTTAAAGGTTAAAGTGGGTAATTATCGCAACCATAATTTACAACTACTTGGCAAAAGGAGTTGCTTTCAATGAACCATTCATTCATGATCTGCTGCTTCACACTGCAGGATTCTTCTTGACTAGGCTACAGAAAGTAATTAATAAATGATAGGATTATTCATGGTTCATTGTGCCAGATTGGGAAGTGCCATGATATATACAATGTAAAATGCTAAACTGCTCCAACAAGTTTTGCGTGGCTTTTTAACAGTTTTCAGTGTCTCTTCTCTTACAGACTATATCTCTTGCCTTGTATTTATTTAAGAAAAAAAAAATCTCCACGCATTTTAGTGAATGTTTTCTCTTTTCAAAAAGGTTTTCAAAAAGCCCTGAGCAATTATGCTAGTTCAATCTTGTATTTGTTATCTCTGTTCTAACCTATTTCCTCAAGGTTAAATGAAGATCTTAGTTAGAGATACATTTACAACCCATATAATAGAATCAATCAATATCTTCCAAGAATGCTTTGAAAAATAAATGTCTATGAAAAGATACTCTCAATCAACACAAATCACAACAATATAACAGGCTCTTTAACCCCTTCAAATAATACTCTTTCCCTCCCTCACCACATTATTTGTTTCTGTTTGAAGTTGCTTATATCTGATACTGGCTAATGTATTATTTTCTAGTAACCCCTCTATTACGCAGATGGCTAAATAGATTGCTTTTAATGGCAGAATTGAAGTTATATTTGTGTTTATTGCTAAACTTTGCATTCTGAATAAAGTGAATAAGTTAGTAATTATTAGGGTTAGGAAATACAATTATACGATGAAACATGGAGTATCTAAAAGCATAGGGTATAATAGTGTATTGTGATACTTATACATATGTGTGCAGTTCAGATGTTTTAAAGGGATTTAAAGTATACTTTCCTGGGGTGTTCTTCATCTTAAAAATGCCCAATTTATAATAGTACCCAGGAAATCTATATTAGTGATATTATAACATGACTGTGAAAGGCCAGGAGTTAAGAGGATGGGAGAACCATTTACTCACCTTTCATCATGTTTCCCCAGCTGCAACCTTGCCCCATTGCAACAGCCTCTCCCCTAATAAATGCAGGCAACACCACCATTTCTGTTGAATAATTATGGCCGCAGCTTCTTTATTAACGTTGTTCAACATTAAAACACCAAGTATATGTAGTAGTCATTAACCTTTTACAACCCAAAATTGACATTGTAACATCCATAACATTCCAAACCTGTTTTTTAACCTTACCTATTCCTAACCTATCCTGATTGTCTTGGGAAAATGGTCCTGGAATTACAGTACCATCATGTGCATTGTACTTCCACACAGGTGCACCCCTCATGACTTTGTTTATCCATCAGCTGCAGTACACTGACTCAATGGTATTTAAACTTCTGCCACCAGGGGACCCCATGCCCGAATCGACCCTTTATATAATGTTTATACATCTCTCCGGAACCCATCATAGTTCCAACCTTCACTCCCTGACTTTCGCAGGACCACCACCATGTTCTATAACAACAGGCTACCCCTGTTAGGAAACCACTATATTCTTGAAAACACCACCCCGGAGACCAGTTCTTTCACTTCATCCTACTGTTGGACTCCCATGTGTCCATGTGTTACTGTACTGCATTCTTGTTCACACAGTTACAGGTCAGAAAAGGAAGTACCCTACTCTCAATATTTTCCTTTTATTGCCTTACCCCCCTTTCCCTGACATCATGTAGCCTTGTCCCCTGACCCAACTGTATAACCTCCCCTTGCCTTCCAGTCATTCCCGCCTCCTGCCAATGCAGGCTCCATCGTTCCTTTTCAAAATAAATTGCATTTGTTATTTTTAAGTTAAATACTTTTTTTTGCAAATATACTTTACTATTTTACAACCTTAATAGTTTTTACTTAGAAGACAGTATTTTCTCATTTTATTTATACATTTTTCTATACAACTTTCATTAGGGAACTTCAGCTAACACTTTCTAACCATAATAGACCTTCCTCTTGGGAATAAAAATTCAATAATTACTTACATATCTACAAAATTCACATTAAATGGAAAATATGCTGTGCCAGATTCTGCTGTTATATGTGTAGCTTCTCTATGCTTTTGGTAGTGTACATTGAAGAAATTGAAGTGATCCTTGACTGACACATCTGCTGCTCCTATGGACTTAAATTTTTAGAGTAAACTATATCTATTAAATTATCTTCTGAAGGCTGAGCAACCAACAGGCCTTACACTGCCATCAGGACATCTAAAAAGTAGAACATTGTTCTTTTGATACAAGCTGCTTCTGAAATGGTAATGATGAGGCAAAATTCCATTTTACAACAGTAAAAAAATAAATAAAGGTAAACCTATTCTTTTAATATTGCAGGAAATCATTGATGAGAGTAACTAAATGGACGCAGCCTTGTTGAGGAGAAGCCTGAGAAACATACTGTATAACACCAGATGTGTGAGCCAAAGCATAGTATCATTGAAAAAAATACAATACATTGTGTAGCTGTTAGTGGATCGTATTTAAAGTATCGTTGCAAGTTTGCATTTGTTTCCAAGTATTTATAAAGAGCTAACACATGCAGAGATGATGCATCCTTCACATCAGTCTCTGCCCCAATGAAGCTTACAATACAGCAAGACAGAACCATCAAACAGCAATGCACACTGAATTGGGATGTGAGTCATTGAGTTTGTCTAGGAATTCTTACATTGATCATCAGAGAGTTCTAAATGCTCTCTATTTTCAGCACAATGCATTGTTCAATTAGACCCCATTTCATTTGTATTAGATGTCTAAATCTGTGAATACAGAACTAATTTCCATGTAGTAAGCTTTTACATAACGTTGCACTAACCTTTTGAACAAAATAACATATATCCATATTTAGTAAACAAAAGCAGATTTGGAGTTAAATATTGGGCTTATCCCACATCACCCTTCCTCCTGTAAAATAAAAGTTATTTTAAATTAGACATGAAAACAAAATGTTTTTAATGTGTATACCTGTTATACACGTTTCTCTGGTGTCATTTATTACTTTGCTTGCTCTTTAGCCACTTACTTTACATATTATACTTCCCCTCCATTCCTCGCATTCTCCCTCCTTGTTCACTGTCTATAATTTCTTTCTCACACCCAATTCTTTCCATTTTATAGTGTTATTCATATATTATCACTACCTGGTTGTATCTTTCTTTAATTTTTTTTTAGCAATAATCCACCATAGCAGTGGTGACCGCTCATGTCTTGTGTAAGATAATTCCAAGAAGGGCAAAGTATGTACAATTAAACACATTTACCAATATTTCTTGAGTTTTCCAGTTATGTAGTCAACTACTCTACTACATACAACAGTACTACATACTAAAAAATATTTTACAGCAGATAAATGGTACTTTGAATGATCAACTGATGTTTATAAATCATCTGCCAAGCTTTACAGTACAGAAATGTACAGACAGATTATGCATATAACAGAACAAAAAAGGAAGTGGTGTCCCTTAAAACTTTTTCATTCCAACAAAAGTATTCCCATAATTTTGCATGTGTTGCTAGATCAAAATATTATAGAACATAGGTTTGTTGAATTTGCTCCATTATGGATGTTAAGTCACTAGGTCATGGACATTTGGATACTTTTTTAAAGGCCATTCATTTTCATTGAAAAAGTATGCATGGCACATTGTTCATTGTATAATGTGCATGTTTCCCTTGCATTTATAATAACCCTAGGATCAAATGCTGAGCACTAAGAGGCACAAAATTGCTCATCTTGCATAGCAATGTTGTAGATAAAAATATTAATGACCTCAGACACCATAATATAGAGCGTCAGACTGGCTGTGCGCACTTGTGTACCTCTTTCCAGCATGTCAGCTTCAGGGAGGGATGTAAAGAGAGGGAGTTGCAGGGAGTGGGTCTGGGCCAGTGGGGCCCATCAGGTTTTTTCCTGGTATCCCACCAGCCCAGTCCTACCCTGATAATATAAGTAAGATACACATTAAAAAGCAGTAGGTAAAAATTAGGAGGGCAATGAACTTGGAGATCTACAGCAGTCAATCTTGGCATTTCATCCATTAAATTTAGAAAATACATTGTTATATTCTAGCCACAATACAGTCTGCACAATTTATATGAACATAATTCGTCATACACGAGACTTTGCCGTGTAAAAACCAGTATTAATTTTTCACACATTTTTTTAGAGTGACTTCTGCTGGAAGCAATGTAAAATCACAGCGGCAAATCTGGTGTTCACATGACGTAAATTAAAACACACCTTGATAAATTTTACACAGCTTTTTACACTCTTTTTTCAGCCAATTTAATTTTACCTCAAAGTCAGTTTTCTTTCTTTGGGTCACAACAAAACACAGCATGTTCTTTGCAGCCTAGGACTGATACGTATTTGCCAATGGTACCTGCACAAGTATTGGATGGCAAAATTACACTCCTTAGGGGCTAATACAAGTACTCTATAACATTGTACAGAGAGGTGTTAAGGCAACCCATATTGGACCAATGCAGATCTTGCCTTGGCTTATAAACATCACCTGGCATTACTAACTCATCTGCTTTTTGTTCTGTCCCTTAAATGATTAGCTAAACCTGTGATGTTCCAACTTCAAGAATTGTGTTATAAAGATCCAGGCCCAGACTGGCAATCTGTAAATGCCAGATACCATAGACACTCATTATTTAGATGGCTAGGTAATTGAAATGCCAGGGCCCATTTTGAATAACAGTCCAGTCCTGTAAAGATCCCAATATTATCATGAAAGGCAATTGTTAAAGGGACACTCTGTAACCTATGTACCTGATGTATTTTTTAATCCCATACTGAATGTGTTCTTAAATATTTAGTGCTGTTAGACAATTGTTTTAAAGGCACTGAGTATTATTATTTTATAGAATGTTTTCCTAATATAGTAAAAGTCTTTTAAATATCTCAAAGCTAAACTGAGAAAAAAATAGTGCAAGTTCCTTCTATTGAATCTAAAAAAATGTGACCACTGAAATATTATAATTCAAATATATGTATGACCCATCTTATTTGTCACTATGCTCCTGGGAGGTTAGAATTTAAAAACATGAAAGTATTCAGTGTCTATTAATAAGCAGAGATAAATGTTCGGCACAGCATGATATTCAAATACCTTGCTGAGCTGGGGAAAATAATTACATTTGGAATTTTTGAACTAACAAATATATTGTGCATTACTTCAAAGAAATTGCAGGAACAGTATAATCTGCCCATACTTTCTAAAGTACTGAAATGAAGTATGCACACACACACACACACACACACACACAATCATAAACACACAAGCTTTCCTAAAAAATAAAACCTAATTAATTATTTCAAAAAAGAAGCACTAGATTTAACTCCTGGGTGGCTAGCACAGCATGTTTTCCCGTTTGAGATCGAGATGTAGAAATGACCTTGCATCCTTGTGCCTTAAACCTGCTGGGAGCTGGAGAGGATGATTTTAACACAAAAGAGAAAATGATTTGTAACACTTGGGAAGAAAAGGTTCACAGTATCTATGGAAAAAAAATCTTCATCATCTTTGGTGAAAAATGACATTTTGATTATATTAGGAATACATTTGTTTTCAATAAAATACATATACTTGTCCACACAGCATTTTAAATATTAACGTGTACATTATTTTAATGAAGGCTTTGGCGACCACAAAAGAGCAAAAGTCCACCTTGGCTTTTGTTACGGCATGCACATGGAGAGAATGGTAGCTGTACCACGCTGCCTAAAAAAGTAAAAGGACTGTGGTCTCTTAGCTTAGAACTCTCCAGTTACCTGCTAGAGTGGAGGGAAGTGTGGTGCTGTGAGAGACAGTCCTGGGCAGAAGGATCTTTGCTGCCAGCAAGAAAGTTCCAGAAGTTGTAGCCTCAATCCCTTTTGGGGAAAGAAAGAGAAAAGGACTGGCAGAGGCTAGTGAGTCTGAGTCCCAGGGTGAGTGTGAAGCCCAAATTATCTGAAGTTCCAGAGGGTGAGAGTTTCCCTTGATGATGAGAGACCAGGGGGTGGGGACCCTGAATGTTTTGCAGTGAAGTTGCTGAACTGTACTCTACATTAAAGTTGTTGAACTGTAACCAGAACACTTTCTGTTGCCTTTTGCTGGGGATGCCCAGTGCTTAAAGGTGGTTCACCTTCAAGTTAACTTTTAGTATATTGAAGAAGGGCCAATTCTAAGAAACTTTTCAATTGGTCTTCATTATTTATTTTTCATAATGATTTGCAATTTTCTTCTGTTTCTTTGCAGCTTTCAAATGGGTGACACTGACACCATCTAAAAACAAATGCTCTGTAAGGCTACACATTATTGCCACTTTTTATTACGTATCATTCTATTTAGTCCATCTCCTATTCATATTCCAGTCTCTTATTCAAATCAGTGCAGGGTTGCTAGGGTAATTTGTACCCTAGAAACCAAATTGCTGACACTGCAAACTGGAGAGGTGCTGAATAAAAAGCTAAATAACTATAAAACCACAAACCAATTGCAAATTGTCTCAGAATATCACTCTCTACATTATACTAAAAGTTGACTCAATGGTGAACGACCCCTTTAATAAACTTGGTTTTGTCCTAAGCCTTGGTGTCCCTGTCTCTAAGTTCTAAATAGCCACCATGTGGTTGCGGTGCTGGCGTCTTGTCGTTGCCACGTTATCATGTTGGCATGAAAATTTGAAAGAAAAAAATCACCCAGGTCACAAGTTCAATGTCCGATTATAGGTCACGCTCATTAGTGTTCCTGGGTATTCCTAAATTGCTGATATATTAATTATTATATTCTGACCACTTACTTTGTCCCTGACATCGTTCCTTGCTGCCTTCCTACTGAACAACACTATTTCTTGATCCTTTGGACCTCCTTGGTCCAGCCACTACCACTACTGGAGCTGCAAGGCCTCTGGCAACTATATATAATATGTTGTGGTTTAGGCAGCTAAGCAAATGTTTTGTGATGCATAGAAAACTAACTCATGATGTCCTTTCTGAGCATCATTTGTCACAAAATACCTTAGAATGCTTGCCTATCAAAAAGTATGGATGTTTCAAAACAAACTTTTTGTGCCAGGATTGAAAACTCAGTCTTACAAAACCTACATAAAAAAACAGTTCCTTTCCATGCCAGGTATCAGATACCTTTTTCACTGATAATTGGTGAATTGGTGTGGACAATTCTTCAAAAAGTACCCTGAAACAAAGAACAACAGAGCAAATGTACAAAAAAAAGTCTTATAGTTTTTATAATTTTTTAAGATACAGCAAGAAACAAAAATCAGTTATTTAGTCATTTGTCACCTAATTAACAACAATCACCAATACTCCATAACTTAGCCCCTTGTAATCCTCAAACATATTTTAATATCTCCATTAATATGGATGGAGGTTTAGTGACCCCAGTAACCATTTAAAAGAAAACAATATATTGACTCAATCCTCTTAGATTAATAATGAAGTACCTATACTTAATAGTAAAAAGTGCAGTTTTACTTTGCAGATGACATTAGTAAATTACTATTTACCCCTGCAGTGAGTAAAGCTCTTAAAGGGATTGTTCACCTTTGAGTTAATTTTTAGTATAATGTAGAGAGTGATATTCTGAGACAATCTGAAATTGGTTTTCATTTTTTATTGTTTGTGGTTTTATAGTTATTTAGCTTTTTATACAGCAACTCTATAGTTTGCAGTGTCAGCAATTTGGTTTCTAGGGTACAAATTACCCTAGCAACCCTGCATTGGTTTGAATAAGAGACTGGAATATGAATAGGAGAGGGACTGAATAGAATGATAATTAATAAAAAGTAGCAGTAACAATACATTTGTAGCCTTGGAGAGCATTTGTTTTTAGATGGTGTCAGTGACCCCTATTAGAAAGCTACAAAGAAACAGAAGAAAATTGCAAATCGTTAAAAAACTATAAGAAATGAATAATGAAAACCAATTGAAAACCTTCTTAGAATTGGCCCTTCTACAATATACTAAAAGTTAACTTGAAGGTGAACCACCCCTTTAAGCTGGGAATACTCATTAGAGGTGGGCAAATAATCCGATCTTTACCTAATTTGGCTACTCAAGTTGTGGACCAAAGCAAACTGATCCAACTATATTGTTTATAGAAACCTATGCAAACTTATCAGGAGAGGATTGCATCAACAATCCTCACACTGGATTGGATTTCCTACAGGACAGATGATATCTGGCCAATTACTGATCAGATATAGTGAGAAGCAAAATTTTTTTTGTGAGGCATGGATTTACCGCAAAACTTCTGCATTTTGCCATCTACAAAGCATTGCTTTGCCATTGCCATTTAGTGAAACTGTAGAAAAAAATTAGCCCAAAAATTTTTCAACAACAAAAAAATTGATGAGACAAAAAAGTCGCCGAAAGAGAAAACTCCTATTGACTTTAATGCATTTGGACAATTTGCCAAGACAAAAATGTTCCCATTGACTTTAATGCATTCAGAATGAGAAAAAAAATGTAATGCGTGTTAAAAATGGTCTAAAAATTTTTTTTTGCTTTTTGACTTCAATGAGTTCCACAAATTATTTTGTGATTTTTTTTTTGGCAAAACAGGACAGATTCACTCATTACTAGTCAGATAGTCAGATATAAATTGGGGTAGGCAATTGGGTAGGCATTATTAAGCTTTGCCTGATGCTAACTGCAGTTATTAGTTGCCTATTCATGGGTGCCTCCTGTGTTGTTATATTCATGAGGAGTATTTTGGTGGAGGTATTCAGATACTAAGGTGAAGTTGTGTCTTCTGAATGAGCAATAATGGGTACTATTTTACACCCCTTAGTGCTCTACAATTTGCATACAATCATTAATAAATTTAATTTCTAATTACTGGCATAAATATTGCATTTGGGATAGCCAATATTTTCTTAGTTATTCAAGGTCTCAACCAAAATAGTTTGTTTCTTTACATATTAAAAGCCCACTAAATGGCCTACTCCTTAGCTTAGTTAGAGATCACAGACACCATTAAAATGATATGAATTTCCTTTGTTGTAACTTGTGTTAATTAATATTCTATATGAAGTCTATGAACATTCAGAAAGCAATAATTTATTTGCCTAAGCATTAAAAAAAAAATCAAATTTACCATTTTCATATCATGCTTTTAGTGATTGTAGTGGTTCTCATTAAAAGGAGATCCAATTTTCAAGGTTTGACAATTATTTCTATATGTATGATGGGAAGAGAAAAGGCTGATATTGCCTTGTGCTTACTAGGATGTTGATGTTGCCAGAGCAACCAAGAAGCCTAAAGAGGAGGTTACCAGTAGAATTAAACTGAAGCTTTCAATTAATTCACCATCGTGTTTTGTACCCTCTGTTGTTAATTGTAATAATGGGAATGCCCTTCTGTGTACATTCAGAGTACCTGCCTTATTAAAATAGTATGTGTTATTTACTTAAGTACTCTTATCTGGCAGATAAATCTAGCAAGATATGAGGGAAAATGGATGCCACTTATCCTTGCTACTATTTAGCAACTTGTATCAAGATGATCACGGTTTGATGTTAGGTTTCATTTGTCGTTTGTTAGAAAGATTAATCATTTAGTATGTCATCCAGACTTTCAAAGTTTAATTTGTATTATACTCCATTTTGAAATGAAATTGGTTATTGAAGTATCTGTTCTACTATGTAAATATTTGTAACTATGGATTCTAACCTTAGAGTTTTTACTCTTTCATAAGCCTGAGCTTTATGGGAAAAAAACATCATCCCAGCATATATTTTCTTCTTGTAATCCTGTAGTATTTCATTTGTAGTTCTTTTAGTTCAGAAAGTAAAGTGTTCACTTTAAAGGAATTGTTCAGTATAAAAGTAAAAACT
>CM044433.1:116077685-116112934 GCA_024363595.1 Xenopus borealis | reverse complement strand
GACTCTGGAGAAAGAAGCTCTGTTTGGCTTGGAAGTGGTTACTATGCTTTTATCACGAAGAGTATGAGTTTATTTTCTGTAGGAAAAGCATTCATGTATTACCATAAGTTCATAACCAGGAGCTGATAAACTCATTCTGCTACATTAATTTGTAAAACATTTTTCTTTAGAGTTCATTAATGTAATAATGCTAAACCCAATACTTTCAGTAGGGTTGATGTACACAATTCTCATTTTAATAAGAAAATATTACTGACTCTTGTTGTCACATCTGATAAACCCTTGCTGACTTTTATTTTGAATCAAAACTGTAGGCTTTTGTACCAAATGTAATTAAATATAGTGATATGAATGGTACTATATAAGTAAGATTGTCCTTTAGATGGGTTAGTGATGACATTTATAGCAGGGAATATGCATTTGGAAAAAAAAGGTAAATATAAAATACTGCAAGTAAATGAGCCTATGATTAAGGGATCACATTCCGAAACGTGTTAGGTGT
Source organism: Xenopus borealis (assembly GCA_024363595.1). Classification (NCBI taxonomy): domain Eukaryota; kingdom Metazoa; phylum Chordata; class Amphibia; order Anura; family Pipidae; genus Xenopus; species Xenopus borealis. Next base: position 116,112,432 of record CM044433.1, on the reverse strand, counting down.
ACAGCTTTCAGCCCAAATAAACAAGTCCAGAAGTGCCGTCTGTTTTCACCTGTTTTTTACTTTAAATATAAAATAACATCTATATATAGAGATTATGGAGAAAAGAAAGCACTCACAGGTCTTACCAGTCAAAGAAAAGTGTTTACTATGGGCACAAAAGAAACTAATGTTTCGGCTGGATTCTTTTCTCCATGATCTGTATGACTTGTCTGAGTTGTGCACCCAGGCAATCAGTAACTAAATTTTTCGTGAGTGCCGGTATCCTCTAAACAGATTATATATATATATATATATATATATATATATATATTATACCTACATTAAAATGAAAATCAGACATTTAATTGATAATTTTTGCATTGTTGTTTTATTGTACAGTTACTAGAGGAATTGACTTTGGGTACGGTACACTAAGGTGCAATTTTTAATCTTACAGAATGGATAAGAAAGAGTTGCTCCTATATTTGTATACTGCAATGCATAGAGGAGTGGCTAGAGGTGGGTTACATATGGTAGAACCCTGAACAGCTCCTTGCTTGAATGTAATTCCAAATGTACAAACTAGGAAGTGATGAGGGATGCAAATTGCTAAGGAACCCTTTACTTGCTTAGGTACCCTGCTGTATTTTATACTGGATTTTTAATCCAGTGCATGTTGAAGAGCTCAGTAACAGTGCAGGAAAGGCTAGTCACAACCCTTTGGTGCATGGGGCTAGCGCTCATTTTATTTGCTCTGCCCTGCAACTGCAAAGGAAAGTGTCATATAGAAGTTGTTGAATATCTAATGCATGGATTTTTTTGTAGAAACCTCTTTGCATAGTTTAGACTATCACCGTAAGGTTATACAATATGTCCAACCACTTCTTTTTTTTCATCCAGGATTTTTTTATTCATCCCTTCCCCCACCACTCTCCTTCTTGGACATTCTGCTCTAGGCCTGCATTAAATGAACAGTAACATCAAAAGTGTTTCAAAGTAATAAAAATATAATGCAGCGTGGCCCTGCACTAGTAAAACTGCTGTGTTTGATTCAGAAACACTGCTATTGTTTTTATAAATACGTTTTGCACTGTAAAAAGTTTTCTCGCAACATGCCATCTTTTCACCTCAGTTTGACTCTCAGGAAAAATATTATATTTGAAGGGGAAAAACATTCCTAAATATTAATTATATGTGTCACGGAAACTGTACTCTCAACCACCCATAACTCTTGGGTTTGGCTATAAGGGGTTACACTCAGTCTCTCAATCACTTTGCACTCGGGTTAGACTAACATCAGACACCCCAAAACATACCATCACCCACCAAATCCATTCGCTGCTATCAGGGCCGGACTGGGAGGAAAAAACAGCCCTGGCAAGAGTATCAAAGCAGCCCATGTATTCACTTGCATGCAAAGCATGATTTAGATTTCCAACCCCAAGGTTAATGAGAACCAGTGGTTATTAATAGATATGTTAAGAGTCCATTACCATATAGTCCCCAGCAATATTATACACTCTATATGCTGGAACTGGCAACAAATATCTCACCCTAGTTTCTATCACAACTGTTCTATAAATTGGATTAGTGGCCCTATACTTACAATATATAAAAATTTTCCTTTGTGTGCCCCCAGCTAGACCATGTACCCTGGCAGATAAGAGGACTTTAATTACCATGTGTATCACAGGGCCAAAGTGTGGCATACTTGAAGAGACTAGGCTGTCACATGCAATTCATGCTACATATCACCGTTTTCTATAGGGGGCACATGTTTAGGGGAATAGGACAACTTTATTTTATTTATTAAAGGTTTCCTGGGCTTGTGTAGTGGAATGTAGTGGCTGTAACATATACTTCTATTATACGTTAAAGTTCCCGCCGTATGAAAACTAGGCTTCGCTAGCGTAACAGCACTCTGCCTAGCGAAGTAACACTAGCACAACTATGCTACCATTCGCCGACCTGAGCGTAACTTTGTACTTTAGTGAATTTCCGTATCGCTGGCGAAAAGTCGCCTGGTGAAAGTGCGGTGAACGCTAGTGAAGTGAACGTTGGCGAATTTTTGGATTTTTGTGAATTTGCACCTATGTGAGCTTGAGACCAACTGTTTCCTATATTAACTCTTATGATGTCAGAGTAATACTGCACCAACAAATTAAAGTATTTTAAAGTAATGAAAATACTGTATCATGTACTGTTACCCCGCACTGGTAAAACTGATCTGATTGCTTCAGAAACACTACTATAGTTCATATAAACAAGCTACTGTATAGCAATGGTGGAAATTTAAAAAATACTCCATGGCACAGGGTAAATAGTGGATAACAGATAACACTGTTATGTTATACAGAGCTTATCTGCTTTGTAACCTGAGCCTTTGCTCCTTTCAATAGATGCCCCCATTGCTACACAGCAGCATATCTATATAAACAATCGTAGTGTTTCTGAAGCAAACACATGAGTTTTACCACTGCAGGGCTACACTGCATTACATTTTTATTACTTTAAAACCATTAAATTTTTTGATGTTACTGTTCCTTTAAGCACATCAGACTATTTTTTAAATAAAATATACCATATAACTAAATACAGCAGAGCTGATAGCAAGCAAACTACCTTTAGTAGCCACTGTAAACCTACAGAGGACCACTTCTCAACCTCCAGCTATTGTAGTCCACTGAATGTCACCTTTTCTGTTTGTGTGGGTTCTGCCTTAACAGACTACTGCTCTGAGAAGGAAAACATATGTAAACATTTATGTACAGAGATTTAGGAAAGAAGTACCTTTATTCATCTTTACATGCAGTTTCATGCTATCAGCTGTAATTTACAAAGATTCCCTAGAAATCTATGGGAAGTGGATATTACAAATTGTGAGATAGGGAGATTTTTCCCTGAAAATTGAGATGTCTTCAAATTGCTTAATAATTCACACAATTCTGTCATTCACTAATATTAATTTATACTATCAAACTTGAAATTCACAGAAATTCAAGATTGGTACTGAGATGGTCACAATGGAGATGAAAAGGGATTATTTGTGATTTAATTATATTGGGTATATGATTTATTAGACAAAGCATTAGGCTTACATAAACTATTCTTAAATTAAAGACTATATTTGTATCCACAGTATACTCTAACAGTAACTTTACACTAGAAACTATTATAAAAAATATTTTAAAAAATGATTTTCTTCTTATAAATTGTTTAACTTAAAATGTAATAGTTTTATCTTTATTAAATCATTTTATAATCACATAAAACTATCTGGTATAAGGAAATCATGTTTCAATTTTAGAAGGTTAATTCAGAAATATTCCACATGAGAAGTTGTAGCTGAGGAACTTGGTTACATTATACTCTCTTTTGGTGTCCAACTGTGAGTGATATAAATATTTTATTAAGCAAACCGGCAGGTTTCTGAAGATTATATGTCTTATCAAGTTGACCCTTATAATTATGTTGTCTCCTGTAACCATAGGATTCCTTTTGAATTTGTAATTCTTTTGTAAATATTGAACCACATAAAAGTATTTTCAACCATAAGTTGAAAAAAAGAGGATGAAAAATAAGAGAAAAATCTGAGGCAAATTGTGCATTGTTAATATAGTTTGTGTTTTAATCTCTAAAACATTCAATAGATACAGCAAATACATTTGATAAGAGGTTTATTTTACAAGTTTACAGTAACTGATTTTAAAATAAGTTTGAACATAATCAAAATTATATTGTTATCCAACAGTATCAACCTTCAAATATATAATTCTGGCACTTCTCTCTCAACTGAAAAACACCAACAGAGAATAGGTCAGGTGTTACATATGGATGGGATGACTTGGTGTGCAAGATTGTGTTGCCTGCATACTTTTTTCTTTATAGTATAGTATTACTCTACCATATACAATTGTATCCCTAAACTAACAAGTGCATTTTTTTGTTGTAATATTGGTGTATAGGTAGCCACTTCAAGTCATTTTGCCTGGCCATGTGTTTTCATAAAGAGCCAGCACTTCATGATGGAACTGCTTTCAAACAGGCTATTGTTTCTCCTACCAAATGTAACTGAAGCAGTCACAGCAGGACTTGGATTTTTACTGCTGAGTGATATACTCATATCTAACAGGGAGCTGTTATTGGGCTACCTTTGCACTGTTCTGCTAATGGGCTGCTGGTGAGATCACTCAAACTTGCAGTGCAACTGAAAAGACTGGTTGAAGTTTACAAGCCACATGGCTGGGGGCACCTGGGAAACTGACAACATATCTAGCCCCATGTCACATTTCAAAATTAAATATTAAAATTTCACTTTTGAAAAAACAGATGCTTTCCTGTGACATAATCCCTTTAACCTCATAAAGATCACAATTAATACAAGCTTGTGTGTGCTAGTTTAAAAGAAGGAAATGATGGTCATTGTTATCTAAAAGTAGCATAATTTTCCTAATTGGATTATTGTATTTCAAACACAAAGTAATATTTGTATTATTTGTGCAAAGTATTTTCTTAATTTCCCTTTCTTGCTTTATGCGATTACATACCACATTTGCTGTTAATGCATTTCAGTACACATACTATAAAGTCCATTTTTAACTTCAAGTTTTCCATAATTTTTCCTATATATTGAGCTCAAAACACTCTTTATGACCAAGCATCACATTTGATACACTTAAAGAAATGGTAATAGAATTGTGTCAGTTTGTAAAACAGTGCTCTGTAAATTGGCTATTTGCACTGTAAGAAAAACATCTTGATGTTGGTGGTTTAGGAGCTCTTTAATCCTCTTGTGATCTTCTCTGGACTGAAATTTATTGACATGTAATTATATCAGGGTGTTACTACATCAATGTCTGTTTAAGCATTACTAACTAAGTAGCTGATTCAACGAGATTAAGAAACTAATCTCCTTTGGGACACAAACTGCCTGTGTTAACATGCTGCTTTAGGATTGTATCTGTTTTTCATGTGATAGCAAAGTTAAATAATTGCTTTTTCTAACATCTTAATTCTTATTGATTTTTATTGATTAGGTATTAAGTCTAATATTTATCTTTACAACATAATAAGATGGCATTGTAAACATGTTCTTCTCTGACCCCTTTCTATATTTGGTCTCTGTACCCTTTCATAAAAATTTCTCTAGTGTTTTTCATTATATTATTTGTAAGAACCACCACTGTCAAAATTAACTTTTTTTACAATGAGTACTTGCACATACCATAGAATCAGCATTGTTAAAATGCACTCTACAAATATACAAATACAAATATTTATTTTTTTGTACACTTCTAATTTCGGGGTGATGCAAGATCATTTAAACCATTCAATCTAATAGGCAATCAAGGTGAATGCTAACAAACTTAATGATTAACACAACACTCTAGGGGTGAATATAAGAGCTAAGTTTCTATGTTTACATATGTGAAAAATGTATGCCTACTGTAAAATATAAGGATATTATTAGTTCCCAAGGAGTTCATTGACCATATGAAAACTCAAGTCCAAGGTACATTATTTATTTATTTATAAACATGTATTTCTATAGCGCCAACATATTTCGTAGCACATTATTCGTATACATTATTTATTATAATACACAAGTTTCAGTAAGGAATGTGACAGAAAATAATCTCACTAAGCACTGATTATAACAGATGACATCACTATTTGTAAGAATATATCTTACATATAACCCTTCACATAAAATGTAAAATGATCCCAAATCATTAAACCAAACATTGTCTTGTTACATACAGAACATACTTAGTACTGCAGAAGCTTTTTAAGAAAGGGAAAAAAATAAATAGAATATTTTTATTGGCTGGTAGATAAAGGAAATAATAATTTCAGATTAGCCTCCCTTAACACACATGGATATAGGTTATGCCTGTATCTATTCCTAGAAACCACAAAGAACATGAAAAATTGTCATTGATGGTCTTGAAACAAATCAGTCATGAGTGGATATATGTTTCCTGTGTAATTAAAGTTATGTAACATATTAGCACATTCACTTGCTCTGGCATTGACACTATTACATATTATATAATAAACTGTTACAAGTTTTTAAATACATACATAGTAAGTTAGGTTGAAAAGAGGCACACGTCCATCAAGTTCAACCTTTTAATATTTTTAATATTCAACCTTTTGTATACCAGGAAGATCTTTCTAATCAATCGCAGTAACCTAATCAAGTAATCTATAAGCCCCAGAATCTCTCTTGTCTCATAAATGATATAATATTCTGTCTATTTAAATTAATCTAGTTTAAAGTAAGGGCTCATCCAGACGAGTAGATTCGTGGAGATTAGTCGCCTGAAAATTGCCTGGCGAGGCAATTTTCAGCGACTTTGAAAATCGTGTCGCCACGTGTGAATAGGCGCAGGCAACTTTACTTTTAGTGGGTGCGCGCTACAAGCAAGCCATTCGAGGAGATTAGTCGCCTCAAAGACGAGGCGTTTTGTCACCAGGCGACTAATCTCCACGAATCTGCTCGTCTGGATGTGCCCTAAGCATGGGTTTGGGTCACCAAATGTACAAAAAGGAACAGCATGTTTTCCTGAATTAGAACTGTGAACAAAATGAAGTATTCGGTGCCTGATTAGTATATATCTGTAAAAATAATGGATGGGAACCATAAGTAGCCTTGCTACTGTCCTGCCATAACCTGGGGGAGTGGAATGGTGAGTTACAATACTGAATGATGAATACCACAAAATGTGAACCATACATAGCTGATAAAGCGTTTTGCGGATGCACCACATTTCGGATGTCTTGGTATAAGCAAACATTTGGTTAATTAGCCAGGATAGGAACATAATCAGGAGGCTGTGTCAGGCTCTCTATGGCTGCACACCACATATTGCAAAAGTATGCACTCTCCAAATAGGCAATGATGTAAACCCCTTCATTGTAAATGCAGCCCATGCTTCCTGATTGGGCTGTATGCATTAAGGTGCATCTAAGCACATTGAAGTTTGTTTTTTCAAAGTCAGTTGTAGCATAGTGGAAATGAGGTTCTCTAAAAATGTAGAACACTATGTAAGCTATGTAGGTTCTGGCAGAGCTAAAAACACCTTAACTTTAATATACCACCATCATAGAGTTTACTGTATATTCCCATATACTATTTACACAGTTCTAATGTTGGTTCTATACATTACCAAAATGAGTTTTAAATGAAACAACTCAGATGCAGTTGAACTGCAGACTTTCAGCTCTAATTCAGTGGGCTGAACAAAACGATTGCATAAAAATGTGAGGAACTAAAGCCTTTTTTTATTTTTTTTGATTGTGTATCACTTCATTTCAAGGGACACTTTTCAAATCATCAGCAGTATCATCCTTAGTGATATTTATCAAGTTTACTTCACAATGTTATTCCTTTATAACATTGCAGTTTCTTTGCTATTTTTTCTTGAACACCATGGCATAATATCTTAAGAAAGAATAATGCACAAAGCTAAAGTTATTCATAGGGTCCCTACCGGTGGGTGCTTACAGCTGTATAATATCTAATATCTGAAATGGGATTGTTTCCATGATAACTGTAAATTTTAACTTCATTGAAAATAATGTATATCTATTATCTTCTGGTGTGTTTTTAGCATTGCTTGAATAGTTCTTGCCAAATAACAATGATCATAATCTAAGAAAAAAAGAATAATCTTAAGAACCCCTCACTTACCGTGACCGAAAAGGTCAAATTCTTTTAAAATGTATAATGATTAGTTTACTGATCCTCTAATAAAGGTTTTGCAACAATGAAATTAATCTTTAGAAAGAGAAAAAATTAAAAGGTAGTTTACCCCCAAGAGAGACATGCTGGGCTTTCTGTATTCTAAGTTATGATGAGCACTCTTCAGGATAGACAGCAGACCCCATGATGTCTCATTGTTTAATCAGTTTGGATAATATCAAGTTGATTAATCAGCTGCACTTCCCTGTGACTGGAAGTGCTAATACTAGCCGAAGTAGTAATATTTCCATTCTGCATAATGAGTTTCCCACAGTATTGGAAGTGCAGCTTGCAACCACAGGATTTCAGGATTAATCTTTATCAGATGATAAAGTAATGCACTTGCTTCTGGTAATTCAAATGGTCAGACAAAAGTAACCTTGAATAAAGGACAATTAAATCAAATGTGTATGTATCTGAGATCAATTCCTGCCAGACATTTGTATTTTCCATTATAGATGAATTGACATGCTGTAGACTAAAAGGTTTTTTTGTCTAGATATGGTAGTCCAGTTCCTTCTACCTCGATGTGTCAACATATAATATACAAAACTGAATTTGCTGCTATTAAAATGTTGCATGCCAGTTTTGCTTTTCAGGCTGTTCCGGTGCTAGGATTTTCTCGATTAACTTACTTCTGCTTCTGTTACCCACATTGGTACTTATGCTTTTACTACTTTTTACTTAAATACCTATGTCAATCCTACCAATAGGAACAGAAAGAATTTGGTTTTCTTGGGTCTTGTGATTCACCATGTTTTTATTATTATTATTATTATTATTATTATTATTATTATTATACATTTTCAGTGATTTTAAATGAAATGGCAATGCAAAAAAGTTTATGTCAATTTGTTACTATTGCCTTCTCAGTTTTCTAGACTAAATAAATCAGAAATCAACTCCAGCTAAGACTTCAATTCTCACAGTGTCTTGCATACTGTTGATACTCTGCAAGCTTATTTAACACAGAAAACATAGTGGAAATCATTACTGATACTCAATTACAATTGTATTATCAATGCAATATTGTTTGTTAGATTGTTATTGTATACTTATAAGGCATATTCTATAGCATTCACAATCTCTCTTCTACTGTTGGAAGTGACCACTAAACAGTTCCAGGTAGCAAAAGCTATATTAAATTTGTACAAAGGCAAAATAAGGAAATAAAACAAAACATTGTATTCAACAGAAACGGAGCCGCATAGAGCACAATTCTTTGGGCTTCTTTATTTGTAAAATGTTTAAATAGTTTTTAACAGATTTAAGGTACAGCGATCTAAATTACAGAAAACCCTTTGATCTGGAGAACCCCATGGAGCCTGGAAAGCATTAATCCTACAGTTACTACATTGTGAAAATGTTTTTTATTTAAATGATATGCTACCTTTAAAGTCTGTCAGTAAATTAGATTTGTGGTTTCGCTTCTCCTATGTTATTATGAAATATTAATGCATATATACAGGGGTGTTCCACGGGTTGCTGCTGCCTGAGGCAGCAGCCCTGATGCCGCCCCCCCTCCCAATCCGCGCTTCTAATTTTTATCATCAGAGCAGGTGGAGGAGGGGACGCATCGCTAGTGCAGAGAGCGCTATTGCGCTCTCGCTGCACTAGAAGAGCCGAATTTCCATTTTAAAAAAACGGAAATTCGGCTCAAAGTTAACAGAGCCAGCTTTTTCCCACTCCCTGGTAACTGGCCGCTCCATGCCGTCTGAGGCAAGATGCTCACCTTGCCGCATGGCTGGATCGGCCCTGCATATATATTGAATACATTATTACTAATTATTGCTATTGGCCCACATACTATCATTTGCACTTATTTCAAATTATTTCACAATCCTTATTATTCAGGGGCAACTTATATCATATATATATATATATATATATATATATATATATATATATATATATATATATATATATATATATATATATATATATATAGTAATATTTATTTTCCTTTGGATGTTTTTACACTCTTCAGTTTTACACAGAAGCTATTGTTTCATATTTTTTTTCCAGGGAATTAAAGGTCAATATAATCTTAAAGGTAGTAACTGGTCTGCTAATAAACTGCCATAGAGACTTATATTGTTGTACTTGATCCTACAGAAGGCTACATGAAGGAGGTAAAACAATCCTATTGGGGTTATTTAATGTTTAAATCTTTTTTTAGCAGACTTAGGGGCACATTTACTAAGCGTCGAAGTGAATATTGAACCATTAGTAAATCTGCCCCTTAGGGTATGTTGATCCAAATTATGAAAAGAGCCCTTATATAGAAGACCCAGGTCCAAAGCATTCTAAATAATAGATCGTATACCTGTAGGAGAAGGAAAGGTTAAAATTAAGTAAGCTTTATCAGAAAGGTCTATATAAATACACCAGTAAATACTCAAAGTAATACTGCTCTGTGTCCTCTGTCAAAAGAAACACCACATTTCTTAAGTTGTATTGTGTACACATGGACTTCTGTATCAGACTTCCTGTTTTCAGCTTAAACCTCCAGGGCACGGCATGAGCATGAGCAGTTTGCTCCTCTCTCCCTTTGCCACCCTCTTGAACCTGCTGCTATCCTAAATAAACAGAGATAGTGTCTAGAGTTGTATACTCAGGTACAGAACAGTATTCTAAAGAATAATAATGGTGCTCTGGCTAATCTATTGGCAATAAACCACCTTGGTAGATTTCCTTCTCCTTTAAGGGGCAGATTTACAAAATACACGTGAATAATTCGAAGTTCGATCGAATTCTGATCGTAGGATTTTATCACCTGCTTGAATACCATTCGTACGACCGAACCCCTCAATTGTTTGAATCGTACAAATTTTTCGAACGATCAATGGAAATTTCACGATTTTTTTGTGAAATTGAACGATTGGTTTTCGATCATACGATTTTATCAAGAAAGTGAATAGCGAAGAAAATATAGCCTAAAACTATTCGATAAGCATTCGATATTTGAATGCTTATAGAATTTTGGCTAAAAGCCCTCGAATTAGTGAATAATAATAAGTTTGCCCCTAAGGGGCAAATTTACTATTATTCCCCAAAAAATATAATTTTTTCCTCGATATTCGATTAGCATTCGATTTTCGAATGCTAATCGAATAGTTTTAGGCTACCCTTTTATTCGATCTTCGATCATTCAACGATCGAATAATGATCATTCGATCATTCAAATGAATTATTCGATCATTCGAAGACTTTCGAAAGGGGTCTTTCTGTAATTTGGATCTTCATGTATGTAAACATTAAAACCCAAAAGGTTGGTTTTGCTTCCAATAAGGATTAAGTATCTCATAGTTTGGATAAAGTACAAGGTACTGTTTTATTATTATTACAGAGCAAAAGGATATAATTTTTAAAAACCTAGATATTATTGATTATAATGGAGTCTATGGGAGATGGTCTTTCCATAATCTGTAGCTTTCTGGATATTGGGTTTCTGGATAATGGAAATAAGATATTATTTAATCTGCTTGAATAGTGGGTTAAAACTATTAGGGGGTTATTTACTAAACGTAATTTTTTTATGGTTAGGTTTTTTGTTTTTGAGGCAAAAATAAAACTCAAATTTTATTATACCCTGATGCTGCAAAAAGTGGAATTTATACAACAGACAACTGAAAAAATGTTGATCACTTTACTGTGCCATTTAAAACCAACGTAATATTCAGCAAACTGATATTCAGGATGTGATGATGAAAAGATAGGACCCCTTTCAAGTGACTTACCCTATAACTTACCCTATAACTATATTTACATTTAATTACAAAGTTTCAACATTCAAAGTTTGAATTTATTAATTCCCCCTTTCTCTCATCTACCTAGATGTGTCTAATGCTAGGTTTAGGTCTGACAAATAAAGTGATGTTATTTCCTGGTATTAATCCTAGTCTTAGTTTAGTGAATAGGTTATGCTTATGATTACAGCTCATTAGCATATGATTTACATCTCATTTTCACTACCGTCCGTTATTTGGCATGCTACTCTTCTAAGCTCTTGTGATGGTTGACAAAATAATATCTTAATTAGAATGCTGTAAGTATTTCCACAATGATGGAGATTGTTCTTTTAATTTGTATTCACTTTTTAAAAACACCTTACAGAATTATAGAATGTAATGCAAAATATTTTTATCCATCCTGCAAGAAAAAATGTTGTCATAAGGGTTTGCAGTTTTTCCTTTGTTGCATGTAGCTGCTGCATTTCCTTCTGAACAATACACGTTTTTAAATGTTTTCTGTATGAGCCCTACTTGAATTTGTTTTTAACACTTGAGCAGCTCTAATAACCATAGAATTTTATGGTAATTCCAATCAATTAAAAAAGATTATACCATCATATTTTTCAGAAAACGATAGCACAATATCTGATTTGCACTGGAGTGGCTGAAGTGCCACCATGGCAATTTTAGCATGTGTCAAGGAAAGGATGGTGGGAGCAACGAACAGCGGCAGGGCTAGGGGCGCCTGATCCAGCCCTCAACAAAAGTCCATATAGGGGCTGATTTATCAAAGGTCTAATTTTGAAGTTCTTTTTTTACCTATAATGAACTTGAATGACCTTGAATAACTTGAATGGTATCTTATTTAAGAAGAACCTCTGCTATCGACTTCTACATGAACTCAGCAAGCTTTAGGTGGCAACCTATCGAGTTGGTGATTTTAAACTTGAAATTGTGAGTTTTGACCAAAAAACCAACTCGAAAATTCGAATTTACCATTCAAATCTTATAAATCTGCCCCTAAGACCCTCATCATTGTAATCATTTATTGATATAAATAATTACCCAGCATTTACCATTAATTTAGAACATACAGGACTGCACTGGCAATGTATGGATTCTGGCAAATGCCAAAGCAACTGTGTAAAATGCCATAGACATTCAATACTTATTGGGCTGATGGGGGGATGTTTGAGCCTCTGTGTATTTGAAAAGTCAGGGCCTCATTTGCACCCTAGACCAGGCCTGAAACATACATAAGGTGTGCTGCCAAGGAATTATTTTGGCTTTCCATCATTCTTTTACACCACATATCTTTGTGCAACTTTTTGAACACAGAAGATGTGCAACTGCAGGGTAAGGGTTGTTATTGACAATCTTTGCACCCCACAGGTGATATCAAACAGGATTACTCTGAGGGGAGAATGTTTGAGATGCAATTGCTGATAATGGGGGGGATCAGTACCACAGTTTTGGAAACTGTTTAAAATGGACTCTGTGGTGGATAACCTTCCTGTAATTCAGAGCTTTATGGATAACATATTCCTGGATAAGTGATCCCATACCTCTACAAGAATCCACAGTTCACATCATATTTATTTCATACATGATTTTATTTTTTAGTTGCAATTATGACAAACTCACAATGACATTAATAATAATGCTATAAATAATAACACTTTTTTAAGTAAAGCAAAGGGAGGCTTTAAGATAAGATAAGATTCTTGATTTGTCACATGCATAGTTATACAGGTACAACATGCAGTGAAATGCATCTTGATCTTTTTTTAGACTGTGCAAAATTAAAACATACTAGTTAAATACTACAACTAGTACGTAAGGATTACCATAAAAATAATTCTAAGAAAAGTTTTAAATTAAGTATAGCAGCAGAGCAGATGTAGTACAAGATGAACCATGTTATTCACATTTTGTGAAGTTTGAAGTTACCTCTGTTTGTATCCCATATATTTCTATATATGGAGTTCAAAGAATTTTTGGCTCTAAATTTGTGAAGAATCAAAGCACTAAAATGTATCAACTTTGATGCCTATTCATTTCACCTTTATCTAGCCAATATATATTAGAAATAATAAGCACAATTTTCTGTTCATAAAAAAACACAGCAACAAGTGTATCGGCTAATTTACATTTGTCTTCAACTCAGCTTCTCCCTTAAAGTAAATGAAAGAAAGCTTATTGGACCGTTAAATGAATAAATCATTGGGCTGCATCTTCCTTCTGATTTATCTTTTCTTAAAAAGACAGTAAAACCTTAAGTGGCAATTCTTTTTAAAGACCACTACAATTTGCTACAGTACATTGCCCATGGCAACATTAAAAAGCCTGTAGCCCCAGAGGAGATGCTCTGATTGAAAGCAAATATTTTCACGTGTCAAAAGTTAAAAGGGCTTTATGTCAAATTTTATGTTTAAGTGGAATGACAATGTTCATGTTGCTCTGTCAGTCCTCTTGGGAGAATTTGACACCACAAACCTTAGATACTGTCAAAGGAAGAGATGTAGAAAGAAAGAACATTATTTAATGACACTGAAAATGTTTTGATTATGCTTAAAACATGTAGCTTTCATTTTCCTGAAATTTGTACCATTACATTTTAAAACTTAAAATAATAGTTCAAATGCTGTCATTTAGATACAGAACTAAAATAATTCTGTAAAGAAATCCCAAATGCAAACTAAGTCAATACATGAAGAAATGTTATCAAGAATCTTTAAAGTAAAATTATAATAATGTACAGATAAATTCACATACAAAAAACAAAGCATTCCAACCATGATTGGCTTATAAGATCAGTTATATTTGCAGATTTTAAATGTAGTTGTTGAAATAGGACCATTATGAATGTTACTGCCTTATGATAACAATAATACATGAACATTTCCAACAGATGTAGGTTGAGACATGACAACATTTTACATCTGGATATCTCAGAAAGTTTTTTCTGTATCCATTTGCTAAACTTTATTCCTTGGTTCCCACAGTGCAATTTGAGTGACATGATTCAAGATAATCTAAATGTATTTTAGAATGGTGATAAATTAATATGTTCTTTTAATAATACTAAGAATGCCCTGAACTCATTGCATATATGTTATTTGGTACAGTTTGTGGCCAGTGAGTGCTACATCTTATTTAACTGCAATTAAAATGCAGCTTAGTAGCTAAGAGTATGATTTTTGTAATGTAGGCAGGTTTAAGGCTAGCTGAATAATTATGAAAAAAATATGTAAATTAGGAAATGACACAGTGAAGTGTAATTGAATAGCAAAGTGATCCCAAGTGGATTCTGTCTTGAAGGCTAGAGTTTCTAGAAATGAAAAAACGCATATTTTATTATTTGCCTACATTTTACAGAATAAACTGTATTTTGCTAGAAGAACAAAACACAGTGGAAAAACATTCTGGATCAAAGCGTTGTAAAAATATATATGTGGTTCTTTCTTGTATTTCATACTTTGGACATTAAATAATTATTTTAAGGCTGTTTTAAAAACATTAGGGAAAAAATTAAATCTCATTAGGGACAAATTAAACATTTTGTTTACATTTGGATTGCTATTGTCACAACAAATAACAAGGACCAATATTTACAGATGAACAAATACAAAGAGGAGCAGATTTATTAAAGATTGAAATGAGAAATCCAGAAAATTTTCCTGGCAGTAGGGAAGTTTTTTTTAAATAAACTTTGAATAAACTATTATCACAGGTGGCATCTGTGTCACTGTGTCAGAATGTGTACAACTGCTTTAAGGAGAAACTTATTTTCTTTATTGGGGTGATAGTGCTCAGTGCTGCTCAGAAGCAGTGCTGAGTATTGTCAATGATCTGAATTCTTACTTCCTAATGGTATATAAAGGTTTACTCAGTGTGAACAAGGCACCAGGGCAATGTTCTCATTTCTTCTCGGGCTATGCGTGTAAAGAAATTGTTTTGAACAATTGTTTTAAACATGTTTGTGTATTTTAAAAACTGTGTTCAGGTCAGAATAAATTCAAAATTTTTAGTTCAGTTTTAGACCAGTCTATTTCTGATTTACTCAGACATGCCTTTGCCTTCGAAGCTGATGTAATTCCTATATTTAAAAATGCATTACAGTCTCAGCCTGGTAATTACAGACCAGTAAGTTTGACATGCATGATGGGCAAGTTATTTGAAGGCTTGATTTCTGTTGCTTGAGGTCTGTTGGTCTTCATGAAGTTGAGTGCACATGGATAGGAAACTGGCTACATGATCAGGTACAGAGGGTGATTGTTAATGATACATTCTCTGTTCAGAGAAGGGTTCTTAGTAGGGTCCCTCAGGGTTCTATATTGCGTCCACTTTTATTAATCTTATTCATTAATGCCGTATGGGAAGGCATTGTAAGTAATGTATTAGTGTTTGCACAAAACTATGCAGACAAATTAATTCCAAATAGTATGTTGCATCCTTGCAGTACGATTTTGACAAACTGGCAATCAGGGCAGCTAAGTGGCAAATGAGATTGAATGTTGATAAAGGCATGCACCTGGGAAGTAAAACTATGCAATCCACTTATACACTTAATTGAACTGTTCAGAGTAAAAATAAAAACTGGGTAAATAGATAGTAAGTGCAAACTAAAAAAATTGTCTAATATAGTTAGTTAGCCAAAAATGTAATGTATAGTAATGTAAGGCTGGAGTGACTGGATGTCTAACATAATAGCCAGGACACTACTTCCTGCTTTTCAGTTCTCTTGATTTCCACTGATTGGTTACCAGGCAGTAACCAATCAGTGACTTGAGGGGGGGCACATGGGTCATTACTGTTGTTTTTGAATCTGAGCTGAATGCTGAGGATCAATTGCAAACTCACTGAACAGTTACGTCCCATGTGACCCCCCCTTCAAGACGGTGACTGACTGAGAGCTAAAGAGCTGCAAAGCAGGAAGTAGTGTTCTAGCTATTCGACATCCTGTCACTCCAGCCTTTATACATTACATTTTTGGATACATTTTTTATTTTGCGCATATAATCTATTTACCCATTTTTTATTTGTACTCTGAACTGCCCCTTCACTAGGCAAATGCATAATGGAAATTGTCATTGGAGTCCTTATAGGTAATAAACTTGGCTATAGCAAGCAAAGCCAGTCAGCATCTTCAAGAGCAAACAAGGTATTGAGCTGTATACAAGGAAGCATAGATTTGCAGAAGAAAGGGGTTATTCTTCCACAGTACAAAGCATTGGTAAGGCTCCATCTAGAACAGGGGTGTCCAACCTTTTAGCTTCACTGGGCCACATTGGAAGAAGAAAACATTTCTGGGACCACACATGAAATACACAAACACTTTTGTAAAAGTAAAGAAAATGCACAGAAAAGAACTACAATACCAGTTGGATAACCAGCTATAAACTGGAATATGGGACACCTGCATATTTAATAGACATGTTATTATATTATTATTACTACTAACTGGGCAATGGACAGAGTCCCCCCTCCTGCCTACTCCTATATCATTTGCAACATCACATTTCCTCGAGAAGCGTTTCAAGCTGGGCTGCTTTCATTTCCATCCTGAGCTGCATGTAGCACCACTGATCTACAATATACCTTACAATTTTGGTCCCCAAAGTTTTGGTCTCTTTAGAGTGAGTCCAGAGAAGAGCAGAGAAGGGCAACTAAGCTGGTATAAGGTGTGAAAAGTCTCAGCTATGAAGAAAGACTAGTCAAATTGGGGTTGTTTATGTTGGAGAAAAGACGCTTAAGGGAAGATATAAATTTACGTATAGTGATGGGTGAATTTGTCCCGTTCTGAAAAACAGAAAAATTGGCAAGTGATTCGCAAATGTATTCACCAGTGGAGAAATGTGGGCATTCGCCAAATAAATTTGCCCATCATTATTTACATATAAATATATAAGAGGATAATATAATAATCTCTCTTATGCTTTATTTACCAGAAGGTCCTTCCAGCTGACACAAAGACATCCATTCCTACTAGAGGAAAGGAGGTGCCGGCTTAAATCACTTGTACAGTACTTGCAAATACAGGGTGGATGGAAGTGATAAAATACAGAGCTATTGAAAATAGCTCTTAGTACAATAGCTCTTAGCTTTTAGTCAGGAAGGAATTTACTTCCTTTCTGAGGCAAATTGGAGAGGCATCAGAAGTGTTTTTTTTTTGCTTTCCTATGAATCAGCTAGTAGTTATGAAGGTTTTATATAGACATGGTTGAACTTGATGAATGTTTGTCTTTTTTCAATCTAACTTACTATGTCCTAGTCAACCTGGTTAATTGTGTTGCTTCCCATTCCCTGACGCATGCAAATAGGTGTGCACCCACACATGTGAGAATAGAGGGAACAGCCGGGCATGAGAGTGGAGAGAAGGGAGTGGACTAGGGGTAGGAGGCAAAGAAGATGTGTGCCTGGTGCCCCCGAACTTTGTCCCCCACAACTTTGCAATCCAGGAACATGCCTTCTCTGCCTACCCATAGTTTCAGCCCTGGTTTCTGTAATGTAATGCAGTAAACTCAGTATTTCACAGCACTGTATTTCTCGTATATTAGCACAATGAAACGGCATGACATGTTGACTCATTTACATTATGAATGTGACTCATCTAAGGCACAATGGCTTCATTATATTATGGCCCAATGACCCAATTATATTATAGCAGAGTGATATAATGCTGCATTGACGCTATAACATTCTGACAAAGTTGTCCCAGTATATTGCATCACTATGTCCACAGTACATAAGGAGAGAGGGCCCCAGAGCCTTATTGCACATTGATCCCAATATTTAATAATGAAGTGGCCCTTTTTCATCAGGGCACATTCCCTCCAGTATATTAAGACACAAAACTCTCTACATTATGGCATAGTAGCCCCACTATGATATAGCATAGTGACCTCTAGTATATTATGGCGCCATTTTCCCTAGCATATTATGGTGCTGTGATCCCAGCAGATTATGGACAATGGTCCTAGCAGATTATGGTACAGAGTGCCTTCCAGTATATCATGGCAAAGTGATCGCAATATATTATGAGTGGCCCCACTATATATTAGGGCACAATGGTCTACTGTACTATGGCAATCATCACCAGGGGTTACAGGCCACATTAACACAACAGTACTTACTTTCACTGTGCCATATTATACTGGGACATAATGATTATCTATAGTAAATATCACCAATATAAGCCTTACACAAGTGGGACAGATCAAAAGCATTGCATTCTTGAAAGAAGGTTTTTTTTTAGTAGCCTTTTTTTATAATATTAACATAAATTTGCATTTGAAATATAATAGCACAGCACAATATCAACACTAGATTAAAAAAAAAACTGCTTTTACATCTCTGTAGCAGCTGGTCTGTTCCCTCCCTGACATATTTTTCAAAATGGCCTAGTGACTTAGTCATCTTAATTGGGAACCTCTGCTGCTGGGTTTTTAGAGCTGGCACTTTACCTGTTGCAGGAGGTGGATATAGATTAGACCAGTGATCCCGAACCAGTAGCTCATGAGCAACTTGTTGCTCTCCAAACCCTTGCATGTTGCTCCCAGTTGCCTCACACCAATTGCTTATTTTTGAATTATTGATTTGGAGGCAAGTTTTTGTTGCATACAAACCATGTGTACTCCCAAACAGAGCCTCATGTAGGCTAAGTGGGGTCATGGAATTCTTTTCTTAGTATGCCCATTTTAACAGACAAAATATTAAACATATTTTTCCATCTTTAAATTATCAGTACATTATAAGTATTATGCCTGTTTAGTCTAGTATAAGATTGAGCAGATACACTAAACTTAAAAGTAGAGCATCCAGAAGGAATTTTCCTGTCAGGAGACTGTTTAATAAATTCACACATTTATCAAAGCTGACAAATGTGACATTTTTCAAAGCTGATGAATATGTCAACTCTCTAAAATGTGCTCTGAAAAAATAACTATCATTAGTAAATTGGGTAAGTTACTTAAACTGCTCTGTACCTAATGCAAACAGCCATCAGCATTCACTCCAAAAGGAAGTCTATTTTGCAACATTCATATCATAATATAATATAAAGTAGAATCTTAAATAACTTTGAAGCTAAGTCATACTTTGGAATTATTGAGAGCTTTTGAGGTTTTCTATTCTGTTTGATAAACACTTTGTTGACGGAATGTTTTGCAATGCCTTGTAAGCTTATTAATACTCTGCAAGGGGTGCAACGCATTCCTGAGGTTTCTGTACGTTATGGGATGCAATATATAACTTCCAACATTAGTAGGCACAAGAGATTAGTCATAGTAAATCTATTTTTATAGAGGACCTAATTATTTATTTTGTACAATATATGTTTTTTTATTTGTTTTTTTTCCCCAAATCTCCAAACTTAAAATAGATTGTTGGCATCTGGGGCAATAGCCACACTCTTCATCTTGCACTTGGTTTAAAATCTGGCATTGTTGGCTACAATGCTGTCATGTACTTAACACCTGCTATAGGCTTTCAATGACGCAACAATGTATTTTGGAAATTATACTCAATTATACCTAAATTACACCATAAACCTGTAGAAATGCTTACTCATAGCCCACACTCAACGTTCTTTGTTGCATATGTATTAATGTGTGATAAGGAAATATATGTTCTAAAAACAGCCTTTCTGTGCATATGTATTTTTTACCATTCTGTGCTCTGCATGCCCCACATGCCAGAGGGGATTGAGGCTAAATGCTAATAAAGGCAAAGCAAACCACAATACTGTAATAGTCTCCGTATGTAAGTATGAATTGTATGTAAGTTGGGTGTATGTAACTCAATTACTCCTTTATACTGTGTATATATATATATATATATATATATATATATATATATATAAATTACACAAAATTTACCCCAGCACGCCAACATAAAACCCCCTAGGAAAACCTATTTTTGCACAGATGAACTGTAACTAGTAAAAAAGACTAAAAGTGTCTTTTTTTTACTAGTTACAGTTCAGTTGTGCAAAAATAGGTTTTCCTAGGAGGTTTTATGTTTGAGTGCTGGGGTAATTTTGTGTAATTTGTATATCAAGCCTCACCCGTGTGTACCCAATAAAAAGGGATGAGGTGCTTTTTACTGTGTTTTTTTTTTTAATTTTAGGGGGTGGTGTCTCTCTCCTTAATGCCTGCTCTCTCAAACCTCGCTTTGGAAGAGATCATGCAAACTAAAGAAAAAAACAGGTATGGTCTTTCTCCCCCCAAAGATAACACCTTTTTCACTTAAGGTGGCCATAGACGCACAGATAATATCGTACAAAACGAATTTTCGTACGATATTCGGTGCGTGTATGGTGGGAAATGAGCCGACCAACATCGTCAGAGGATTAAGATATCGGTCGGCTGGTTGATCGGACTGGATGGAAAATTTTGATCGGATGCCTTTGAAAGCAGCCTGAACATCGGCCATTGTTAGTGCTGAATCGTCAGATACAAGTAGAATTCTATTGTTTCTACCTGTATATCTGACGATTCAGCTCTACACGTGTGTGTTGAAACGAACGATCTTTCTTGGAAAGATCTTTCCCGAGAAAGATCGTAATTGCTACGTCTATGGCCAGCTTTAGTTAGGACTGATGCATGGACACTGCCTTGACATGTGGTGAAACCCGAATATTTGAAACATACTTTCTTCAATGTGCCTAAGGCACCCTCCCTAGACTGGTAGCACTGTACAGGGTCTGATTTCATTAAAAGATCCTTTAAATTCCTACCCTGTCTATATCCCCAAATTGGTTTAGATTTAATAAATTTAGACAGGGTTTTGTCACTCTCAATTATGCTCCAGTTTTTATTCAGTATTTTTTTAACCTCATGGCAACCTGACGTATTTAGCTGAAACCACAAACTTAGCTTCCAAATTTTGTTGTCTAGTCTGACATCTTGTGTGTGTACGTTCTTTCAACAGCGATGTTTCCAAAAAAATTTGTTTATAACCCCTTTCCACAAAACGTTTACTCATGTCTGTAAGTTGTTCCTTACAAATATCATGGTCAGAGTTATTCCTTCTGGTTCTCAAGAAGTGAGAATAATGAAGGGACCTTTTGGTACTTGGAGGGTGAAAGCTGTTAAAATGTAACGAATTGTTGTGGTCTGTGTCCTTACGATACAATTTATATCGAAAACTGCTTTCTTTTTTTAAACACCTCCACATCCAAAAAATGAGGTGTGTGTAAAAAAATTGCTAAAAATGATGTGTACGTGACAACATTAAAAACATGTCCATATGACATTTTGTCATATTACAACAATATAAAATACTGTATTGACATGTTATCACTACAATTGTGGGAACTCTACCCATTCTATATTTAAAGGACCAGTAACATCAAAAAATTTAATTGTTTTAAAGTAATAAAAATATAAAGCAGTGTTGCCCTGCACTGGTAAAACTGCAGTGTTTGCTTCAGAAGCACTGCTATTGTTTATATAAATTAGCTGTTGTGTAGCCATGGGGGCAGCCATTCAAAGGAGAACATTTGTGATCCATTTTCTGGAAAAAGAATCTCCCCCTATCTGTCTATAATGCCCTCTAATGTACTTATAAAGAGTAATCATGTCTCCTCGCATTTTTTTTTTCCCCGACAAAGAACAACCCCAAAATTTAGCAGATAAAATTGGCTAAAACACCAGCAAAGAAATACAAGTTCTATGTAACTGAAAGGAACGAGAGATTCTAGTAACAAAAAAATAGTATAGAAAGTATTTAGCTTTTTTTTCACATATAGTATTATAGATGCATATCAAAGCTTGCTGTTTATAGGGCCTCTAAAATGTAAAAATACTCTTTTATAAAAGTGAAAGATCTTCATTAGGGACAGCATAGGGTTATCACTACTCACATAAGATTGCTGGCAGTATTTGCCATTTAAACAACTTTCTTGGCCAGACATTTGGCCGCTAAATTATCCACAATTTCTTTTTCTGATTACCACATTCATACACAGTTACTGATGTGCTGCCAATATGCTCAGTAAATATTTTTTAATAATTAGACATTAGTGATATTTTCAACTGTATAAAATATCTTCTACAGATTTCCTCCACATGGAAATGTTTAAAAAAAAAAAAAATTAAAGATGTGTACATTTTTTAAAATATATATATTTTTTAAACTTTAAAAGAAGTTTTTTTAAAACTTTAAAAGAAGTTAATAAGTCTTCTATTTTTCCTAATTTTCTTATATAGTTAAAAAATTGATTCAGTTCTTTACTACCAATTTGCATATATATACATATATATATATATATATATATATATATATAATGTTCTTCTATTAGCCTCCTTTAATAGTTGGTTTTCAAGGGCATACAAATCAGAGCTTAGGTAGCAATTAGGAGTTTCCTTGCATGCTTAGAAATATGTTTATTTCAAATAATTATTTGCTGATTTACAGTGATTCCTTTGGGCCACATAATCATAAACATCGCATCCAGGTGTAAAGAGGTTATTACTGTGGGACTGATCAAAGTTTGAATGTGGGTTTTTACCTCAAGCTTATTTGCAATAAAACTCACAAACAAGAATTATAACTTCAACTCAAGTATTATCAACATCGAAAACCTTGCAGTCAACTGGAGCTGTCCTAGGTACAATTTAAATATTTATTCATTTCAAGTTTTCTGATTTTTTTCCCAGAATCTCACATATTTAAGGTATTTTAGTCAACTGAGTTTTTTTTTATATTCAAAACTTTTAGCAAATAAGTAGACATTTAAATTTGTTTTAAAAATATGAGCTTAAAGTAGAAAAAAAGCTCTAAATTACTTACTTTTAAATTTTGATGAACAGGCCTTTGTCTATAGCACAGGTTCACAAATCTTATTGATACTGGATATAGTAATATAGTACAGGTGTGGGATCTGTTATCTAGAAACCTATTATTCAGAAAGATCCGAATTATGGAAAGGTTATGGAAATGATTTCCTTTTTCTCTTTAATAATAAAACAGTACATTGTACTTGCTTCAAACTATGATTCAATGTATTCATTTATTAGAAGCAAAATCATTCTATTGGGTTTATTTAATGTTTAAATGATTTTCTAATGGATATAAGGTATGAAGATCCAAATTATGGAAAACCCCACCTCCTAAGCATTCTGGATAACAGGTCCCTTACCTGTAGTAGTATAGAAACTCAGTAAACTGTGCAGCGGAATTTGTCTTCTTGATTGAAATAAACTGACCACAATATAAAACGCACAATACTAAAAAAAGCCACAGCTAAAACTTTGCTAACATATTTGCTTTCCTAGAATGGAATTTGATCGATAGCATTGAGCAAACAATGGGGTTTCTTTGCTCTTGCAATGATTTAATCCTATAAAACTTGTCTAGATGCCTAGAAAGGCCACACAGCTGAATTCAATATTTTTTTTTCATTGTGTCAAGTGCATTTGTTTAAAATGAAAAATATCAGTACGTTTTTTCACCTTTTTTTTATAGTGTTGCAAAGAATTGTTCATTTTAAAAGAGTAGGATCCCTATTGTTACACTGCTTTTATTTCAGTTTGCATTGATTTTGCTTGGAGGTCACATCATTGCATTTATGCAAATGAGTCTTCAAACAAATTGAAAAATGAGCATTGTACAGTAAAAAAGAAGAACTGACACAGAGTATGCAAAAACCATACATGCATTTGAACCTCCATGCAACAGTTCAGTACATTCGGCAACAAATAACCTTCAGTATATATATTATTCAAGCATAAAGAGATACAAGCAGAGAAATTAACCCATCCCTTATTCAATTTATTATTTTACTTTAGGAAGTTTTCATCAATAAAGACCTTTTCTACTAAATGAGTTTTTTAATTACTCTAATGCTCGAATCACGTTTAGTCGAATTCGATTCTAATTTGCTTCAAGTTTTCGAGTTGGTAAAATTAGTGTTTTAGATACTTTGCTTTTTTCTTAAATAACACCCAAATTAGTTTTTAGTATATTTGAATTTGAAGGAGTTTGAAAAAACTGAAATTAATTCGAAATTCAACCTTTGATAAATGTGCCTCCATATCTTTATAGTTGAATGGCTTTTGAATTCTTGAAGCAATTGAACATATTCTTACAAACTGGTATCAGGATTCATGTTTGAGTCAATTAATTAAATATTTGAGTCAGTTTGAGTCAGTTAATTAAACTTTCCTATCAACACCATTTTCATATTTTTACTGTCAGGATTTCCAAGTTTAATAAATCAGCCCCACAACTAAAAGTATTTTATTCTGACTTCTGCGCCATTTCAACTGATCTTGTTACTAGTTGTTTACCTAGATTTGCATTGCAGTATACAAATCCATCTCCTGTGTATTATGCACACTTTACTTTAAGGGCATTTTTTTAGGTCCGTTTTCAATTGAATGAAAATTGTTCTAATGTTTGTTAGAACAATTCAACTGATTTTGGACAAAATCCTTTGAATTTCCAAAATTTTAAGAAAATCTCTGTAAAGGTTCCAGTAGGTCCCCCAAAGGCTAAAATGGCAATTCAGCAGCTTTAAGGTGGCGAAGTGGCGAATTCAAATTTTTTTAAAGAGACGGTACTTTGAAATTCCGAATTTTCTAATTTTTTCAATTCAAATTGAATTTTGGGCTATTCGGAGTAGCCAAAAATTACTGCAAAATTTTAATTTTTAAATTCGAATTTAATTTGAATTTTCACTTCGACCCTTAGTAAATCTGCCCCTTTGTTTTGAATTTGGATGTATGCAGCAAGTACAAGGTACTGTGTTATTACTATAGAGAAAAAATCAATAATTTTTAAAAATTATAATAATTTGCTTAAACTTGGTTTAGTGAGAGATATAAACCATATTTCAGTTCTTTCTGAATAAGGGGTTTCCAATGGCACCTGTTAATAACTGAAATTATAAGCATTTGAAATTTGCAAGACAGGATACTCATTGATAGGGAAATAAAAAAATTATTCGTGTGGCAAAAAATACCTGTAACATTAGGGACTGGCTGCTTATATAATAACCGGCTTGTATTACATAGTTAAACTTGCTTTATATAGAAGAATATTTAAGTAAAAAAAACAGCATTATTATCTAAAAAGGAAATCAACAGGAGAAACCTCTGACAGAGAAGTGTAAATTAGGTTTATCTTTAGCTTTAAAAAACTAGCTTTATTTTTAATCTGAAGCTTTATTTTTAACAACCTCAGTATTCAACAATATTAAAATTACTGTTTAGTTTAAAAAAATACTAAATGTGGAAAATGCAATACTGTGTTACAAGAAGCCTTTTGACACCTTGCTGGAAAACATAATTGAAATGTTTGTGTTCTTCTCCTTTTAAAGGTGTAACCTATTTTTTTTCTGCTTTCATTATCTGGAGCAGATCTGTCACTAGCACATTGCTGGGAAATAGAATAATAAGGGTAGTGCTGAGAAGGAGTCGTTGACATTTTGGATAAAGCTAGATGGATCAGCTAGCTATGTGAAGGTAACAAAGGTGAGACAAAGCAATCAAAACAAAAGTATGTTGTAATAAGGCACAGAAATGTTTATCAATATGTATGCTGAAAGTAATAAACTGAAGGTTAGAAGCTTAGACTAAGAAAGAATCAGGTTGTCAATTGACATCCCATAACATGAGAGTAGAGCCCTAATAAAGAGTTGCAGTAAAGGTAAAAGGAAATAAGGTGTTGTGGGAAAGGGATCGTTGACAATAATATTCAGGGTAAGCAGGAATGCAGGATTTCAAATTACATATAGAGAAAAAGGAAAATAGTGGCTGTCTATGAGAGGTAACCATAACTTACTCTGAGAAGTAGCATTCATTATGCACAATAAAAGTTAATGAGTAATTGAGGAATGGAATTCAGTTTTCCATAGACAAGTTCAGAGTGCTTCGTCGTTGTGAAAGGAAGCTGTTGTTACATTTAAATTAGAGAAAATTATTATAAATATATTTATATATATATATTTTTATATATATACATTTATATATATATATATATACAATGAGCGAAATAACCCCCAAATATATATATATGTGTGTGTGTGTTTGGAGGTTATTTCTCGCATTGTTTTGCAGCTCTGTAATAGTCTTTTGGTGAAATTATTTATTCTGGTTAAATAAAACACAGCTTCCCACTGGAGTTTCATGACATCTATTTTTGTACAAAGCATTACTTTAAAAATCCATTACTATATATTTGAAGGTACTACTT
This sequence comes from Xenopus borealis, assembly GCA_024363595.1. Classification (NCBI taxonomy): domain Eukaryota; kingdom Metazoa; phylum Chordata; class Amphibia; order Anura; family Pipidae; genus Xenopus; species Xenopus borealis. The sequence goes on along the minus strand of CM044433.1, from coordinate 116,085,771 downwards.
TTTCAACATATCAATTGAAAAACATCCAATGTTACATAAAATACACCGGCTTTTATATTAATTTACATGCTGTTTTCTTGTTCTGAGTGATGGGGCAAATGACAGAAGGGGTGCATAATTGTGCTTTTATGCATTTTCTTTGCTTTATAGTAAATTTCAAGTAAACAGTGAATTTAATTCATAAAAAATCAAATAGAATGTGCTGATGTGCTGTAAATGAGACTTCCCTCATTATAAGGATCACACTGGGAGCGTATTTATAAGATCTGGGCTAAGTAAGTTTGTTGTCATTCATGGGGAGATAATGTATGCAGCAATTTTAGCATAATTAGCTCAGTAATTGACACACTTTTGGACTTCTTATGGGTGTTCAGTGGTGTAAGATTTAAATAACTAAGCCTGGCACCATAACCATGTTAGTTCAGCTAAATTTGTCTTAGTGCCTCTTATTTGGTGATTTGGTATAAAAGTGTTTCTATTTAAAAAAATGTATTTCCTTAAATGGTGGAGGTGATAATAAATAATGTGGTCATTTACTGCAAGTTTGTGGAAAGACTGAGAGAACTGATTGAATGTCCTTAAAATATCTTAACTTCTGAATATTATCTGAAATTCTTCAGGATAACAATGTGAGAGAATCAAACTACTAGAGGGCGTGGTCTTGAAAAGCATCAATTATAAGCATCAATTATAAGTTCAGAATGGATGGCTTACAAAAATAAAGAGTGAAATAAAATAGAAGGTCTGGAAATAGGGGGGCTCAGGGTTGGGAAATGTCACGGGGCAGCTGATGAGATAATGTAAATGTCATTAAAGGAATTGCATTTAATATGAGTCTGTAGTGACTGTTGTAGAACTTAATGAAGAAAAAAATACATATCCAAGGGCACTATGTAAGAGATGATATCTTGGATGTTTTCCATTAATAAAGGGAATAACTTTGAGGAAAGAGTAGATAAAGCCTTTATATGTGGATTTGCAAAAAGCCTTAGTAGTAGCTTAAAAAGTTAAAAATGTGGACTGGGTTTGCAATGCTTTCAGTGTGATGAAGTTATTTCTCCATAGTTCCCCTTTGATATTGTTCATGGTTGATTAATTTTCATTTTAATCTTAGAATGGCATTGACAGAAATCAAGCTGGAAGAGTTAAAATAGTCCTCTTTCTTATTTGTATATTATATTGACTGAGATTTATCAAGGAGGCATTGTTCTAAGGCTAATATTTTTTAAATAAAAATATTAACTTTGCTTTTACCATGCTCATGGAAGTAATTTTTCATAATTGTTAATCCTTCTGCTCTCCTCCCAAACCCATCCTCTCAATCCCTGCCTTTTTAGCTAATTTTGTTCAATACAGTGGCTTTAGAGCATGTCCCGAAGGAAGGGTGCTTAGTCTTTCATTACCTTAGGTGTGACCAGAGAGGCACAACTTGTAATATGGGAGTGAGTAGGCAAATGAAAGAAAAAAACTCCATTTACAGTGGGAGAACATTGAACTATGTCTACCATAATGTCTGTAAAGGATTTGGAGTACATAAGCTAAGTTACTTTTTAGTAACTTATTAAAGTAAAGTCCGAATGACAAAAACTAAAAAAAATTGAGTTTTTATATTTAATTAAATCAGATTATTAAAAGTGTTTTACTGTTTTGAGCAGTTGAACAGGTTAATTTTTAACTGGATGTTAGTGCTCAGCAAAACATAGCAGCAGCATTGAGTACTAACAAGTATCTGTGTACCTACAGGACACCTATCACTAAAAAATGTTTCCCTCACCAGAGGTGTAAGTTAACAGAACCCACACCCTGGTAGTGAAAAACAATACTTTTTTTTAATGCCCCTCACTAATGCTAGCCTCCCACACCAGGAAAGAGCTCCTGTTGTGGGAGGCTATGTTGTGTGATGTAATCTTGGAAGGCACATCCATTGCTCCTACATCATGCATATGCTTGCTTATTATATGCATGCATATCAGCACTAGCAAGGCAAAATCTTTATGGAAAATATTATTTGTTACCCCCAACCAGAGTGCTAGCTCTATCAACCTGCACCTCTGGTAGGAGGAAACAAGTTTTCAGTGGTAGGTGTTTTCTCTAGTGCAGATCATATAAGGGGATTACTGCTTCGGACAATAATTTTTTGTCTGGAACAAAATTTTCCATTGTGGAAAATTAATGTTAAATCTGAAATAAACTGTTCTTTAATAGTGATTAGTAAAACTGCTGCTTATTGAGATTTATTAAAAGTTATTTTAGTTAAGTTTTTATCATATTTTGAAGGTTGGAATACATAGATTATCAGTACCTCTAAATGCTTGAGAACTTTATATATTCGACAGAAACAAATCTTACAAGGTAAATGATAATCTGAAATATGAAAAAGACAGTGTAATATTTAAATGTGATGGGGGCAATAAGTCATATTAGCCCTTTTATGCCCAAGGTAGCAACCATGTAAATCCCATAAAGTTCAATTCTGCAGGGGCTGAGGAATCTTTCATGTAGACACAACAAAGTACTTATGAAACTATAGTATTCATTTGTCCCTGACTTCAGTATATTGACAGGAACCGTAGGTCATCAACAAGTTGTTGGATCTGTAAAAATGTCACAACCTACAGGTTGAAATATAGCGCTAGACCTGGTAATGTGTAATTCATTGTGGATGTGGATAGATACACACACTTATTAAAAATTTATTTAAAAAACGAGAGATACATTTTTCCTAGGTATTATATCAATGGTTGCCTGTATGGCGATTTAATGTTTGATGTACTCCACACAGATATTTAAGATTAGTTTGCACTTCTACAGCAGTAGAGCAAATCATTTATTTGAAGCATAGTTTATATTTCTGAAGGCATGTTTGTGTTTTTATGAATGAGCATTCATATTTACAGTATGTTTTTGCATTGTTTGCATTTTAACATTTTTGTCATAACACATGTTGATATTCTTTACATTTTGTTTTTTTTTGGCCTCATAACCAAGAAAAGGGATAGTAACATATGAAGTAACAGATAGAGAGCAAGGGGTAATTTAGGTGACAGGCCCAAAATGGCACCAATCCAAAGCTAGTCTAGTGTTCAGTTGGCAAATATGAAATCCTTGATGCTGGGGAATAAAGGAAATATAATTCTGGATAACTGCATTTAGATGATAGTGAGCTACTTCTTGGGGGAGATACTTTCTAAAGTTAATGTAAATGAATGGGCATTTTACCCAGAAAAAGAGAACTTTCAAAGGAATTAAAGATTCATAACACAAAGTTAGTTTTGAGGTGAACTACGGTTTTAAAGATTTATGTAAAACATAATCTGGGATTTCTATAATTTATGAACAGGGGAAACTGCATATACCAAACAATCTGAACTCAAAACATAACTAAAATAAAGATTGTTTAAAAAGTTTTTTTATAACTACCATGCTAAAAACTAAAATCTCTTGATGCTTACATTAGAAAAGAAACATACCTAAGGCATGCCTCCTTGATGGAGAATGAAGATGTCAGTTTTCCCCATTTGTTTAGTTCAAGACATACTGTATAATAGGCTGAATGACAAAAGCTCTTTTTGCAGAGTGTGGGTTGGATGGGTATAATTCTGTGGACATATTGTGCACCCAATCAGGTAGTTTTAATGAATGTTCAAAACACATCCATATGTGTGCCAATAATGAGAGGGAAAGCAAGCTGCTGTATACACCAATATTATGACTCAAGTGTCACTTATTTATCTTGTAATACTAACAAGCTGCAAATAAGTAAAAACAAAATAAAATCTACTGGAAGTGATGTATGTGACATTGCTGTCCTGTGTTTATAATTTGGCCACTGCTATACTTTCAAATAATTTTATATTCTTTTAAGAGATTGGAATGGATAAACAAATTGTACTTCTTAAAATATGCATGAAATGCACAATTCATGCATAGAACCAAAATCCCAAGCATCACAGTCATGTGCAATATGGAGTATACTTAGCTTTTTAAATATCTGTCATTGATTGTATATATTACAAGGTGACTGTGTGTGTGTTTAGAGAAGGGAAGTGGAAGTCTAAGTAGGCATACAAATTCAAACATTTCTATTTTCCTAGTATTCACTTTCTGGCTCATATACTTTTTGTAGCTGAGAAGGTATAGCAAACATTTTAGTTTGTTGTAAAAATGCACCGAGTTAACTAGTTGACATATGGGTGAATGAAACATTACTGATTGTCCACTGCAGCCGGGAGGCCGAGTTTCCATAGAGATAAGAAGGAAAAGTGCTCTATGCAACCTAATTGGTATGCATCTCCAGATCAGGTTCATTGTGCTTTTGTTAATGACAGGGTTGTCTCAGTAATAAGGATGGTGCACTGGAGAAATGTGCTGCCTTGGTATATTTTTCCCTGGCAGAAAACTACTTAGAGACTGTAGTCAGTAAGAAGAGTGACTGGCAGGCTGAAGAGGCTGCTTAGCAGCATATGGGGGAAGGCTGGCGCTCTGTGCCACATGCATATGGCTGCCATTAAACTCCAGCTTTGCGCTTTGTGTATTTCTGGTCCCATGCCAGTAAGCCCACCTGCTGCAAGAATACTTGTAAAGCACAACTCAAAAGTGATTGAAAAGCTACTAGAATAAACTGTAATAACACACTGCTTCACAGATGGGACATAATTGCAAGCTAAAGTGTACAGCCTCTGCAGTAATGAAAACATGAGCCATTAAATTAAAATCATAAGGGGAAAAAATAAAAAAAAAGTCTGTTGATTTTTTTGATAGTTTTATTACAAAAACTCTAGATTTTGTGCCCTCATTAATCAAATATCATAAAAGTATAGTGCTACTTTGTTCCATTTGACAAAAAAATGCTAAGCATGCTGATTAAAAAGATGCAACCCTTTTATTTCAGCTTCTTTTAATGGCCATGAATAAGAGAATTAATTGATCACTTTGAGGGGAAAAAATGCTTTCTCAGCTAGTGTTTTTTATAAAGTTTGTTTGCAAAAGCATTTTGCTTTAAAAAAAAAAAAAACCCTACTATAAGCATTTTAAAAAACAATGACTTTTTTTTATCTTAATCTTAAAAAAATTGTTATTAATTTTAACACTAAACGATAATGCAAAAATGTGTAAACAAATAAAACTACTTGAGGGATATTCAATGCAATTTTAATTAGTGGTAGTGCTGTAATAAAGAAATTGCTAATCTGACATGTAATTAGTTGTACGGTGTGTATGAGTGTTATGTGAAGTTGAATGAGCTCAGCAGGGCTCTAATACATTCTGGCCTCTCAAGGCGTTTTTTCTAGTGCTAAGAGGCCTGACAGAACCATCTTTGTTCTGTTCCCTTTCTGTGGGTGGGCGATTCCAAGAGAAAGAATCATTTGTTTTCCAGTAGTCATTGAAGTAAACAGGCTCTAAATTGCACCCCCCTCCCCAGTTTTAATTATGGATTGCTCCTGATTTACCATGGCAAGCAAGCAATACGTGGTACATAAAACTTGACTGGTTAAAAAATGAAGTACAAAATTCTGAAAGATTTGTGTACACTATACGTAAATTAACATAATATATTCTCTCTCTCTCTTTCTAAACTTTTTTTGCACCACTACAATTCCTGATTTGTAGTTATAAAAGCCTAAAGAAAATATAAATGTTATACAAGTACTGGAGCTGTTATGTAGAATGCTCAGGACCTGGGGATTTCCTGATAAAAGATCTTTCCATAATTTGAATATTCATACCTTAAGTCTACCAGAAAATAATGCAAAGAATTAATAAACCCATTAGGTTGGTTTTGTGTTCAATATAGATCATATAGATCTTAGTTTGGATCAAGTACAAGGTACTGTTTTATTGTAATAGTGAAAAATTTAATAATTTTCAAAAAAAATCTGAATTATTTTGATAAAATGGAGTCTATGATTGATGGCCTTTTTGTAATTTGGAGCTTTCTGGATAATGGGTTTCCAGAAAACTTATCCCATACCTGTACTAATATTTTAGAATAGTGGACGATTTGCAAAACATATTACATTTAATTTGTATCTAAGAACATTTGTTTTCCAAGGCAAAGTATGTTTTTTTAAATAGAACTCAACATTCCTGTAAAGCTAGCTTAACACTTTCAAATAAGTTGACAATAATAGCCGACAACCTGTTATAAAATACAAAACAAATGAGCTGACTGTAAAGTAAAAAAAAAAATAACTGCTGCAGGTAGTTACAATATTTAATTATAAAGAATATTGAACAAGCCCACTTGTAGCTACAGAGGATATAACATAAAGGTCCAACATGATGAGGTGGGCTGATCAAAATGTATTTATCTTTACCAGAGCTACAGATCAGAATTACTGATCAGATTATCGACCTGACCTAAACGTGGCAAAAAAGATGGTGTAGTGGCTATGTACCCCTCCTTCAAAAAAACAGTGTCAAAGACAGAATATCATGTTTTTATTTGTACACAGTTAAGCATGCATTTGATTTTTTTACATATAACTAAATTTTTTTACTAATTATTTCATAATAGTTTTTAAAGGGAAGATTTTTACTACTTAATTTAATATGTTCTGAAAATACTTACTTACTTTTTACCATGTTGGTGGTAAGCCTTTTTGTGATATGTTATGATAGATCTTTTTGCTAGAAAAGGTATAACAATTAAAAACCTTAATTGACAAACATGGATGCTTAATTGTTGTCAAGAATGAAACACATAATAGGTTCTCAACATCTTCCCAGAACTACATAGTTATAAATATGAAATATCATATATTACATTTGAAATAAATGGAGCCTTTTCTCATGTAAAGCTTACAAATTAAGTGGATGGGAACCTCCAATCTCAATACGAGGGTAATAATTTGTGGTGTTTATAATGACTGGGGCATTGACCTATACACTGAACAGTAGTGTGGTACAAAATCAGAATCTGAAGAATGGTCAGTAACAGGCAGCAAAACAGCAAGGTCAGGGAGTGGCAAGGTTAAAAGGACAAAGATCAGACAATATAACACGCCCATGAACTATGGAAATAGACCTATATTGGAGATAGAACAATTGGCCGTGGGCTCTTTAAATATTTGAATTTTGCGCAGACACGTCGGATGCAGCGCTCGCATCAAAACCCAGAAGCACCACTAGACCACCAGATATTCTCACAACTGGACCAGATATACCAGGACCTGTAAATACTTTATTAGAAAGAACAGATGCTTGGGTCTTTACTAGCCTGAAGTAACACCCAGCTTGGGCTTGAACCTGCAGGTTGCTGTGCAGGTTCTTATACTGCTGTGCTATATAATCAGATAACTAACGTCATGATTCACAGATACTGATATTATTGTATACCCTGGTAGGCATGGTGAGCTTAACTGTTACTTATCTAGCCACTTGTGCTCAGTATGAGCCATTAGTCTGGCTATAAACCCCCATGCATTGCACTGACTCTTTGCCCATTATAGGTTGTATGTTTGGTCCTAAGTGCTCTGTTCCTTGTGATTAGCGATGGGCGAATCTATCCTGTTTCGCTTCGCCAAAAAATTCACCAATTTCCAGCGAAATCCGCGAATTGGCGAAAAATTAGTGAAACGAGTTGCGTCATTTGCAACGTGTCGCGTCGTTTTCGACGTATGTTTTTTTTACGCCAGCGAATTTTCGGCAGGCGAATTTTCGCTGTCGCTGTCGATTTGTGCCTGCCAGGAATTCGCCCATCACTACTTGTGATTGCTGGTCCTTTGTTGCCTGCTCCTATACTTGGTGTGACTTCCTAGTTCTGAACCCGATTGTTCCTGACCTTGAGTTTGCCTCAGTTCTGCTTCTGTTATCTAATTCTGACCTGGTCTGCATGACTACATTCAGCTTCTTCATTACCAAACTCTTTCCCAGAGTATGTGTTTGATGTGTTTGCCTGCCTTGTGGGAGTACTGAATTCTCTTGTGGTAAATAGCTGAGGGCCAGGCCCAAAAGCCAAATGCGTCTGTTATGAGCAGAAGAGCATGCCTACACAGGCATCCAGTCACTCTGAGGTTCGGGTTTCTCATACTTGACCCCAGGATGAGCAAACTAAATGTAATACTTAAACAAGGTAATGCCGCTC
>CM044433.1:116053199-116070527 GCA_024363595.1 Xenopus borealis | reverse complement strand
TTTTTTGCCAATTCGCGAATTTCGCTGGAAATTCACGAATTTTTCAGTGAAGCGAGACGGGGTAGATTCTCCCATCATTACCTATTTACCCAGTTTTTATTTTTCCACTGAACTGTTTAATGCCACTTTAGCCGCCAATGAACTCCTTCCTCTCATTATAAAATCTTCTGATAACCCAATTTATACTGCTCAATTAGATTTTCCATGTCAGTGTCTTTCCAATTCTGGGACCAATGCTTAAATAGTGCAGAGTTTTATAGAAGAGTGAATTTATGTTTCTTATTGTTAGTTGTGCTTTGGGGTTCCTACTTTGACCTTTTGGTGATCCCTAGTTCTCATCAGTTTCCAAGAACACATTAAGCATGTCAGACTCATTGACTAATGAGCCAAGATGGTAATCTCTTGGGGACATCTTTGAAGGCCTGCTTATCACTAGATCATTACTATTATAGGGTTGTGTGTCCACTCTGGTATAGTAAGGTTAGCATGTTAAACAAAGCATTTCCAGCAATATACATTTTTATACTTTAGATGTCCTTTAAAGTTGAATATGGTAGCCCTGAATATCTAACCCTTCTTTAGGCTCCTTACTAACAAATATACTTTTTAGTGTAAACTTTATAATCTCTCTCTAATAAACACTTCACAGCTCTCAAGAATACCATACAGTACTCTTCACATAGTATCATTCATGCCTTGCTGAAAGAAATATTCTTTAAGGATCATCTGCCTGAGGGAGGGTATTGGAAGGCTTCAGCATGTGTCTCCTTTGTGAGGACAGGTGTTAGCCATGTGCCTGCTATATATCAGAAACTACCTCTGTCCAACAGTAGAGGTATAAGGGCAGGTAGCACTGCCTGGGGGAAGTTTAAGAGCTCCTGGGGAAAAGCAACTGTGACTCTCTTTATCCACCCAGAGTGGAGTGTAGGACTGTGCCTGATAAAGATGTGCCAGGATTGGGACTTACCTCACAAGATCTCTAGGGTAGGGGTGTTATTGATTATTATTGTAATTGAATTTTACTTCTCTGCCAGGTTATATAAAGTAATATCTGTTTACTGCATACTTTATTATTTATTATTGTTCCTAATGAGGCCACCTGTAGAAGCATCCCTGGATCCCACTAGGTGGAGGCACTGCATTATATATATATATATATTATATATTGTGTCAAAAAAGAGTTACATCATTGTTACTGCAACTTTTGATTGCTCATTTCTCTATTCATATTCCAGACTTTTATACAAATTAGTACAAGGTATGCAAAGAAATTGGAAACTGGAGAGCTGCTGAAATAAAAACTAAATAACTCAAAAACCACAAATAATAAAACATGAAAGCCTATTGCAAATTGTCTCACATTTTTTCATATTACTGCATTTTTTAATTTGCCCCTATTTTTTATTTGTTTTTATTTGGTTTTTTAATAATGTTACCAAAATGGGGTTTGAAAGTACAACATCCCACACATCACCTTTCAGAAATAACCATAAAATAATATACTATAAGAGAAGAATGCTTCTAGTGGCAGTTTGGGTGACATTTAAAGCTGTGCTACAAGGTCAAGACATGATTTATCTTTATGGTGTTAATCAGTGACTTGATAGGAAGACAGATAATGCCTCTGAGTACAGTGATACCACCTTGGAAATATTTGAGCCATTAGGCCAAAGAAATCTCTTTAGCAGATCTTAGCTAATTACAAATAAAAATACCATGGTGTAAAGTATGGAATCCTAAAGCCAGAACTTACTCCAAGGTTCCATCTAAGCCTGCTTTTCTGCCTGTAGCAGCCACATTTGGCTTCGGGTAGAGCCCTCTGCTACTCAGATTTCACTAGGTCTTAATGTGGTATAACAAGGGAGAGAGTTCTGGGCAAGCAAGGAAACCATACGTGTAAACAGGAACTCGGAATGGTAGCGTAGTCAAGGACAGGGATCAAAGGCAGAGATCATAGTCAAGGTCACATGCTAGGTCAGTATACAAAATGGCAGATAAAGCGGGATCTGGACATGACAAGCAGCAGACAGTCAGGGTCAGACAGGGTCAAAAACAGATCAGAATACACAAGAATTACACCCAAGGAACTGTAAAAATAGACCTTTAAGTTGGGCAATAATTTCAACAGAAAGAGGCCTTTTTAAAAGAAAAATGTTGCACCAATAGCACGATGACATCATGATGTCGATATGTGTCAAACAAGAAAGGATGCACACAAAAGAACAGAACACATCAGTGCACTGAAATGAACAGGGACCACCAGGGACATGTATATTTATTACATTACCCCCCTAGAGGGGACCACTGGACCCCTAGGATTACCAAGAAATCTGGCATGAAATTGCCTGACAAGATGATCAGCCCAAATATCAGAAGCAGGGACCCAGGGTGTACAATGTACAAGATACTGTACTTACCTTTAGAGGGGGTCTACAATGAAATCCATGAAAATGTGTGTCCATGGTTTCTCGGGAATAGTAAGTGACTGTAGCAACCCCTGAGGTAAGGGTCTAGAAGGTTTAGAGCGTTGACAGACTGGACACAAATTAATATAATTACTAACATCCTGTCTCAATGTTGGCCACCACAGGGTGAGGGAGGGAAGAGAACAGGTCTTAATGTGGCTGGGATGTCCAGCTACTCTAGAGTCATGAGACTCAAAAAGGACTGCTTCACAAAGGTTTTCTGAAGCAAACAAATTACTTGGAGGTACATTAGAAGGAGAATTAGTCTGAGTTTTGGACAATGAAGAATACAGATCTGGACTCAAGGCTGCTACAATCACTTCTTTCGATACAATAGAATCAGGTACAGACTCTTCCTTTGGACTGTAGATAAAACTTGTAGAGAGAGTGTCTGCTTTAGTATACTTTTCCACAGGCCTGTACGTAATTATGAAATTGAAACAAGTATAAAACAATGCCCATCAAGCCTTTCTGGTATTTATACTTGGTGCATTCAATGTGCAACAGATTCTTATGATTTGTAAAGACGTAACCACATGTTTCAACCCCTCCAGAAGATGTCTCCATTCATCAAAAGCCCATTTAATGACCAATAATTCCCTATTACCAATCTAATAATTCATCTCCTCAGGAGAGAAATTTTTAGAAAAGAAGGCACAAGGGTGAATCTTATTAGAAACAGGATGTCGTTGAGAAAAAATGCCCTGCACCAATCTCTGAAGCATCCATTTCCACCAGAAAATGAAGGGTAGAATCAGGATGCTGGAGTATTGGGGCTGACATAAAGGCTTCTTTGAAAGATTCCAAAGCCCTGACTGCATTTTCAGTCCAAATCCTTTTTAGTAAGGGCAATGATAGAGATAACTAGACTAGAAAAATTCTTAATGAACTGCCTATAGTATTTGGCAAACCCCAAGAACCTTTGAATAGCATAAAGAGATAGGGGTCGGGCAAGTGGGTAAAAAAAAGGAGAATTTGGAGCAAATTCGGGAGACAAGCTTAAAGGAGTAACAGAAAGGTACTGTCCCTGATGTCTTTCCCTATGAACCAGCATCTGTGGGCGTCACAGCCGCCCCGCTAGGCCTCCAGGGACAGGTATATTTATTACACATGGAAAGTAATGCAAAAATACTGTATGCATATTTTTGGAAAATGTCAATAGTAGTTTAAGTAGTTCATGTTTAGTCTCAATTCTGCTTGATTTTGTTACAAAATCTTTACGATAAAGTTTATTTTCAATAAACTTTCAGCATGTTATAGATGAACCTATTAGAAGTCAATCGGCTATCATTTTTATTTTATGATTCGGAATTATTGCCATTACTATTCTTCCTCTTTCCGTCTGTAGCTAATAATGCTATTAGGTTGTCAAGGTCACAGCCTCCATCAAAAAATATATTTAAAAAATCTGTAAAATTTTAATTTTGCTATCATTGCAATTTCTGTTGCCTGCATTTATATTCTATTAAGTACGTCTAGTATTCAGATCACTAAGGGGCAAATTTATTATTGGTCATATTTCGGATTGAAAAAAATTCGAAATTCTATCATGTGAATCCTTCGAATTCGAATATTGAATTGGCGAACTGGCCTATCGAAAATTTTTTTAAGGGGAAGTACTACGACCATCGAGTATTCGAATACAATTAAATTCGAATTATTCCAATCAGTCGAAATTTGAAAATTAGATGGTTGAAGTGACCTCATTTTCATATTTGAAATTTGAATTCGATTTCTTTTTTTAAATTTGATCGAATTTCGAAACCTTCATGTGAATTTAGTAAATGGGCCCCTAATACTTACTGTACATACCTTAGTTACAGGTTACCATTTCAAAAAGTGTGTTATAGTTAGAATATGAAAGCACATGTATAACTCCTTTCTGCAACAACTTTTCTAAAAAAAAGGGGGCATTCAGCCTGCAACATCCTCAGTTCGCCTTTATTCAATGCTGTATAACGTTCAAAGGGAGAAGTCCAGAAGATATCCTGATCTGCGATGCATTTTGGGCAAGAATCCAAAGATTTTGTGATTTTTGGGCAAAAATCTGAATTTCATACGACTTTCGAGTTTTATTCTGCACTGAAATTTTTCAGGAAAATGTATTGATAAATAAGGGGAAATAACCCGAGCTGATTTGAGTATATTTCAGAAAATAATTATTTTTTTTGGATTTTGATAAATAACCCCCTAAGTGTCATGTGGTAAGAGACAGAGTAGGCAGAAAGTCTTCAACCTATAGAGGTTACTATCTGGGTGTATAACATACAGGCATGCATAGGAGGGAAAAGTGCACAGTGGTTTGAGTGTTGGCCCTTACGTTTCAAAACTGGGCAGGCAGTCTTGGTAATTGCACAATTCATTATTTTCAAGTAGACAGGTATAGTAATTTAGCCACAGAATTGTGTTCTGCTTTCTTATATTATTGCTTAAGAACAGATAATAAATAATAATACGGAACAGATAAAAATTTTGGCACCCTGAAAGGTAAGGACCAAAACATAAAAACCCAAAGACTAGTGATGGGCGAATTTATTCGCCAGGGGCAAATTCGCGGCGCGTCGCGCGTCGTTTTTGACGCGATGCACCGAAAACGACGCAACGCGCGCCGAAAACGACGCGATGCCCGCCGAAAACGAAGCGACGCGCGTCAAAAACTACGCGATGCGTCGCAGCGTCAAAAACGACGCGCGACTCGTTTAGCGAATTGGCGAAAAATTAGCAAATTTCTCTGGAAATTCGCGAATTTTTCGGCAAAGCGAAACGCGCCCGTTTCGCCCATCACTACCAAAGACCAATTAAACGACTGAAAACAGCCTGATGTCAAACACATAAATGGTACTGTTGTGTGTTTTGGTATGCATTTAGGTCAAGGATTGGCTTTTATAAAGCATTAATTGATGAATACAGAGACATTTGCTGGTGCTAGTCTAAATTTCTTCATCTATGATTAATAAAAATATGATAAAAAAAATTAAGTATTTGTAACATTGCATTTGCAAATACTATTATACCCTTAATTCTTTAATTTAGAACATATACTATCCTTTGTTTAAAAAAATCTAATTTGCCTCCAGGCACTGTGCAGTTAGAGAGCTTTTGCAACCTTCTGCTCACCTTCAATTCAGTATCCTTGTTTGGCAACATTTTAATGCCCAAGAGGATTTTTAAGCATTTAAGTAATTAATTTTGTACAAAGAACAATTAATCAGAAAAAAAAACAATCATGTGTGTAGACTTTACGTAAAGAGAAAACGCATGTAAGGAGAAACCATATTAATAATTAAAGAAAACAAAAATTGAATAACAGGAAAAATATGTCAGAAGAATCCAAAACACAAATCAAGTAAAAATGTCTGTGCTCTGGAAGGCAAAACCACTGTTCTGTGAAACATCTTCATTGGTATAGTGCAATTAAAGGTAAATTCAACCCAGATGTTAAAAACCCCCTACCCCCCAACCCTATAAAGACCCCCTCCCTCCTCCCCACCAGCCTAACCTGCTACCCCGGGCAAATGCCCCTAATTTTTTACTTACCCCTTCGTGCAGATTCTGTCCATCAGAATTCACTACAGCCATTTTCTTTTCTTCGGTAATCTTTGAAATCAGAGCAGTGCTTTGGCACATGTGCAGTTGGAGCAATCTTCCAGTCATAAAGAAACGGCGCATTCTGAGAAATCTTTGGAAATTTCCATCAATTTAGGCGCATACGCAGTTGTTCTGGACTAAAAGACTGCTTCAACTGTGCATGTGCAGAAAAGATGCTGTGATTCAGAAGATTACCAAAGAAAAGAAGATAGCTGCCATGAATGCCAATGGACAGCTAGTTAGGGGCATTAGCCCAGGGTAACAGGTATACTTGGGGGAGAAGGGAGGGACATTTTGATTTTACACATTGCCCGTGATAGGTTTATTTCTGGTGCCTTGTACCTTGTGCTGTTACAGTAAGCTTCTAGTCTGTCATGATTCCTGTGTTTGACCCTGCCCGGCTTATTGACTACTCTTTAATTAAAATTTTATTTTTAACTGGTTCTGGTGTTGGGTGCCGGCTGTGACATTACATTAGTATCAGGGTTTCCTACCGAATGTATCTATATCAGTTATGTAGCCAATAATCACATACTAATGTGATCCATAAAATGGCAATTGCTTGAAAATCGAGTGGGCTAGATCTTGATATATCTCAATGATTTCCACTTCCAGCTTCACATTTTTGATGTCCCTTGCTTTGCATAGGATCATCTCTTTTGTGGTTGTCCAGATCTACTGTCTGCCACGTGATGTAGTCTGTCTATGGGGATCGCTGTATCCTTATCTTGTTCCAGAAAATCATTGAAGAGGTTTGTGAATATTAGTTTAAGTTCTGTTTGGTGCACATCTTCAGGTATTCCATAGATTCTCAATTTATTGTGCATACTCCTGTTTTTGGAATCCTTGAGAAGTCTTCTGAGAATGAAGAATGATCAAGCGTGCTTGTTTGAAAATCTTTTCAGAGTTTTGCTTTACTGATAGGGAGAGGCCTGTTCTTCCAGTGCGTCAATTCTCATGGACATAGCCGCCAGGTCTTGCTTAATTTCTGCAGTATCCCATTTCTGTGCTTCTTTGATATCATCTAGTAAGCGATTAAGATCCACTATTTGTGGTAAGGCTGCAATTAAGGCTGATATGTCTGGCACCTGCAGTATAGATGATGCAGGAGGGAAGGAAGGTTGTGACCTTCCAGGGTTGGTCCCGTCATGCTCATTGTCGACCATGTTGGAGTCACTCTCATTAGCTTGCATAGGAGACAATTTATTAAAGAACTTGTCTATTTCTTTGTCTTATCGGGCTATGGGAGTTCTCTGTCAGGCTGATTTAAGGGTCGGGAACCAGGAGCTCTGCAGAGGTGCGTCTGTTCACTTAGCCATCCAAGCCACGCCCGCAACTTTCTCTTTGATTGCATGCACCGCAACTCTCCATGCACCAATAAGATCTTAAACATTGACTTGTATACCTTTTATTACATAATTCCTATTAAATCTTTAATTGCAGCCATGCATGCACAAGAGTTTCTGTCACTTACTTAACAATGACATTGTATAAGGACGATGATCTCCAGTCACCTCAATCTTGCTCACACAAATTTTGTCAGGACAGTGCAGGAGTAGGAAGAATATAAGACACAGCTGCCACTAGCCAGCAAGGAGAAGACTTCTCCTCTTGGCTAGTGATGGGCGAATTTCTCCCGTTCCGCCATTTCTCAAATTTCACGAAACATTTGCACAATTTGTGAAACAGCGAAAAATTCACAAAACGCAGATTTTAACGCTGGAGTCAATTTGCGGCTGTCAAGAAATAGACGCGGGTGTCAAAAATGGACACTGGCAAATTTACACTGCAGTTTCCCAAATTTATTCGCAGGCGGCAAAACACAGGATTCGCCCGAATTTGTCCCTGCTGAATAAATGTTCCCATCACTACTCTTGGCTTATCTGGTTGTAAAAGCATATGCAAATTAGGGGCGGGAGGGAAATCTTGTGACTTTGTGTCACAAAACAAGGAATATGCATATGCAAATTAGGATCTGTTTCGGTATTTGGACAAATCTTTCTAAAGGATTGGGGGGTTGGCCGAATCCAAAATAGTGGATTTGGTGCATACCTATTATTTATATTTGCCTAAAATCCTAAATTCCCAACATTAATATAATTTTTTAGATAATAGATGCCCAGACAGGTAACCAAAATCATCTGCTGAGGTTACACAGAGACAAATTGTATAATTGTTGTTAGTGCCTCCTCAAAGGGCCCAAGTCTGCAGGCATTTCTAGATAAAGGCAATTTTTTATTTTTTTATTTTTAAATACCTCAGCCTTAGAAAAGTCTGTTGAGGGAGGTATAAACCTTCCATCTGTTGAAAGAAACATATATCCCCTACATTGTGAACAAGGAAAACAAAATGTAACAGAAGGAGCAAGAGTCTAATTACTGACTGACCCTATTCTACTTGCCACCTCCCTCATACATCTATTAAAATTAAAGGGATGTAGGGGCTACAAACATCCCACTGGACACCTTTAGAGCCAGGCCAGGCGGGCACATAAAAATGAGTACATGCACATGTCACCAATTGCTCTGGCAATACAAGAAGGCAACCGAAACACAGACAGACATGGGACATCAGTGCCCTACCTGATCCAGGAACTACAACACAAAAGATTCCAAGATATGATGTAATGTTCTGGGGATGCCTCATAGGAAGTTATAATGCTTTCCCAAGTTAAAAAGAAAAACTTTGTGTCAAATGGGAACAAAGCAGAAGGAGCACAAAGACTCTGCTAGGAGAGTGGTGGTTGGAAAGGGTCCTTGTAATTGATGAATCAGATGAAAATTGAGAGTAGGACTGGCCAGATATGGGATGACTTTGACGTAGTTGGCCAGCTTAAATATATTGCAATATATGGACAAACAATCCCTGTTGTTTAAAGGGTAAGGCATTTTTTAGTAGCTGTATGCACAGAATGTCTCAATGTCTTAAATATATTGATAATGGGTTGAGTGCAGAGGACCTCTTGTATTTGTCCTTGTAATTGGAGCAGGGGGATGGGCGAATAGTTGGGAGAAGAGCATGTGCACTGTAAAAAAAAAATATTTTTTTTATAAAGTCTTGAAAAGTAGAATTATATAATTCTAATTTAATATATATTATTAATTATTATTATTATTATTATTATTATTATTAACAGCTTGAATTTTGGCAGTACAACTCTCTGAACTCTAATGTTAATATATATGCTCCATTGTCTTCATTCGTGAGGATTACCATTATTATGTGGTGTAAAAAAATGGCAGAATAATTTGCCATACATCGCCTGGCATTGCTGTGTAAAAAATCAGCATAAAAATTGTGTAAAATTTTTTGGCAAATATTGTTTTACACAACATAATAAATAGGTCTCTTTAAGTTGTCATATTTAACTCAGAAAGATGAATGTGTACTAACTCATTTTTGCATCAGAGTATAAAATATAGAATTCCTATATAACGGCATAATTTTTGTATAGTTTTCAAAAGATGTTCTATCCAAAAGCTCAGTGTACTCAATTATTATACTTAATTTTCTTAATCATTACAAACAAATATTTAGGAAAAATATTACAGAATGCTGCTTTTATGCTGCAAGCATGTAAGCATGCAGAGTCGCAGAAGTGTGTCATTTAAATGTCATTGACACCAGAGAATAGCACCATTTGTAAAGCAATTATCTTTTTCTGATATTACATATACTGTGATTTATGCAATATGTCACCCAATTTTCACCCAGAGCATGACATATGCCACCTTGTTACTAATATTTATTTTGGGTGTTATCAATGTAAACCTGCAAATCCTGCAATGATATCAGTGATTTTGGATTTTTTCAGGGTCAGCCAAGCACACTGCACATAATTTACAGTGGAATCTTCAGGCTGGTCATACTTATGTCTAAATTGATTAAAGTGCTAACAGTTTATTACGCTGAAAGTGTTTAGACTTGTTAGACTGGTGAAGATAAAAGCTGAAAAGTTGAAAATAGTTATAAAATATAATAGTATCTAGACCATTTTACTGGTCTGGGTTCTTCAACAATACTGGCTTTGTAAGTTAGTTAAGGCCAGTAACAAAAAAAGCTATACTATGGGGCAAATTGAATAAAGAGTGCAATTTTGCCAGCGACGGCTTTACAGCCATCACAAACACTTTGCCTGGAAAAAATTAGCTCAGACAACACTAATTCACTAAAGTGCAAAGTTGCCTCTAGCGTTACTTTCGGCAGAGAGAGCAAATCAAAACAAAGCTGGGCTAGGGTTACATTTTGCCTAGCACAACATTGCTAGAGTTCTTGTTCTCAGGCTAATTTGCATATGGCAAGCAATTTAAAGAGGATTGGAGCTATTTATGGTGCATCTGATATATTACATTTACACTAATAACTAGAAATGCCAAGGGAACCTTAATAAAGTCAATAGAGTTGTTTTAATGCTCTACACATAAGCCCACAATTAAATGATGTGCCATATGGTAGAAAATGTATGGGGGAACTGAGTGCCCAAAATTTTAGTTTATGCCTTTGCAGTCTAACACCCTGAAAAATTAAAAAGACGCCAGTGTTTTTTGTACTTTGAAGATATTACATTCAAAATTTATGATGTAAGTAATTGAGGATGCTCTATGCACTCCAGTGCACTTCGCCAGGTCAGAAGTGGTGAAGGCAAGTCTGGCGAAAGAGGTAATGTTCAGTAAAATCCACATCTTTGAGAATTTGCGTTACGTCCATTCATCTCCTTTGCTAGCGAAGGGGTGCCTGCGCTCGTTAGTAAATCGTCGAAGTAATGAAGTGACGTCAAGCTAGCGAATTTTCACTAGCGTTAGTCACTTCGCCCTTTAGTGAATCTGCCCCTATATGTTTAAAAAACTTGACGTTACCATGCTCTCATAGAATGTGTGTGTTTGCAGCAGTATCTCTAAAGAGTCTGTGGAATTGGAAGCAAACGGGCATAGTACTGTAGACATTTAAGGCACAGTTTACATGGTAGAACCTGTTCAGAATAAAATACTTTCAGTAAGTAAGCGTAGATAACAGAGGTTTAGATATTATTCATAACCAGCCTAATGCTAGGCAAAAAGATATATTCTCCAAATGTATAAGTGATGCATTGAATCTATAATGTCAGTATACTTTTGAGAATCAAAACCTATACAAAAGAATTTGCATTGCTTGTTAAAATCAAATTTGTGTTTAAGTTATTTAATGTAATATAGTATACAATGCTAATTAGAAAATAATGGTCGACCAATTGGCAAAGAAAGACCAAACATTCTATATAAGGGTACCTGACCAGTGCTACTCTGAAGTACCAGGGTCTGGGTTTTATAACCAATAGAACACTATCCTCATGGAATTTGTATATTCTACCAGTGTTTTTATGGGTTTCCTTAGAGTGCTTGGGTTCCTCTTGCAGTTGAAAAAATATATAAAGCTAATCACAAAGTTTAAGCAAGGAATGGGTCTGGGACCCCATCTCCTGGAGCATCTTTTTCACCAGCATGTGTAAGTAGCTCTAAGCAGAGCAAAGGTAGAAGCCTAGAAACATGAAGAAACAGGATCAGTTCAGGCAGCTGAATTCTTCAGGAAAGACATCAGAGAGAGCTGCTATTTTGATTAGTGATGGTCTAATTCATTCGCCAGGGCCGAATTCGCGGTGAATTCCCGTGATTCGCCGCTGGCGAATAAATGCGCGAATCACCAGCGGAATTTCGGCTGGCGAAATTTCGCCGAAAAAACGAGTCGCGCGTCAAGAGCTTCCCGCGACTCGTTTCGCGAATTTTTCGCCGATTCGCAAATTTCTCTGGAAATTTGCGAATTTTTTGGCGAAGCGAATCTCGGGAGATTCGCCCATCACTAATTTTGATACCTGTCCATTGTTATGCTGATAAAATGAACAGATTTGCCTTGGTTTGCATGTTAGCTGCTGGTGGGCAGGAGAAGGGGTATAACATCACTTCAGCCTTCGTGTAAATAAAAAGTTTTCATTACAATATATTTTTTAGTAGTATGTGCCATTGTGTAATCATAAATATAAAACTTCCATTTTAACCAATGAGGTCCACCCACTGGGATTGTAAAATTCACGGTGCACACAAACAACCCAAACACCATACATGTTAGGTCACATGAGCCAATTAACAGACAGGGTTCTGTCTTTTGCTTCCACCCTTCTGCTACATCTGGAGTATTTCTGGTCAGGTGATCTCTGAGACAGCACAAAGACCATCACAAAATGGTGGTTCAAGGCAAGAGATGTAAAATGGCAAGATTTACTTAAATATAAATAACATTTTAGTAAGATTCTTTAATATGCCACTTAAAATGGTGTAAACTAGCTTAAGTACTCATTTTGGGGGTATAGTTTTCCTTTAACAGAGCCCAAGTCACCAGACTGAGATGATCTGGGAAAGTAAGAAAATGACTTGGTAAAATTTCAAAAAGAAATCTATTTTTCGCTTTTAAAAGGGGCTTGGAGGATTTTTTGGACAGACATAATATCAAAGGCTATTTTGATACTAAACTCTACAGTTAGGGGCAAATTTACTATTATTCCCCAAAATAAATTTGTTTTTACTCGATATTCGATTAGCATTCGATTTTCGAATGCTAATTGAATTGTTTTAGGCTACACTTTTATTCGATCATCGATCATTCGATTGCAATTCAGTAGGTCCATCGAATAAAATTAAAAAATTGAATCCTTCGCTGATCGAAGGATCGAATATTCGATCATTCGAATCTATTCGAATGTATTTGATCATTCGCTATTCGATGATCGAATATGCCAAAATTTGCATATTCGACCAGTCGAATAAATCCTATGCTCGTTGTTCCATCGAATTCGATCGAACTTCGATCTATTCATGTGAATTTATTACATTGGCCCCTTAGTATAGCTATGGGCATATATGGTTTGTGTGAAAGAGTGGAGGGGTGTGTGTGTATGCTGGTTTTTAATTTGGAGGGGTTGAATTTGATGGACTTTGTCTTAATTTAACTATGTACTCTTTTGAAATAGATGGATTTCAGCACTCATGACAGTATGACAGTATTACTTAAAAGTAAAGCTTATGTTTTATGTGTTCAGGATCAGGAGGTGGCAGTAGTTCTAGGGTTCCCTAAGCACCCTGCATCAATTGGTGCAGCAGCACCTGATTAAAAATGGAATGCAGGAAGCACTGTGTCGCATTGAATGAAAGCAGCCATATACAGAAGTGTGCATTTGGATGTGAGTACCTTAAATGAAAGTGGATTTAGAAACAACTCACTGCAGGGAAAAGTGCAAGTTTCCCTCTGCATCTGTGGATGTATATGAAAAGAAATGTATTTACCCTTTGAAAAATGGATTTCAGCACTATTCCTTTAAATGGAAAGCTGATGTGTTTAAAGGAAATTATACCCACCTTTCAGAGTGAGATTATTGAAGAAGTTGTACTTACTTTTCAACTATTGTTTTAATGAAAAAATCCACGGTTTTGTTATTTCTTAAACTAAAGAGAGCAAACAAGAAAACTGAATCTACTCAATGTTTGGTCCCTGCAATGTAGATCACATATTCTCCCCCTCTGACATAATTCAAGAATATAAAACAAAGGAGGCAATACAAACTGAGTCATAGGTGAAAGTCACCACAGCTTTATTATCCTGGTTAAACAAAGATCCACGAAAACATATTTATGTATATGGAGACCATTTATTTCTAACAATTCAGACAAAAACAGCAATGTGCATGCAATACTCGTATTTTACCATCGGGTGCAAGGATCCAAAATCAGCTGTGACATATTATAATCTTAAAACAGAGGTTACACCCAAAAAGTTTTACCACAAGTATACACTTAAAAGGAGCATAAGATTTTAAAAAGAAATCAACAGAGCACACATTTTAAAGGATAAGTACTACCAAATTATAGGACGGGATACTTTTTCCCTGTGTGTGTTCTCTGCAATAGAGCTGATTGCTACATGCCAGGGTGATGGAAGTGACATCATTACTAAATGCACACACGCATCCAGGAGGAGAGAAGAGTGGAAGAATGGCACTCTTCACTGCATCGCAAGGAAGCTGGTATTCGATCAGGTGAGATGAAGGGGACACTCAAGCGGCACTTCTCCTTGTCACTATGGACCTCAATATGCACTTCGGCATACATAGAAAAAAATTTACATACCTTGACACAGTAAGCAAAGTGCAATTTAGAATTTGTCATGATTTTTCCCACAATGCAGTGTTTTCCCAGACTTCTGGCAACACTGTGGATGCAAAAAGTATGCAAAATTCACTTGATGGAACTGTGCTGCGCATACTGCACTTTTGTCTGATCGCCCATAAAAGGCACAACTGTGTGCTCACAACACCGCAAATCAGTCGGAATTACACCAAATATTTTCTAAGTCTGTCTGGCCTCATTTCCAGTGTTCAATGTGCAAGCCCAATTCTTTAGACACAAGTCTAACCTTGGAGCTATTGCCTGGTCTGGAGGTGACTGTAGCTCCAGGGTAGCATCCTACGTGTACATGAACTGGTGCAGCAGTGCCCAATTAGAAATGAAATGCAGGAAGCACAGTGTGGTGCTGAGCGCAACTATACAGAAGTACACATTTGGACCAAAGTATGAATTCAACTCCCTTAACCGGGAAAAGCACAAGTTGCCCTCTGCATCTTAGAAGCTAAATGAGCACTAGCAAGGTGCTTTAAATGTCACATTTTGTAGTAGCCCCAAACAATGCGAACATGTACATAATCACTCCCACTATTACACTGATACTGCAAAGTGTGCTCTATGCGATCAGTCTTCTAATATTTGGATTCTTTGATTTTTTTTTATTTTAATTTTCCTTTTTTGTATGCTTGTTTGCTCAATAGCATGCTGTCACCTGTAAAACAATTAAGCAATAGCTTTTAATATACCTTAACAGAATATGAAAAAAAACAGATTGTTTTTATCACTACTAATTTAAAAATAACTTTTTTAACCCAGGAATTTAATATACTGTAAAGAGGAATTATTGTGAACAGAGGATTAATATGAACATACATAAAAGTCCTTTATCTGAAAGCTGGAAATTGAATTGTTGCAAAGAAGACACTACTGGCAAGTCAAACAATTCAATGAGGATGGAATGATTAGCTACAAGGAGCACTTTCAGTGTTCACTGGTAATTTAGGTAATTGTATTGCAGGGTTTGTAGACTAAGGATGAATTACCCTGATGTTTTTTTTATATTGCATAATTTGGACATATCCTCAGAATAACCAGTCTAGGTAGAATTTTACAGGGCACTTGAGATACTGGATATCTGATCCAATCTGTGATCTTAGAATAAAAGTGACTTGCTATTTTACTGGTACAGTTAAAGTTTTATAACCAATGCACAATACTCTGGTGTTATGATGTCTTTATTTTTTTTTTTAAATATTACTATATATATTTAGATATCTATTCCTCTAGCCATCTTTGTAGTAGACTAAGTACTGCATAGCAGGTACATCTTTTTTTCTTTTGATCTTCATAAAATATCAGCCACATTGTTTTGTGGAGATGTCAACTTCATGTACTGTGCCATAGCTGTGTGACCCATGGTGTATCAAAGGCAAATTCTTCATTTTAAATGCCAGCAGAAATAATGATCACCAAGTTACTGAGCTTGCCTGCTTCACTGGACTGTACTGTTTGTGGCTATGACACAGTGGCATTCCATTTTATATTCCATACACCTGCACTTTTTGGGCAAATAATGCTAAGCCCAGAAAAGTGTTTGTTATTACAATGAGCCACTGAACACCGCTTAGAGAGGAGCAGAAGAGCTCCATCAATAACAGCAGACTGGCATTATAAGTGTGGACCACATATACAGATGTTGATGCAGTTTGCTCACTTGCAACTATATGATTGTTTGTGTAGCTGCACATTAGCCAGTGAGTCTAGCTTCCTACTACATCCTTTCAGCAGCCATGAGAACATTACAATTTTAAAGCTCTCAAGTTACAGACCATTTTATGGTCTGGTGTTTTCAGGCATACCAGGCAGCAATGCATTTATGGGGAAAGCATTTGCACCCCATTGCTGCAGCAATCCACCTCAAGAATCAACCAGAGGAAATCAAATGCCATTATAAAGGTTATTGTACACTGAATGTTTAGATTTCTGCTTCTGGTCACCTCTTCCTACTGTATTAGAATGCTATGTAAATAACCAATGTCTGTGCAGTGGCCAAACAGACTAAATATTGTTTTGATTAAAAAAACAAAAAAGACATTTCCCATGTTGGACAAATAAAATCAGCACACCTGCACACATTCACATTTTCAGTCAACAACCCTGCAGGAGTGCCGCACAAGTGGTCATTCTGTCTGCTCACAATATGAAGTGACTGCTAACAATTTTTTTTTTTTAATCACATCTTGTCACCCTTTCTTTTAAAAAGAAACTGTCTGGAAAGCCCAGACAAACTTTACTTTTGTGACATTAGACACACCACAGACATGCTCTTCCATGGTCCATAATCTCAACTGCATTCCCATCCATATGTCTTCTCTCAAAGCCAGTCACTTGGCTTGATAACATTTCCATTCCTCATGTGCTTCATGTCTTCTTCCTTCACCATTCCCCTTCCCATGAGTTTATCCTTATGCCATTTAGTCTTGCTTTCTTCATTTCATTGCCTACTTCCCTAATGTTATCCTTTCTTTCCTTCTAGCTACTCCTCTCCTTTGTGCCAATCTATCCCATCCCTTCTTATTTTTTTCATTTCCCACAGTTTCCCATTCTCTCCCTTCCCCTGTTAAGTTAATGTTTTGGCGCAAGAACAATTTCACATTATCCTGCAGGTCATCACAAGCTTTTGGGCCACAATGCTACTGCACTGGATATGCTATGAATAGCTCCTGTATGCTGATTAACATAGAATTAAAAAGCCAAGTGTATGCTGAAACCCTAATTTTTGCAAAAGTGAAAGCCACTGCCACTACCTTTCTTTGCTAAAAACTTGGTTCCAGGCATTGGATAACATAATATGGACTGCATAACACATCAACATAAATAATAAGTCAACATAATTAAGTTGATTTTTCTACCGTGATAAGACAGCATCTTGAAGCTGTTGTTTGATTAATATTTGGTATGTGTTTTAATGGTTTGATTAATATTTGGTATGTGTTTTAAAGGGAAACTGTCATGGGAAAACATGTTTTTTTTTTCTTTTTTTAAAAAAGCATCAGTTAATAGTGCTGCTCAAGACTTCTGCACTGAAATCCATTTCTTAAAAGAGCAAACAGATTTTTTTATATTCAGTT
>CM044433.1:116016045-116040306 GCA_024363595.1 Xenopus borealis | reverse complement strand
AAATCATGCATTATTTCATAGATTGAAAAGAAAATAGATCTATTCATGAAATGCCATTCAGTTCTTTTTTTTCCAGTTGTAAGAAAGACAGAGAAAGTTGCATAGACAGTACCTCTAGCTCTAACTTTTAGCAAAGATGAGCACTATATAGAATTAAAGCAACATTGGATATGGCTACAAGGGGAAGTACTTGTAGTGTGGTCTTCACTAAAAACCTGGCCAGTTAGTGGCATGGAGTACACATACTGAGGCGATGCCAGTTTATGTCCCATTATAAAACACAAACAGAGTCTTTAGTCACCTATTGGCTGACTCAGTTGTAGTTCATGGCTTTTTGAGAGAAAAACTAGAGAAAATCTCTGTGGACTGAAATTATTTGGACACTGGAGACTGTTGCCTCACTGGAGTTTACTGATAAGATTAACTGGATGATCTGATAATGATCAGGCTGTGATTAGTGATGGGCGAATTTATATGCCAGGGGTGAATACACGGCAAATTCCCGCGATTCGCCGCTGGCAAATAAATTCGCGAAACGCCAGCGAAAATTTGCCTGCCGAAAATTCGCTGAAAAAAAACATTCGCACGTCGCAAGTCGTTAATATGACTTAATATAACTTGTTTCACATGTGATGAATGATATCCCTGCAGTGAACACCAACCATTTGTTTTTTTGTGTGGTACCACCATTAATGTGGATATGGTCTTAAGAGTGCTTGTGGTAACATGGGTGTGTTTTAAAAACAGGAAGGGGTCAACACTGACTTCTATTATTGGCCCTTCCCCACATAGGGAAGAAAAATTATAGACCTCAGTACCACAGTGGTTGGACAGCACTGGTTTAAATGATCTCTTGAAGGTACAAAGATTGAGAGAAATTTGGATGAACATAGGAGTGAATTTCATAGAAGGGTGCCACTCTTACAAAATCTTAAATGCGATTATGCAATGGGACAAAGAGAGAGTAGTTAATTATTAAATCAGTAAAGAAGAGTAGCAAGCAGTTCAGTGAGTATGAAATGTTCAGGCTTGGCAGAAAATATAGGACGCTATACTTTGTTTTGGAGGGACAGGATAAAAAGAAAAGGATGTGGGGGTATGTCTGTGAAATAAAATTTAAAAGCCAATATAAAGGAATGAAAGAAGTAATGAGGGAGCTGAAGTTTTATGGATGGAGCTTTTCCAGGATTGTAAAGTATCCAGCAAATTAATTGTGAGGGAAAGCTATAGACCCCTTCAAGTTAGTGAAGAGGAAGAGGCTAAGCTCCTGTTGCAAACAGAAAAAGCTGTTAGTTTGGTGCAAATAACTATAAAGGGGGATTTTAATTACCCAGATATTGACTAGAGCAGCAGTACTACCAGGAAGTAATTTTATTTTAATTTTATTAACTTTTTGCATTACAATTTTATGTCACAGGTTGTTGAGGAGCCAACCAGAAATCATGCTGCACTGGATGTAGTGATTGCTAGCAACATATAGCTAATGTGCAAGTATTGACCATAATGTTATCTCATTTAATGTTTGGTGCAAAAAGCAAAATAAGCCAATGCAAAAATAGGGCAATAAAAATTGTAAGTTACAGAAGAGCAAATTTTAGTTCCTAAAGAGCTGTACTTCAAAGCATAGATTATGCTTTCTGATAAAAATGCAAAACAAAAATGGTTGTCATTTAAAGTGTGATTAAATCATTACTGTTCTCAATTTATTCCCTTAAGAAATACATTTAAGGATCACTCTATGTGGCTTAATTCAGAAGTTAGTAGGAAATGTGACATTCAGGTTAGCTGGGACCATAGCCACGACACAGTTTAAAGGGATGGTTCACCTTCAAATTAACTTTTAGTATCTTATAGAAAGGCCAGTTCTAAGCACTTTTTCAATAGATTTTCATAATTTTTTTTTATAGTTTTTAATCATTTGCCCTTTTCTTCTGAATCGGTGTAGCTATCAAATGGGGGTCACTAACACATTTTAAAAACAAACTGTAAAGCTACATATTCATTGTTATTTCTGATTTGTATTCCTCATCTTTCTATTCAGGTGGTCCCCTATTAATATTCCAGTCTCTTATTCAAATCATGTTTGCTAAAGGAAATCAGACCCTAGCAACCAGGCTCATGAAATTGCAAACTAGAGAGATGCTGAATAAAAAGCTAAATAATTCAAAAACTCTAAATAATAAAACATTTAAACCAAGTTAGCATGAAGGTAAACAACCTCTTTAAGTACAAAATGGAGTCTGACACCACCTTTAAAAGTTCAATGCAGCTTGGCTGGTTTTGATTTTGAACAAAATCACAGCTTCAACACATGTGCTTCACATAAGAATAGCAGCCCAGCTTTAACACCCACCTTATAGTTTACAGAAACACAGTTTTTGCAGCCTTATTCCAAAATCCTCTGTTAGGCTTTCACTTGGTTCAGTGTTTTGGGAGGGCCTTCTCTTCCTCTCTCCAGACACTTCAGATCAGCATGGGTATACACACAGATTCCTTCCCAGCTACTCACACACACACATCCTTCCAGTACACTGAGGTCTCCTGGACCACTCATCCTCCTTCAGCACAAGGAGGTATCCAGGGGCACTGAGGTGTAGTCCCACACCTATTTTTAACTGCAGGTCACTACAAGCCTAATCAGGTAGTTACCTATGGCAGAGCAGCTGAAAAACCATAAATGGATAATGGAATGGAAGGCCCACCCTGTTCTCCTCCATTCACTCCAGGGACCCATTCATCCAGCTTTTCCTGAGCTGGCAAAATAAATACAGCCACACTTGCTGCAGAAGCATTCATATTTTCACTGGCATTTTCTATTCACTAGTCTAAAAATGACGAAGTATACACAAAATGGTGCCATTTTCAACCACTTCTCTTATAGAAAGAAAAGGACAACATTAAAAATAAGAGGGGACAGAGTATGAACACTAAAACAAATGCCGTATAATAGCAATCTGATAAATCGCACAACAGAAAAGGCAAATATGCTTAAAACTATGCAGCCCAATTAATTCCATGATGTGGAATCTTTGTAGCAAATCTGGGTGGCAAAGTGGCATATGAGATTCAGTTTTGAAAAATGTAATAAATATAAATGTTTTAAAAATATGCACTTACCTTAATGGGGCTGCACTAGCCAAATCCATATTTGGATTAGAAGAAAAGAGGATCTAAACATTTTTAATGAGTTTTTTACAGTGAAATTGTGTTGTTATCTCCCTGAATTAGTCTTACTTTATCTTAGTTACTATGTTACTATGAATGTCATTTGTTTGAACTGTATCCTGGGTAGCAAAAGCCAGTGCAGGGACTAGCAGAATGGCATGGAACAGAAAGAGTGGTTGCTAAGGGGTCCGTTTACTAAAGTGCGGTAAAAATTTGCGCACAAAATACAGACAAATTTAACACAGAATATGTTTTGCCAGAAAATTCGCAACTCGCTAAAATTACCGCTAACGTAAGCTGGTTCGCTAACGTAGTTACCGCAAGTGATCGCAATGACTTCTGAGCACATCTCTGTTTAGTAAACTTAGTCGCTCCGAATATTCTGGCGGAAAAATATTCGCCAGGGTCGAATTCGAATTCGCGAATCACCAGCGAAATTTCGACAAGCGAAAAACGAGTCGCTCGTAAACGACTCGACGCGCGTCAAAGTTGACGCGCCGCGCGTCAAAAGCGTCCCGCGACTCGTTTCGCGAATTTTTCGCCGATTCGCAAATTTCTCTAGAAACTTAAGTTCACATTTACCGCACTTTAGTAAACGGACCCCTAAGGTCTGTCAAGCTTAATAAAGTTGTTTTTACATGGAAGAACAGTATATAAGTCTATTGACAGTATTCATTATGGACTGAAGAGGTAACAGTTTCTGGAAGGTGGAAGGTTATTAATAGAGAATTACAGTAGTCAACGAGTGACCTGATGAGAGCGTGAATTGGAATATTGGTGACATAATGGAGTTGTTTATAGTGATGGGATAATAGTAGAAAACCACTTCTCTTGAAAGTAAATAATGTATTTGTGTTTGCAGACTACACAAAATTACATCACAATTAATCCCCTCCAGGATGTGGCCTCTTTCCAACAGGATCTGGACAGTCTCTCAATCTGGGAAGCTAAGTGGCTGATGAGATTCAGTGTTGATTTGTAAGGTTAGGTATCTGGGGTGTAAAAGTATGTGAGCCATGTATACCCTTAATGGCACTATGTCAGGCAAATTCATGATATAGTAGGACCTAGGGGTACTTGTGAATAATAAACATGTTGCAAGCAATGACAGCCAGTATCTGCATTTATAAACAAGGTTTTGGACTGTATTTAAAGGAAGGCAAGTTTGCCTGTATTGTCATTACTGCTGGATGGAAGCCTAACCTAAGTCAACTTATGGCCCAGTCTCCATCAAGAGCACAGCAAATTTATGAATAAAGACCACTGGGAGTGTTTTACAATTCATACAGAAAACAGAGTGATTCTTCTGATGTACAATGCAAAATACACAAGAGTTCATGGCATAGAATATTAAAATGTCACTTCTTAGTAAAGATGTTTTTCAGAAGACTGTTCAGATGTGCAAAGAAATACTGTAGCAAGAAACATAACTGTTGAAAATTATTCATCTTTAAAATGGTTTCATATTTTTAAATTAGATTAGGGTGTGATGTCTTAATTAGTTACCTTGCTGGGAATGTAGCACATGCATTTTAGATGTATCACTGTTCTATTTGTTCAACTAGAGCTGTATTATCTCATGATGTTGATGTATTAAGTTTACATTCAGAAAAAAAAAACTACATCTTGTTTTGTGTTGCCCCTAACTGCACTTCAGCCTCCAAACTCTATTCTCTTTGCATGATCCTTCATCCATCTGATTATAAATATAGTTTCCAATATGATTAGACCTCATCTGTTCATAAGTAAAGAACTATATTAAAAGTCTTTGCAAAATCTTTGTAAGAAATTACTTCTAAGTTCCCAATTATTAACAATAGTCACAGTAGTGAACAGGGTAAGTTCCTGGATGTTAGGCAAGGTCACCCTATTTCAGTCAACAATATCATTATAGAAAAAAATGCAATGACATATACTTCATGCCCTGCAATAATATATGTCAGGCCTCATTTACCAACATACTGCAGTGTGCAAAGAGCACAATGTACATACATATTGCCATTGTTTTTAACAACAATAGTTTTTAGTCACAATTCCTGTGGCAACCAATCAGATTATTTCTTTCAGTGCTCAACCTGCAGCTGGCTGAAAAAAGCTAATCACTGATTTGCTGCTACTGGTTACTACCAAGGTGTAAACATGTCAGTGTATAAATAAGCCCCAGTTTCATCCATTGCATGCACTGCAACAGCAACCCCTTCAACTCCTTTAGCAATTCTGGCGAAACTGGCTGGATATTGTTAAAATGCTGGGACAAATACTACATGCTAGGTGACATGCAAGAAGATTTTCAGTGGTTGTTGCCTTCCTCATAATGAATGCCTGTTCTAAAATTATTTAAAACATAGATCCACTACATGTTGGTATCCTGTGAAAAGCATGGCATAAAAGTGCCAGTAATTGAAGTCATCCCTGTATATTAAAGCTGTTCCTTTTTTCTTAATCAACCCATTTGTGTTTCTCATGCTTTCCTTTCACCAAGTACATTACAAGATTTCACAAACATGAACGAACCTCAGAATATTGTGTATCAGTCTGTATCTGTATGCGTTTAATACATAATACATTATTTTTATTAATTATAAAGTGCAATTGAATATACTGGTTTTTATAATTGTTGCTTGTAATAATAGGTCTTCATCTTTTTTTTTTTCTTCTTTTTTTTGGACAAAAGCACATAATTCTCCAGCATGTACAAGGTAAGAAAATACCATTTTGCCATTCAAATGTTTGGAACATTTCATGCTTTTCTTAAATGGTCATGTGAATTTGAAACTGAAAAGCACAGAGGTTTGCTTTTTTTTCATCCATCCATTCATTTAACTGATCTTTTGTTATACCATTCACGTCTGAGGTTAGAATCTATATTTTTGCTACTTATACTACTAATATAACAAAAGCACTCCATTTCAATCTATGTTAATCCATACAAGACTGGTGGGTGTTTTTACACTATTGAGACCTATACTAATCATAAGTAAAATTGATAGATGCAGGACTGCACACACAAATTAATTTGTTGCATTATGATAAAAACCTCTGGAGAATATTGCTGTTTTTTGGTCAATGCTGGGTCTTCTAAAAACACGCTGAATAGGAAGTTGAGAAAGTTCCCCTCAAAAGTCCTCTGCCTGACAAAAACTTAAATAAGAGTCCCAGTTAGACTGTGCAGTAAATAACTTGCTCATTAGTCCATTTTTAGTCATGCAACAAGATGTGGAGCTTAGCTTTTGGAAGAAAAAAAATCCTAATTTGGGTGACTGAAGCTACAGGCAGGAAAATATCTTTTTCCTAAGCCCATTTTATTCATGGTGTTTTGTTCACTTGAGCCTAGTACTGTGTTAGACTTTGAATAATCACAGTTGTGCAGGTAGCTCCAGCGGAGTGAATGAGAGGCTTTTTTCAAGGGCTCTGCTCCCTGCAGAAATGATTTGTACCTCTGGCTGATTGTCACTAACAGAAAATGAGAAATAGGAACATTCAATGCAAAGTAATGTGTTCTGTACAATTACTGGATTAATAATTTTATTCCATTACTGTGCAGGGAGAGAGGACATCAGGTTGAAGATCTGCAATTCTAGTATATTTCTAAGCGTCCTGTTAAGAGAGCGAGCAAGGGTCAGGAAACTTAATTATGCCATAACTAGATAGAAATTGCCAAGTGATAAAAAGAAACATCCAGCCAGATTCAGCAGGAAATTACAGCTTTAATAATATAGCATAATGCCTACTTCTATACAATTATTCGAGAGACCCTGAATGATTTTAAATAACAGGCTTAGGTTTCTAGTAAGAAATTGTAGAG
This sequence comes from Xenopus borealis, assembly GCA_024363595.1. NCBI lineage: Eukaryota > Metazoa > Chordata > Amphibia > Anura > Pipidae > Xenopus > Xenopus borealis. Next base: position 116,033,336 of record CM044433.1, on the reverse strand, counting down.
AAAATACACAAAATGTCATTTTGCATTTTTTTTTTTTTGCAGTAAATATTTTCTCTTTTCTCAAAATAAATAAAGCGATTAAATCATCAGAAAACACATATCCGCTGAAAGAAAGATAATGGGAATAAGTTAACAATATGAAACACTATGGTGGAGGAAAGTGAAAAGGTAGGCGGTGACTATTCTGCGTCTCATTTACATATGCGAACGTTAACTACCTAATCACACTGTGCATCTTCCAGAGATGCTTTTTGTTTCCACAAAAGAGAGCAACAACATGCTGAACAGAGTTACAATGAAACATAGAAGGGAATAATCTCATAGCGTATTATTTCACCAAATTTACTGCAGTAAGTGTTTGCTTTGCTCTTCAGCTGCACATTTTTGAACACAGTATGTTTCTTTAGAGTAGCTTGAATTTTCTATATATTTAACCTTTAAAAGTTAAAGCAAGTTTATGGGTGACACGTAGCTTGCTTTCAAGTTCTAGATTGTTAGTTTGTGCATTCCAGCTTTAAATATATAAGTACACGGTGTAAGTCTTTATATGTTTTATTCCAAACTGAAATGGTGTTCTCTGTTAAGCGCAGTAGGCTGGTTTTTAAGTGTTACTGTTTGTACTGTAAAATGTATCATTCAGTATAATAAAGGAAGGACATTAAACATGCTTACTTCAGAGCATTTGGTTCCAATCTAGTTGCTGCTTCTGCTTCCATTTAGTATGAAGAGGCAGAAAAAGAAGTCTTTTTCCAGTCATTTTCTCTGTGAGCCCCAGAGAGCATGGTGCCTCATTTAGTATTCTGTGGAAGAAGATTAATCAACCTGACTATGTTACCCAGGGCTAGCCATTCCGCCTGGAAATATGCATATCTGCATATTACTCCTCTTCCCTGAATTTAATTTCCTTCTGGAGCTGATATTAATCACCCTGTTTAAGCAGAGGGGATTTGGGATCTATACAGAATATGACTCTTATTTTCTGGATCATCTTTTCTAAACAATTTATTTTAATTTACTGTTTGTATTATTTTGCCTTTTTTTATGATTTAGCAACAAGCCACATTATGTACACTGCATTTCAATGTATGTGCTGTTTCTGTGCAGCATATAGTAATTTAATGTTTGCTAAAACTGACATGAAAGTAAGGGATATTTATTATATTAAATGAAATAAAGCTGACAACAAGGTAAAACATTCAGGAAATGCAAAACTAATCCTGTCATTTTAAAATATGTATACACTTGTACAGTTACTATATATATCTGGATCTGAGCCATCCCACAGTCTATATAAAGACATGCACATAGACATATGCTTTATTCATTTTAATGTGAGATACAAAGCACCCAGATATCTGTTTGTGTTAGATTTATAATAAGTGGTGCTGTGTTTGTAAGCAAGAGGTAATATATAAACTATAGATGGTACTTTTTGCTTAAACAGCAAGTTAGTTACCATTAGTCGACCAGTAATTTAAAAAAAATCACAGACGTGTTTTTAAGAAATAGGCAACATGGGAGCCCCTATTTCTATTGAAAAATTAGTAGCATATTGAAGCATAGTAAAGGGTTTCTAACAATGTAGGGCATGTGTGTAGCATTATACTGAGTGGAAAATGCATTTGATTTTGCCTTCCCATTGACTCCAATGCCAGTTTATGAATTCTGACACAAAGTAAAAGATGACTTATGATTTATATAGGTACGAAGCACACAGTTTGAGAATTTTGACACAAAGGAGAACATGGAGATTTCCTCAACACAGTCAAGACTTGAAAGTAAATGAAAAAAAATATTGGTAGCCCCAAACCAGAACCAAGGTGCCACAAAAAATGGCCATAGAGAAATGTAGTTGCTTCAAATATTTGCTACAAAAATGATATGCAACTGTCTACACAACTGTATGAACTAATTCTCACTATCAATACGTGCAGTTATAAAACATGAGTGCTCATTAACGACCACAAAGGCAGTAGGCAACTTTTTCCCTGCAGTTAGTTGCACTTAAAAATACTTTCATGATAGGTAGTAAGCATCCTGTTTGTGAATTTTGACACAAAGCAAAACATGGCAGATTTTCTCAACACAATCAACAAGACTTGGAAGTAAGGAAAATACATTTTATTGCTAAGCCTCAATGCAGAAACAATTTGTCATGAAAAAAATGCCCATACACTCTAATGTAGGTTGTTACAAAAATGACATGCAACTATTTTTTTGTGATAAAAAAGTTTTGCAAATTTTTCATCAGTTTTGTGCATTTTCTGGTAAAGCTGGTTCTCGCTCATCCCTAGTCATCTCATCACTTTGCACTTGTGCTTGCAATCAAGCCCCAATGTACAGGGAGCACAGACAAAATGAAGAACTGGTATTAACTACCTTGAGGAAAATTATTTCTTTAGAGCAGGGGTCCCCAACCTTTTTTGCTCGTGAGCCACATTTAAATTTAAAAAAGAGTTGGAGAGCAACACAAACATGAAAAAGTCCATGTGGATGTCAAATAAGAGCTCTGATTGGCTTTTTGATAACCCCTATATGGACTGGCAGCCTACAGGAGAGAATGTTTGGCAGGACATCTGTTTTTTATGCACCCAAAACTTGCCTCTAAGCCATTAATTAAAAAATAAGCACCTGCTTTGAGGCCACTGGGAAAACATCCAAGGGGTTGAAGAGCAACATGTTGCTCACGAGTTACTGGTTGGGGATCAATGCTTTAGAGAGTAAGATCAACTTGAGCCAAAGCTTTCTAACCATTTACAAAAGCAGACCGTAACCTGTGCTCACATTGTGAAAAAACACTGCATTAAGGATGATTAAGCAGATGAATCTTGATCTACCTGAACTAATAGTCCCTCTACATGAACAAGTTGGACAGTGCTGATCTGTAATAATAAAATGTAATGGAATTGATCTTGACCAACACAGTATAAACCCATGTTCTTTGCAAAATAGCTGTCGAATTCTGGAGAAAAAGCTGCATTGTGGAAAAAAAACACATTTACTAAGTGTCGAAGAGAATTTTCAAATAAAATTAGAAATTTTAAAATTCTAACTAATTTTGGCCTACTTCAACTATCGACTAGCCAAAAATACGATTTGAACTGAACACTTCGATTGAATTCGACACTTTGCTACTTTAAAGCTGCCGAATTGCCATTTTAGCCTATGTGGGACCTCCTAGAGCCAGTCCTGAGAATTCGAAGGATTTTGGATGAAATTGTTTGAATTGTTTGAATCAAACAATGCATTTGAACGATTCGAACAATTTTAATTTAATCGAAAACTGACGTTTGGTCCATTTTCGATTGAAAATGCCCCCCCCCAAAAAATTTGATGGCCGAATTTCGAATTGTGATCAAAATTGCATTTTGCTTACTTGCAGTTTTAAATGAGCACTAAAAGTTTCTTAAACTTCTCATAATATATGTATTGTAAAATATTATATAACTTAAATAAAAGTAATTTCTAGTAGTGATGGGCGAATCTGGGGCGTTTCGCAGAATTTTTCACCAATTTCTAGAAAAATTTGCAAACCGACAAAAAATCCATGAAACGCCACCGCGTCTCGTTTGGATTGCCGGCGTAGAAAAAATGGACGCCCACATCCAAAATGAGATGCCGACGAATTTTCATCAGGCGAAATTTTCCTGGCGTTTTGTGAATTTAATCACCTGCAGCGAATCGTGGAAATTCGCCGCGAATTCGCCTCAGGCGAATAAATTCGACCATCACTAATTTCTAGTTTTATTTTCCAATTAAGATGATTAAGAGAAAGATTATTCAGAGCACACTGTGCTTCCTTAAGAAGTTTAGTATATTTTCAGTATTTTCCTACCTGCTGTATTTGAAACAAGAATCACCCCAGGCTGATAACAGCTCAACAAGTTTAACTATGTGTGCTAATAGCATTTCGTTTGGTGTTACAAGAGGTTTGAAAGAGCACATTTCCAAGTATAAAAGAGCAAAGCAATGTCTGCTGTAAAATGCCCTGTTAAGTTTGTCAATCGAAGGTGGCAGTTTTATCGTTTGTATAATTTATTTATAATTAACAGGATTGTAATGCTAAATAAATGTGTGAAGAAGAAAAAATCTGTGTACTATCTGCTATTTTGATTTCTTTGTGTAACTCGTGACCTATAGATGTAAGAGTTCAGTTATGTGTTAAATTCCATTGGCTGTAAACATTGAAAATGTAGTTCCAGTAAGCTTTCTTTTCAATGTTTTACACACGGTATGCTTGCCTTTATATTGTGTAGATTCTACAACATGTAGAATCTACTGATGCTGTGGGTCATAGTACAGGGCAGATTTATCAACATTAAAATTCAATTAAAATGAAGGGTACAATGTGATTTCATAGTGTTTGAGCTGTTTCATGTTTATAAGCATTCAAGTTTCAGTTTTTTCATAAATAAGAACACAATAGAGATTTTTTAATTTAAAAAAAGCTAAAATTTGTATTTTAATCATGTAGAAGAGTACTTTAAAGTTTTAAAGGTATTCAAGAATTCAGTATGGGGCTGATTTATCTACATTTTGATGATGGTTTCTCTCCATTTACATTTTCCCCCATTGCTGGTGAAATATGTGAACATTATTTTCACAATCACATTTTTTCCCATGACCACAAAAATTAGTAAATCAGCCTCCCCATGTAGATGGGGTAAATAAATATTTGTATATCAAAAAAGGGGGTTGATGAAAGGAGGCTAACACAGGAAGAAAAGCAAGAAGCTGGTTCCCCGTGGTGCCCGTTTGCATGTTGTATTCATCGTTTTAAATCAAGTTTGGTTTCCCCTACTCCTGATTTGAGGATGCCCATCCAACAATCAAGTTTCCTTCAGAAGAACAGAAAGAACACTTCCTTATCATTGAACTATTTGGGCTCATTGTGACAGAGGTGCTGAATTACAACTGTGTAGATACCAATAGAATCCAATTCACAATTAGTTTTACTCAGATAACAAGTTAAAAATAAACTTGACCCTATACGCCTCATTTACAACCACTACCAAATGTAAAACTGTGTGTGTATTGACACTATTGATTAAATATATTTGCTCTAAAACATGCTCCATACATTTCTGCATATTTGTGCTGGGTGCCATATTGGATCCCCAACATCTCAAAGCAGGTTGTGTCAATAGCTGGACGCATGCTGAAACTCTCGGAATTAACACTGTGGTGCTAATATTCTGGAAAAAATGCTAGTTGCACTTTGCACACTGTGCCTGTTAAGATTTAAAGACTTTCCAGAATTAGTAAGTTTACTTTAGGTAAGTATAGGTAATGCGTGTGGGTATGTGTATAGAAGATGATAGCTATGTAAAGGTTAATTGTAGTGAAAGTAACTTATAAAGGGAGAACACTGCTGAGATAATCTGCTATAAAGGACAAGATTTTTGGATAGTGTAAAAATGATAGGTAAACATGGCAGTTATGCCGTTTTCAATTCATCTTTGACTCCTTCCTTTGTTCCATGAAAGCAGACAAGTCTTAAGTTCCATGGGTAGCAATAATAACTGTTTCCAGACACTTTAGGATGACTAAACTCATGCTCTTCATATGTTCAATACCTCCTCTTTCTGACTTACATATCATAAAGTGATCATTTCTCTACAATATAGCACTTTCTTTCTAGTGCAAGTAGCTTGTTTGAGAGAGCAGTGTTAGCTGTTGGCCTAAATAAACCAATGCATCATCACGTAAACAACTAAACAGTGTGTATCTATTTGACATTGATACAACTGGCACACGTCTCATTTTTTATATAGGTCAGAGGAAGACAATCAGTCTGATGTGCAGTAATATTTTCCTCAGAAGTGGCTTGACCTGGTAATGGCAGACATGACAGTCCATTTGCATTTGCATGTGCCGCTGTCCGCTTGAACTCAATATCTTAGTCATAACCAGCAAGAAACAAAGCCCATCAGCCAGTGTCAGACTGGCCCACCAGAATACCAGGAAAACTCCTGGTGGGCTAAGGTGTCATGCTACTAAATTTTTGGCCTACTTCATGGACATTCCCTATTTATATGAGAACAAAGAGGCTAAATAGATGGAATAATTGATTATAGTATGTAAAGAAAACAAACTAGGAGAATAGAGGTTGATTGAGGAGATGAAGAATATTAGTACTGAGAGTGGGCCCCTGGTCTAAGGTTGTATGGTAGGCTCCTGGTCTAAGGTTTTTGGGTGGGCCCCTGGTGTCCCAGTCCGACAGTGTCATCAGCTGTTGCAGAAACGCCTTTCTTTGGGTGAAATATTGCAACCAACGATTGATGGTCTGTGACAAGGGTAAACTTCCGGTCAGATAATAATTGATTAAATCTTTTCACTTCCCAGATAAGGCTAAGTGCTTCCTTGTCTATCTGTGCTTAGCTGCGTTCTGCACTTGTAAGTGACCTTGAAGCAAATGCTAATGGACTTTCACTTTTATCAGGGAGAACATGAGATATCACAGCTCCAATGCACTATGGGAAAGCATCACATGCCAGTTGTAATGGCAAGGAAGCACTGAAATCATCAGATGTGACCAATGTCTTTGCTTCCTTGAAGGCTTTGTCACACTTTACACTCCATTCCCATGTTTTACCTTTCTGCAGCAATTGATTTAAGGGTTATAGCACAGTTGCAAGATTTGACACAAACTGGCTCCAATAATTAATAAAACCCAAAAATGATCTGAGTTGCGTTACATCCTTGGGTTGTGGTGCTTGTAACACTGCTTGCATTTTCTCTGGAGACTTGTGCAAACCACTGGCATCTATGATATGTCCACAATATTGTATAGAGTCCTTAAATAAAGCACATTTTTCTTAGCCCATATTCTTCTAGCCATTTTAGAACCCTTTTTGGGTTTTCCAAATGTTCTGTATCATCTGTGCCTGTCACAATTATGTCATCCAGATAACATTTAGGGGCAGATTTACTAAATTCACACGAAGGATTCGAAATTTGATCGAATTTTCAAAAAGATTCGAATTAGAATTTCAAATACCTTTTTTGGAGTACCTCGACCATCGAATTTCGAAAATTCGATAGAATCGAATGATTCCGATAAAAATGTATTCGAATATTTGACCATTAGATGGTCAAAGTACTTTCATAGGCTAGTTAGCCAGGTTGAAACTACTGAATTGCTTTAAAACCCTAATGGAAGCTCCCATTGGTGTTTTAAAGCATTTTCAGATCGAATAAAAAAAATTCGATCAAAGGGTTAAATTCGTTTGATCGTTTGACCAATCGAATAGCGATAAAATCCTTTGAATTCGATATTCGAATTCAAAGGATTTTACTTCCCCTTTAAATTTGATGGTCGAATTCGAGGGTTTTTTAACCCTCGAATTCGACCAATAGTAAATCTGCCCCTAAGTATGTGGAATGCCTTGTAGAACTTGATCCATGGGTAAAAAGTGCACAATTACTTTATTTCATATTCAACACTATCCCTTTGCATGTATGTATGTTTGTATATTTTTATTTGTATAGTGCTCCTTGAGGGCAAAGCACTTTACAGCAACAATAAATTAGTAGTAACAAACAAGGGATCACTCCATTAATCAGTAACAATAAGTGAATTATTATAAATACAATTCACATAAATATAAAATATATTATAAATATTATATTATATAAATATATATAATTTGGAGGAGTAATAAAGTGCTGTAATTTACAGTGGGTGAAACTGTCATATAAGTGCCAGTTCCCAGTTCAGGTGTTATGCAGGTGCTCCCAGAGGTAGACTGAGTTTTGTTTTAAAAACATTGAAGGAGGATTCTCTCCAGATAGATGCAGGAATGGCATTCCAAATATAAGGAGCTGCAAGAGAGAAGGGTTTGACACAGGAAACAGCATTAGAAGTGGGGGGTATAACCAAGTGGTTGCTCTGGGAGCAGCAGAGCTTTTGGCCAGGAACATATAGAGAAACAAGAGATGAGATGTAGTTAGGTGCAAAGGAATGAAGGACTTTAAAGCCTATGAGGAGAAGTTTTATATGATAATGACTTCAACAGGGGAAGGGCCTGTACCCTTTTGGATGACAGGAGAATAATTCTGGCAGAAGAGTTTAATACAGACTGTAGAGGGGAGAGATGGGAGTTAGGGAGGCCAGTAAGTAAAGGTTACAGTAATCTAGTCGGGAAAGGATGAGAGCATGCATGATTGCCTTGGCTCTAGCAGGTGAAAGGAAGGGACGGAATTTGGCAATATTATGTAAGAAAAAGTGACAGGTTTTGACAGTGGTGTTAATATGATCAGAGAAGGAGAGAGAGGAGTCAAAGATTACCCCCAGACAGTGTGCTGAGTTGACCAGGTCAAGGTAGGGCCAGGCTTAGGTGGAAAGATGATTAGTTCAGTTTTTGTTAGGCTGAGCTTGAGGTGGCGCTGGTTCATCCAGTTGGAGATTACTAGGAGGCAGTTAGAGATTTGAGCCTCTGTTTCAGCTGTTAATGAAGGGGTGGATAAATTTATTTGGGCATCATCAGCATACAGATGATAATTAAAGCCAAATGATCGAATGAGATCTCCCAAAGACAGAGTCTATAGGGAGAACAATCACAGAGCCTTGTGGCACCCCTACATTAAGTGGAATTGGAAATGAGGTTTTATTAGAACAAGAGACAGTGAATGTTCAGTTAGAAAGGTATGAAGAAAGCCAAGATGCAGCCTGGTTACGGATGGCAAGCAAATACAGAATCTGCATCAGGATAGAGTGGTCAACCGTATCAAATACAGATGATTGGTCAAGGAGGATAAGGATGGAGAAGTGACCTGTGGCTTTGGCAACCTGAAGATCATTTGTAACTCTGCACTCAGTAGAGTGTCCAACAGATCATGGGTGTGTAGAAAGTTAGTAATACAGGAGAACACAATACATGCTAGGAGTTTAGAGGCAAATGGTAGAAGGGAGACAGGATGGTAATTTGACAGACAGGATGGATCAAGTGTGGCCTTTTTAAGAACACAGGCCTGTTTTAAAGGAGATGGAAAAGTTCCAGAAGCAAGAGAAGAATTGAAGATGTGAGTAAGTGGTGGTGTAAGCTCTGCCACACAGTGTTTGAGCAGAGAAGAAGGCATAGGGTCAAGAGGGTGTGAGTGGGGAGGACAAAAGAAGCTTGGAGACTTCAGACATTGTTACCAGAGGGAAGGAATTAAGACATGCAGAAGGTGGCATAGGAAGGAGGAACTGGTTTGCATTAGTAGAGGTAGGGATCTGACTGCTGATGGACTCTACTTTGTCATTAAAGAAATCAGCAAATTTCTTAGAGGAGTGCATCAGGTTGATCGATACTGTTGATGAGGGACGGGGAAGAGTATTGAATAAGGGAAATAGGGATCGTGAATTGGATTTGTGTTTGTTAATAAGGGTACTGTAGTTCTTCTGCTTGGCCTTCGACAAGGCAGAACTGAGTCATGAGAGTAGAAATATATTTATTTATTTATAGTGAATAAAGTCTGCTTAGCGTACGGGATTTCTTCCACATATTGCACAAGAGCATAAGAATCTGTTTTGTGAATCCAGCCAGGGTCTTGGGTTCTGAGCATGTGTACCCTTTAACTTTCTTTTGCTAGGTTCTTTAGACCCCTGCCATGACTATGCATTCTCTAAATGTCTACTGGATATAAACCAGATAGCCAACACAATTTGAAGAATTTAAAGAATAATTTAAATAAAAAGCAATTTAAAGAATAAGCATACCTTTTGTATCCATTTTGGATTCTGACTTTGATTTGTTTGATTCAACTGACGAATTGGTATGCAAATTTGAATAAAAAAGATAAAATAGTTCAAATTATGGAGTTCTTTAATACACAATCAATGCCATGGTAGACATAGCTAAATAATTTGACTTGACAGTTCACATTTTGGGTAATTCACATTTTAGCACCTGTATCTATCATAAGCAGTACATTTCCCAAGCAAAGGGGAGAAGCTACAGCCAGCAGAGAATGGCATTTTGATCACCAGAGTTGTCCCTGAGAAGACAACAACAATCAAAATGCTACATACGCAGTAGGAAAAAGAAAATATTTGTTCCAGGTATCATCCTGAAAAATCATACTAACATTATTTTTTAAACTGTTATAAAAGTAATGTTATATACAAGTATGGCATCCATTATTATCATCCAGAAACCTCCAGGCCATCTCACATTGACTCCAATTTAATCAAATAATTAGCATTTTTAAAAATGATTTCCTTTTTTCCTGCACAATAAAATAGTACCTTGTATTTTATCCCAAATAAAATATAAATACTCCTAATTGGAGACTAAACAATCTTATTGGGTTAAACAATCCTAGAGGGTTATTTATTAAAGCTCAAATTTTTCTAGTCTGGCTTGTAGAGGAGAAAACTCAGTTTTTTGAGGGAAAAAAATCTTATATTTATTGAGCTTTATACCCCAAAGTTACTAAGGCCCAAATTCACTAAAGCGCAAAGCGTCTAACGCTAGCACTAATTCGCCAGCGTAACGTCATTTGGTAACTTCGCAAATTCACTAACACCGACTCTGGGGAATTTTCGTTAGCGATGTAGATAGACTTGCGCAACTTCGCACCCTTACGCCAGGCAAAGTTGCACACTGACGAAGGAATGTAATTACGCATATTCACTAAGATCAAAATTTTACTGAACGTTACCACTTACGTTAGACTTTACTTCGCCTGGTCAGACCAGGCGAAGTTCAATACAATAGATAGGAGTTTGAAAAATAAAATGGAAAATTTTTCTAAGACTGGCGTGTTTTGCCATTGTAGGGTGATAGTCCGAAAAAGATCGTATTTTTTGGGGGGGGGGTTACCCTCCTTCCCCCCCTACATTTCCTAACATATAACTTGTGTAGTGTAATGTAGTGGCTGTAAAATATACTTCTATTATACGCTTAAGTTCTGTATGCAAATTAGGCATTGCTAGTGTAACTGCGCTTTGTCTTGCGAACGAACGGTAGCGCTACTTTGCTAATGTTCGCCGCCCTGAGCGCAAATTCATATCTTAGTGAATTTGCGTAGTGCTGGCGAAAATTCGCCTGGTGAAGTGCGGTGAACGCTAGCGAAGCTAACGCTAACGAATTTTCGGATCTTAGTGAATTTGCCCCTAAAAGTCAGCATCCAAAAATACTTGATCTCAAACCTGTCGAGGCCCTGTAGAAGTTAATGACAGATGTCCCTTTTCCAATTTGAAGATATAGTGGTCTGTGCACGTTTTCGTGCCACAACTCAAAAAAATTGAGTGATTCTGGAGTCAAATCTGAATAATTCATATGATTCAAGTTTTTTCACAATTTTATTGAGACTTTTCCTAAACCAATTTTTTTAAGTTATTATAAAAATGTGTGTTTTAGTATAAACCCCCCCCTTAATGTTTGCATGATTTTTAGTAGACTTAAGGCATGGAGATCCAAATTACAGAAAGACCAATTATCTGGAAAACCACAGGTCACTGGCATTCTAGGTGATTGGTGCCACACCTGTATAACATTTTCTGGTGACACTATTGCTTTATATTTTTGTTAATGTAGAAAAGAACATTTTCATTTATGCATTAAAAGCTCCTGCTAAGTCTGTCCATTGGGTTGCTGTAAGTTTTCAAGAGGAGTATGCCAGAAGAAAAGATAATTCATGTTATTGATTAAAGTGAAATATTAAACCTTGATCTGCTTGTTTCTTGACGTGTTAGCCATGTAAGTATCTTAACAATTACATCTGTGATTGACTAGGTGGGATCCATAATCCTAAATAACAACTGCCTGAAGGGATGATTATAACACATTAGCACCTGCTTGCTCTGAGAAGATTGACAAATGCAGTCTAACATCTGCTTAATATCAGTTTCATGAATTTTACAGATGCATTCACACAAATGTCAGATATTACATTATATTTTAAGTGGCATATAGTCTGAAATAGTAACTAATAGTTGGAATAAGTCAGATAAAGATAAATATGAAAATTAAATATGAAAATATATGAATGAAACCAATATATTAAAATTACACTATTCAGCCATATATGCATCAGCCATTGGCTTCTGTTCATGCTACTCATTAATTACTAAACTCTGAATACAAAAATCATGAAAAATAATAATAAATGAAAATAAGTCCTTTTTAAAAAATAATGAATAATGAATTTTTCAGAATTTATTAAACTCAGAGGATGGAAAAGCCTGAATCTGAAAATCTGGCATCTCAGACCCATCGATGTTGCATATAAGTCAATGGGAGAAGTCCCAATGATTTTTGATGTGTGCTGGGATTTTCGGTGAAATGTATGAAACTGGATGAAAAAATCCGTAAAATTCGTGAAAACCGGCAAAGAAAATTTTCAGGAAAATGTAATAAAAATAAGAACGAAAAACCTGAGCAGATTTGATCTTAGTTTGTAGCAGAAAATATTGAGACAAATTCAGAGTGATAAATAACCCCTACTGTCATTTCCACAAATTCAGATATATACTGTATATATATGTGTATGTATATATATATATATATATACAACACTCCACCATTGATGGCACTCCAATATCAAATACTTAGTCAAAAGTCAAATGAAGTGAAGGTTTATTATTAAACCAACGTTTCGATTCTGCACATGAATCTTCGTCAGGGAGAAGAAAGGTGCCAGTACACAGCAAGCAAATTAAATACAAAGAAATGACACCAAAACCTTTTTGCTATGGAGCATAGCAACCCAATGTGAGGTAAACAGTATGTAAGGTTTTTCAAAACAAATTACACAACTCTGTCTCAATCTCACTTACCTTGGGGTGCTCCAGTCTGGGATTCAGGGTGACTGATTGGCAAACCAAATTGAAAGTGGTGGTTGACAAATATAAACAAGACCGTGCCAACTTCAAACAAAACAAATGAAGAGAAGTAATATTTGTATTTTGATCAACAATTCAGGGGAATACTTTTCCTTTGTAAAACTCAAATTTATAGTTTTTTTATATAAACCTACTGTAGTAAGCAAAAAGCAGGGAATGACAAATGTAAAGATAATGGCTTCCCTCCTGTATCTTAGAAAGGCAGACACAATATTTTAAACAGTGTATGGGCATTTTATGTCGCCATTTCTCACAACATATCTTTAACCTAAAAGAACACATTTAGAAAGTCTGATGGCTCAGTAACAATGGTGAATTCTTCTCCGGGAATTGACCCTGTGTGCTTACATAATATGTATCACCTTCAAAATTGCCTTTTATAATTCACAAATAATTCACAAAGTCTTTATTTTACAAAGAGACAAAAGGATTAAGAACAAGAACAAGTTTAACATGAGACATCTGTGAGTAACATCCATTTATTACAGTCTGTGGTGAGAGGCATATGTGTGTGATCATGCAGACGTACTATAATTTCTATGTTCTGCAAGCTCTAATTTTCATGCTGAGCTTCATACTAAGCATAAAAAAGCACTTTAGCCAAAGCATTTTCAGCATCTGTAGATTTTATATTTACTTCATTGTGTTCAGCATACCCGCTATACACACGCATAAGAGTTTTATAATCTTACATACTTACAACAACATCCATAGAAAATTCTATGTTGGCATTTTCTTTGCAGTTCATATCCTACTGAGTGCTCATTTATTTCCTACCTCTTTATGAATTCCAGTCATTTGCTTAATGGCCCTTTAAGGCTAACAATTATATTTTTCCCCAATAAAAGTGCTTGCTGATATAGTATCTAGCTCTTGTATGATTTTATAATGCAGACACCCTATGTATAAATGCTTTGTCATAAAACACTTTCGATGTTGTGTCCACATGGGAAGTAGCTCTAGTAGAAGTATGTTTTAAAATGAATACCATTTTCATTTCAGCATTAGTGTTTATGCCACATTTCCTTTAATTAGATCCAGTGTGCAACTTTACATTATTGTTGTAAATGAAGTAAAATGTAAATGTATGTTTTATGGTATAACTTTCAGCCCACTGTTTCCACTCTAAGTAATATATTCTTGTTTTATATACATGAATATTGCCAGGGCATATATAAATACATAACACTGAATTAACTTATAGAAAATGTGTTAGTATTGTGAAAAGGTGACAGGCATTTTGGATTTATTACATTTTTATGGGAGCCATTCATGGTAAACTTAAAATGATCTGTGGAAATGTGCTGTTAGTGGCCTGGAATATGGAAAAACATTAAGGGGGTTATTTAGTTGAATTTATCTCAACTTTTTATTAAACCAAACTCAACCAAACTCTCATCCACAACTTATTTATCAATAAAATAAATTGAAAAAGTCGGTCGGGAAAAGAATCAATAAAATTGAGTGAAAACTCCAATAGTACAATTTTTTTTCAGATTTAACACCCCATTTGCTAAATTTTTAGTGGTTATCGCTCCAGAAAACCCCAGATTTTTTTGGATTAGTCGATGAAACCCAGTGCGGATCATGATTTCCTCTAATTGGAAAAGGGACATCTACCATTGACTTACACATAACCTTGACAGGTCACCCTCGACATGACTGGCTTTAAGCAGCTTTGGGGTATAATAAATCTCTGAGCTTTTTTTTATCAAAACATCAAAGCTTTTGCCCAAAGACCTCAACCACAATAAAACAATATTTAGTAAATGACCCCCTTATAGTAGAAGGAATGCGAATGGTGATGTAGGAACAGTCAAATGAAAATGGGTGGATATTATGTGAGGGGGAAAAGGCAAAGGAAAGATGAAAAAGGTGAAAAAAGAGGAAATGAGGGTGGTGAATGGAGAGAGAGGAAAAGGGTGAGGTGGAACTTAGGGTAGAAAATAGAAACAAGTAAATGGCCTGGTTTTACTAAAAAGCAGGTAAGGATGGAAAAAGTGCATTAAACATGAGCAGGTCCAGACTAAGATCCAAATAAGGCCCTGGCATATATGGATCTTAGTGTTTAGTGGAAAAAGTACATTAGACATGAGTAGGTTCAGCTAAGGCCCTGACATTTAAATTACACAGAGGCTCAAATAGCCCCCCACATGCCCAATAAATAGTAACTGTCTGTATGGAATTTTATAGCAGCCCCACTGAAAGTCTACAGATTGCCAGTCCAGGCGTGGACACCAGCCCAATTTGTTATACTCCTGTTTCACCGGCTAGCAAGATACACTTCATCTGGATTAAACATATGCCTGTGTTCTAAATTTGTATCAAAAAGTAGTTTCTTTTAAAAAACAAACACATGTAACCCTTGATTTTTCAAATTGAAAAATAGCTTGAATTTTACATGAACTTGCAGACTTTTAAATACTATTTTAGTTTTTGCTTAAGTCTTACAAATTTCATAACAAAAAGTTCATTTCAAATGTTGCTAAATCTGCCCCTACATTATTTGAAACCTTTGAAACAGAAATATGATGATTTGTTCAAGCAGCCACATAATAGGGCATTATTGTTCTAAAACTAGAAAAGAGCCTCCCCTAAATGGTTGCAATGTGTGCTTCCACTGCCTCACAATCCAGTTGTGATGACCTTTACTGTATTTCAGAGAATGCTTCTATTTACACTTGAAGATGTTGGTTTATTTTTTGCCAACTAATAATCTCCCCTCCACACACTACTAACAGTAATTATACTTCTTTAAACAGTTTTAAAAGTAGCAGTGAGAATTTCTTTTGAGGACATATTTTAGATGCAGCATCTAGAGCAGTGATCCCCAACCAGTAGCTCGTGAGCAACATGTTACTCTCCAACCACTTGGATGTTGCTCCCAGTGGCCTCAAAGTAGGTGCTTATTTTTTAATTAATGGCTTAGAGGCAAGTTTTGGTTGTATAAAAAACAGATGTCCTGCCAAACATTCTCTCCTGTAGGCTGCCAGTCCATATAGGGGCTACCAAAAAGCCAATCAGAGCTCTTATTTGACATCCACATGGACTTTTTCATACTTGTGTTGCTCTCCAACTCTTTTTTACATTTAAATGCGGCTCACAAGCAAAAAAGGTTGGGGACCCCAGATCTAGAGACTTTCGGGATACTGTTGGCCATTTAAAGTGTATAAATATTTCCCTTTGGAAATGTTTTCTGCACTTTTGTCATATATTTTCTTATTATATGTTACTATACCAAATGTGTTTCCCTTTTCAATCTCATCTTTCCATCACCCTCTCTCATTTTACTGGCTCTTCCCATTGCCTCCTCAGTAAATAGTCTGTTTTAAATAATCTGTTTAAATGCTGCAAGCTGCTATTTTAGATTTAGATTCTGTAAGATATGCTCATAATTCATTCTTGCCAATATAAGTGAAATTGCTGGTTAGCATTTATTTCTGAAGATTCCAATAACACTTGGTGCAATGGTGTATCATCAATTTAATAAAGTAACAATTGCAGAGTGAAAAATGCCTTCTGTTCATGAAGATGTTAAAGCAATTGTAACCAACTATTTACCTTTCCTACTGCATTATACTGAGTTTTTTTTCAGAATTGGCTTTTTTTCCAAATATTTGCTTAAGGGCTATTGTGTTTAACAACATAGGTAAAAAGGTGTTTTTACTTTCAATTGTATAGATATAACTTGTAGTTGACATTAGGGTTTTTTCTGCTTTATTGTCTTAGCATTGCTATTTTTTGGTCAAAAGAGGTTGAAAAGCTTTTTATTGTTCAAGTCATGGTAGTGACTAATAAAAAAAACTACAGAAAGGATAATATTGATGTAAAGATTGTGTTCAATGCCCATTACAAGAAGTAATGCACAGTAGAGTTGTTTAATCCATCATTATCTAGCAAATTACTGGAAGATTTCAAGAAAGCATTTGCAATTGCTTTATAAATCTATAAAGCAAGAGACTCGCAGTTGGTAATTATTGACTGATGATGTATGTTTTAGGTGCACACAACTGAAATGTTATTTACTTTAGCTTCAGATTTTATTTTTATGTTAATTAGGTTGAATTTAGAACTGTACAAATTTTAATGCTTTATATTAGAAAATGTAAGTTTATGTTGTTGTTACAGTCTTCATTTCAACCATAAACATGTGCTATAAATATTATATGGGTTACCTTATGAATTGATTATCCGAATTGTAATAGAAAATACAGTTCTTTGCCTTTGTTCATATGTTGGCCATATACTGGACAGTGAAATCCATTGTTTGGCAAGGTAGGTAAATGTTTGGATCTCTTTTGGCCACACACTCACTGGACCAAATGAGATCATACTGCAGGCATACTGAGATCCATCATATGAGGACCATACCAATTTAAACTTGCCCATTAGATTAAGCCTGCTTATCATGTTTTTTCTGCTCATGTATAGCCAGCATTCAATCAAAGTCTTACCTACT
>CM044433.1:115973820-116008871 GCA_024363595.1 Xenopus borealis | reverse complement strand
GACCAATAAGGGAAGGCAATGTACAGAAGGTGCCTCCCCTCCGTTCCGAAGTCGGCAGCTCTAAGAAAGCAGGGGACCCGCCTAATCAAGTAATTACAGCACGACCAGCCCTCCTGGACCCCCCTGATGGTGGCCCTGGGCAGAAGTATAAAAGCACATGTCTTGGTGTTCATGCACAGTGCACTTCTTCTTAGGGAATGGCTGCACTTTGCACCTTGTGCCTGATACTGTCTTTAAAATGGAAAAAAGACATAGGATCCTGAAACAAACATTTATGTCTATTTCATATCAAATAGCACACAAAGGCACAATAAAGAAAAACTTTTTCCAAAGTGATCACAGATAGAATCAGTTTAATACATCAATATCTGGCTTGTTTACTGTTATACACTCCCTACAGATGGGATCATCTTGAGTCCTATTACCCATATATAAAAATATGAAATACCCCACTGGCCTAGATTTGGGAATCTCAGGCTTTCTACTGGGTCAGAAATCAAGATTCCAGATGACGTGGGTGAGAGAAGAAACTTCATCAGGGTATTTTCTTTAAAACAAAACACTGGCAAAATCAAATAATTATGTGGTATCAAGATTGATAGAGTATTAGATACTATATATGTTCTCTTATTACTAAATGGAGAGAAATTGCCTGATTGTGTGTATCTATATCTGCCAAACACCCAAACACATGAGATGAGAAAAAGCCACACAGGTAGTTAGCTAATAAATTACCTATGTAGAATATGTTAAATAGGGAGATATAGCAATGAGGAGAATTGAGAATCTCACCTCAGGAGACAGCACCCAATAGGTAACCAGGGGTGACAACAAGCTGGTTCTGGTAACTCTGAGAGCCAAAATTCTGTTTTTAAACTGTAATTTTGACTCTTCTGGTGTAGAGAGCAATATTGATGCAGACGTGCTCTGATTTTCAGTACACAGTGTGGTGAGGGGGGCGGTATTGGGAAGGCAGACTCAGGGAGGCCTGGGGTCCAGAAGCACCCCTGACAGGGCTGGGCCAAGGGGTAAGGGCCAGGGCGCAATCACTGGGGGGGGGGGAACACTTCTCAGGGAATTTTTTTTGTTTTTTTATTTTTACTTTACAGTTCAATTGGCTTGTTAGCTCTTATTACAAGCATTATAATTTATTAAATTTGCATGCCCCAACACCCTCTGGTGTATCTGTACAGGCTCCCCCACGCTGGAGCGTAACATGACGCCTTCCAATTCCAAGCTGACGCTCTGACTCGCATGCGTAGTAATCTGCAGGGCAGTTGCAAAACATAAGTCAGAGTCAGTCATTACAAAAATGGATTGGTTGAGCAGACTTGCTGTGCATGCTAGAGGGGAGCAGTAATGCATCTCATTGAAGAGACCTGTCTGTTCTTTCCTGCTGGGCTTTTGGCAGCTGCACCTGCCTTTAACTTCTTGCTGGCACAAGTACAGATCAAGAGGGCTTGGGCTTGCCACAGGTATGGTGGGGGCTTGGCCTTGGGGCCTGTAGATGCAGACTGCAGTATTAATGGATATTGCTGGGCCTGGGCCCATTGTTGGCTGCTGGCCTGTCCTGGCAGTGGCACAGGTACAGATCATGGGGGCTTGGGTTGGGCACACCACAGGTACAGGTGGGGGTGTGGGCTTGGGGCCTGCAGTATTATAGTGGATATGGCTGGGCCTGGACTGTGGGAGGGGACACTGATTGGAATCCATTCCTTGGGTGCCAAACTACCTTGGCCCAGCCCTGGACCTGTATAATAAAAATTGCAAATATCTGAACTTGTAGTTATTATATAAAATCTGCTGTATAGTATTGTTATTTACATTATATTTTATAATTGAACTAATAACTACATTTATTATAATCATATATTTGTTGGCTGTGTTCTTGACAGCTTGATACACAAATATTGTAGTGCTTATGATTTTTGCCTAACAAATTTAGCCTCCGTTTAGCATGACAAGGCAATTTCTCTTTTGTCTTTGAATTCCCTTTGGCAGAATGTGTTTGATATCTGTCTGAAAAAACGGAAAGTGCATTCCCATTTCAAAAGTTATTTTTAAGACCTTCCAATAGTCTTATAGTGCCAGCTTTCTGCCATTCGTCCAAGCACTGAACAATGAATAATTCTTCTTGACTACATTCCAAATTGTGCATGCTTACAAAAAACACATAGAGAAGAAAATATTCTGTAGCCTTTTTTTTGTGAAATTTACCAAAAAAACACTAAATTATTATCTTTGAGAAAAATACAAAAAAAAGGTTATTTCAATTTCTGAATATTCATAATGTTTATTAGTGGCTACTTATTATTAAAAAGGAAGCAAAATAAATACAAAAGAGATCCTCTATGGACCTAGACATGAACCTACCCTAAAACAAATGTGGCACCCTAAAACAAATATGGCAAGGACTTCAAATAGTTATAAAAAATTTAAAAAACATATATTGAACAGTTACAACTTTTAAACACAAGTGTTGTCTCTTTATGATTTTTTTGGTATAAATTATATAATGTCACTGACCTAATAATATTGAGGATGTAGCTTCATCTTAAACAAACTCTGGTGAAAAGGGCAATGGATTGGAAAGTTTACACTTTGATGAATTTGCAGAGTGATGATCATTCGCCTGAGCAAAAATTCTCCTGGCAAATGGCACAAAACTTCACAAGTGCTGAGCTTTTTCACTAGCAAACTGTCACCTTCATCCTCTCGTCAATTAGCGATGTCTTTGTGGATTGTAATTTTCTAAAATTTTTTCTTAAATGCCCACTTGCCCTTTAGTAAATGTGCCGTTATAATTCTGTAAAATTTCAGCCAAATTTTGAATTTGTTTAGAAACTTTGAGACATTGGGGCAGATTTACTAAAGGGCAAAGTAGCTAATGCTAGCGTCAATTCACTAGCATTACTGCCCGCAGGGACATTGCCAATTTACTAATGGGTGCAGGAGCCAATTCCCTATCAAAAGTGACTGGCATTAGTGGTCATTCGCACTTTTTCGCCAGGCGAATTTTCACTCTGGTGAATGGACGTAACTGCGCAAATTCACTAAAATTCATATTTCACTGAGTGCTACCTCTTTCGTCAGACTTGCCTTCGCCAGCTCAAACCAAGCGAAGTGCAATGGAGTAGCTATATCTTCCTCAATCTTCTGTGACCTACATTACATTCTGAGCCGAAAATGCATCAAAGTTCAAAAAATGTTGGCGACTTTTCCTTTTTTCAGGGTGATAGGCTGCAAGTCCTTAAAAAAATTTTTTGGGTAACCAGTTTCCCCCATACATTTTCTAACATATGGAACATTAATTTACAGTGGTCACATGTATAGGGCATTATAAAAACTCTATTGTCTTGCTGTAAAAATAACATAAAGACGTCCATACAATTTTAAATTTCCCGCCGTATGCAAATTAACCTGAGGGAAAGACCTCTAACAAATTTGCAACAGGTAGAAATGAACACTAGCGCATCTTCGCTTTGAAAATTCGCCAGCGTCTGGGTGAATTTTCACCTGACAAAGTGTTGCACTGGAATTTTCGCCGGTTAGTAAATCTGCCCCACTGACTTCTACATGAACTTGCCAGCTTTTAGATGCAGAATTATTTGACTTCAGTTTGACTTTTTTTTATCAAGAATTCAAGTTTTGCAAGTCAAATACAAGCTTGGGATTTGTGTTGTGAAAAGCTTGAATTACCACAGAAACACAAATCAGAACTTTGATAAATCTGCCACTGATTGTCCATTTGCCTTCAAGATGGAGGAAACATATTGGGCAACCCTTATCCTATTCTAAATTAAATTTGCAAATTGAAATCAATGGAATCAGACTCAAACATATACTTTTGTAGTTACGAGTTACTATGAAAATAAACTTCATGGTTACTATATATAGAAACATGTTTTGTTTCATACAAACCACTGGAAAATGAATTACGCTACATTTTTTATTGTGTTGTTAATTAAACTCAGTATACTCAATATATATTTATTGACACCAAAAAAGTGAAGCTTACTGTGCTTAATTTTAGCATCTCCATATAGTTACACCCAGGCCCAGATTTGTGGAGAGGCCACCTAGGCCCAGGCCTAGGGCAGCAGGATTTTAGGGGGTGGCATGCTGTCCAACCACACCCACATTGGTTCAGAAATTTAAATTTCCTGTGTGCCAATTCCCATTGCTCCATCCTGATGATGAAAATTTGAGCAAATAAAAGGGAGGGGACAGGGGCGACAAACGTCAGCATATCTGAATTTTAATGTGTGTGGCTTTCTGTTAAAGGTTTATTGCATGATTGTATTTTACCTATACTTCATTTCTTCATAGCTATGTTGGGAAACAGTATAAACGAAGTGAAGAAAATACCATCAATGCCATTATAACTCAGCACATTATATGTTCGTGTTCATTTAGCAGATACTGCCATATACAACTATCATCTAAATAAAGCTAATATTTACATTATACATTAAAAGAACCCCTACTATGTAATGAAATAATTTCAAATTGTTTCTGTATTTAATTATTATTTAGATTTTTTAATTATCTATTGCATGATCTTTCTAACCTGTAGGAAATTAGTTCTATGATATTGTAAAACACAATTTAATGTTAACACGTTCACACATTATTGAAGCCTGGCATTACACTCTGTGCAATTAGGAATATCACCATAAAATAAAGTATCAATGAATAGAAAAGGCAATCATAATATTGTACATTAATGCGTTGTTTGGATTATACATTGGTAGGAACTATTAAATGATTCAACTATGCTCTAGGTTCATTTGTCATTTTAGCTATTATAGGATCTGTAACAAGAACAAATTAAATTGTTTTTGTATGCATCATCCCTAAAATATAATGTTGGGTTGTAAGGCCCATGTTTACATAGGAGATCACACAGAAGTTGTAAGGAATACACTGGAGTAGGTTTTTACACAGGAAGACAAATGGAGTCAAATGTCACTCATGGTTCTCTAGAGAACTAAACCTCTCGTATAAAAAAACCTATTTTCTGCAAAGCCAGTTTCTTTTTTAAGTGTTGGATAAACAGATATATAATTTAAATATGAAAAAAAATCATTTCCAATTATTTAACCTTTCATCAAACAGTTGAAAGGTGTAATATATTTAGCAGCTCAAATCAGATGTCACACCGTGTCAATTTATTGCAATTATCAATTTTTATAAGACATGTAAGTGCTCATTTTTAGAATTCTAGTGCTAAATATAAAATATAAAAGTTCACACGTGCACACGCATGCATTGGCAACCACATGTATTTAAAAACTGTCACTTCCATTTTAAAACTGTAGTATATCTCTATTTGGGATACATTTGTGTGTGGAAATGCTTTTTCTCAGCATGCATTTCTTTGTAACTTTAGCCCATAAAAACAGTTAACCATAAATGTATTGACAAAATGAAGATACACTTCCCTTGGACTTTTGAAAACCTAAAAGCCTCTTAAAAATAAAATTTTGTCTTCAACCATCAACCAGTGATTACACAAAATAAGAAGAAAATAAAGAAAAAAATCCCTTTCAGCAGATTGTTTCTTTTTAATGCTTCAGTCTCTTGTTATGAACAAAATTGGTTATATTTGTTACTTAGCAAGCTAAAATATGCCAAAAATTATGAACGGGTTACTGCTGGGATTATGGCTCTTTATTATGAGCACATTCTACATATTTTCTTCAAATCTCTATTTTACTTTATTTTATCAATACAAGCAAAACAAAATATATGTACATACATTGCTCTGCTAAAATTACCGTAGATGAAACGTTTATCTAGTAAATCATGGTAGTAAATACAAATATGAAATATCTATACTTGTTCCATATTTTCTTGTATGTAATACAACTCACTAAGCATCCCAATGGGCAAAAGTACCTACATTTTTATTTATTTCAGATTTACTTTTCCCTAATTTGGACTATGGCATAACATATAAAAATAATCATATATACGTAAATTAAATTTCAACCAATGGGTCAATTATTAATGACTTCCTAAATATCTGAACCACCCTGTCCAGACTGAAAAATCTGCATATTTATTATTTATCCACGCCATAGGTTCCTCCATTTGACTTATCTCTGCAACTACAGATAACAAGTTTTCAACCAAAGGTGTGTTATTGTCTCTACAATGTAAAGGTATAAGGGACTTAGCTGCTACCAACTGTAGCAGGATATCTCTGTTGTTTCCTTCAATTTTTTCTAATCCATAGAATAATAAAATACCTGCAGGATTTAATTGTAACTTCCTCTCAAATGGATAGAACCTAGTTCCAAAAATGTATCAGTATTGGACATGAAACCCAGAGATGTAATAATGCACCTTGGGCCTTCTCGCACCTCCAACACCTATTGTTTTCACTTTGACCCATTTGTTTCAAAACCCCTGGTGTCTGATACCATCTAGATAACTTATAGGAGTATTCCTTGTATTTATTACTCACAAGCAGCTAATATTAGTTTTGAATATTTTCTACCAGTAGGTGTCCGTAAAGCAAAGGCCAAGGTCCTGTTCCATTTTCTTTGTAAAATTTGGGAGCTCAACATACATGCCTCTTTGAAGTATTTTGTAGTTAGAAATTAAATGAATTGTGTATTTATCTGTGTCACAAATTTTTACAAAATCTGTAAAGTCTCTTATTACCTTACCTACCTTCTGCAAAGATCCTACAAATTCATTCTACATATTATTATCAAAAAGATCATCAGAAAGGTCACATGCCTAGTTCAAACAGAGCAGGTCATTATACTGTAAAAGATTATATACATGGGAAGTAGCTGGGGATCAGCCATGCCACCATTGTAGAATCAAAAAGCACTAGAAAAATAAGACTAGCTCAATATTGTTGCTCCTTAGATTGGTGCTTAATACCCAAAACATCCAACTCCTAGTAAAGAATGTAAATATAATGTAGATATTGCACTATTTAATTTTTGATCTTAATTACTGAAAAGTACATTTTCTGTAGGATTTCTAAGATTTCTAAAGTAGCTTTTTTATGTCTGGTGTAGGTCATTTTATAGGGTATATGGCCAAATTATAAGCAAACACTCTCTAGATTAGACCAATGCAAATACTTGGCCCCAATGGAAATATTGAAGAGTAAATCCAAATATACAGTTTAGCAGACACCTTGGGGCGGATTTATCAAAAGCTTTATATTTCATAAATGATAATCTATTCATAACAGTTTTGGAATCTTTTTAAATTACAATTACAATCACAACAAATCTATTTTGTTTACCTAACAGATATTGATAATAAAATAATTATTAATAATAAAGCATTTTCAAGAGCCTATGGTATTTGACAGCTTAGACCAGTTTTTATTTTGATTGGTCAAAAATAAGAAGTCCTGAAAGCACTGACATTAATAAATGCGGATATTATTTAAATTGGACTGGCCTATCAAATCACTTGACCAGTTGGATTGATGGTGAAAATTTCCATACGTAAATATATTATATAATAGTATGTCAGTTGTATTGTTTTACAACATTAAAAAATGTTAGGTGTTTATTTGGTGTGCTTTTCTAGCTATATATGGCTTAGTTGTTTGTTTGTACAACAAGTGAGTTCTTTTTCTCCATTGCCTCTTATACATATTTGTTAGAACATAAGCCTTTAAAACTGAATATACCTTGGCTTTTCCTAATGTCACTAGAAAAGTGACACTCAAATTGAAGATGGGTACATGGACCAACAAACCTTGTCAGCTCTTGTCAACCAAAGGTGTAACAGTGTGATGTTCTTAAATTACTTGTAATGTGCCAAAATTCTTTTTATCTACAGCCATCAAGCTGTTTGCTCACATTTAGTTAACACTTTAGATTTCCCCTTAGGAGGTGTCACTGTTTGCCATTTAGTATTAACCATGAAGAACTGATAGAGTAGCTTAAAGGCTTTGGATTTAAGAAGCTATGAAAGCTGATTAACTATTCAGGAAGAATAATCTTATTTAAAAAAAGGAAAGGCAGTATAAAGCTTTCTTTTCCTTCTGCTATAGCAATCTTCTAATTATGTTGTCAAGCTCGTTGTCGCATTTGCTCCCCTATGCCATTAGAAAACCTTTCTATGTAAAAAAATAAAGGAGTGTAGAGTAAAAAAATCCCTTATTATGATCCTGCTTGATTTTTCACCCTGGTTTTATTGTTTAATGCATAACTGTGAACTGAAGTGAATTAAAAAAAAATCCTACATATTTCTGAAACAGTGGAATTTATAAATTCTTTAAAATATCAGAAAATAAAATACTCATCACATTTGTAGCAAACACAGTATTATGTATTTGTATACATTTTTCCACATGATCATGTTGGGTTGACAAGATATACAGTAGATTTGTTCTAAAAACTAACTGGCAAAATTAAACCCCAATATACTGTATTAACATTTTAATCAAATGGATTCAACTGGCCAATCACACTGATAAAATAAAACCTATAGCTATCAGTGTTCTAACATTCAGGATTCATTATCCCAGATCATCCAAAAGCATCCATGTGACTGCAGTACAAGCAGTATGATTCACATAACTGTAAGGTGCTATAGTGTTTTCTGGAACTTCTGTTCTAGCTCACATTTGCTATTAATGACTTGGACCTTAAATACTAGTATTGTACAGATTGTGTTTCTTTTGGTGAATTTCAGTAGAACAAACACTCTCTACTTGTAATCATTTGGCTAGAGATTGCAGTTTAAAAATTGTCTTAAAATGTGTATCTCTCTCTTACAGAAGTTGATTATTTTGTATTGATTCATAAATGAACACCAGAGCTGAACACAATGCTGTAGCCAGTTGATTTTGAACTTCAGTGGGGCTTACTAGTGATGGGCGAATTTATTCGCCAGGGGCAAATTCGCGGCAAATTCCCGCGATTCGCCGCTGGCGAATAAATTCGCGAAACAGCATGAAAAATTCACCGCCAAAAATTCGCCGCCAAAAACGAGTCGCGCTTCGTCCAATTTGAACTAAACTTGTGAGGTTGTTCTCTCTTGTCATAGGCTTTATTAAGGATAGAGCTTGGTCAATTAATGAAAGGCAGTGTTCCAGAGTTGCTGCCAATGGTCTCATGCAATTACAATTAATGGTTTTTACAGGCATAAAACATAAAAAAACTCTGGATGGCTTCAACAAAGCGCAGTCTTTAAAAGATGCAGAATCAGCCCCACCAGACCAAGTGGGCAGCTTACCAGGCCACGTATGGGACCGTCTGTGTGTCCTGTACAATAACGATACAATATCTGTCTGAAAAATGTAGTAGGGGTTGTCCAGACTGGTTTGGAAATCCTGTTAAAATCACAGGAATGAAAAAAATTATAATTATGGTATGTGCAAAAGACTGGACACTATTCCATAGTCCAGATATAAACATTGTTTTCCAAGATCCCTGAACTTAATTACCTCATTAGGAATAACTATCAGAAACCTGTTGACAATTGCAGAGCTCAGTAAGAGGTATGAGACCCAGACATTGGGCTGTCATCCAACAACTATGAGCTTGTCCAATAGTCTAATATTGAGTATCTGAAAATAGAGCTAATTGCAACACAATGTATAATGTCCATAATGTATTTAAAAAAAGGCAGTTAAGGGCAGTAAAGGCAAGATCTTGAAGATCCAGATACCTGTTAAAGAAAACTACTCATACTAGCCAGAAAGGCAAAACATCTTTTGACTGCAAAGAACCTGTATCTTTGTATGATCTGCATGGAAGAGTAGCAATAGTAGCAATGTTAATATCTAAGGCAGTGATCCCCAACCAGTAGCTCATGAGCAACATGTTGCTCTTCAACCCCTTGGATGTTGCTCCCAGTGGCCTCAAACAGGTGCTTATTTTTTAATTCCAGGCTTGGAGGCAAGTTTTGGTTGTATAAAAAACAGGTCCACTGTCAAACACAGCCTCAATGTAGGTTGACAATCCACATAGGGGCTACCAAATGGCTAATCACAGCACTTATTTGGCACCCCAAGAACATTTTTCATGCTTGTGTTGCTCCCCAACTCCTTTTACTTGTGAATGTTGCTCATGGGTTCAAAAGGTTGGGGATCCCTGATCTAAGGTATGCAAAGCTGCTGGTTTGTTGAAAAAAAGGAGCAGCATTGGATGAAGAATGTTTAGGGAGTTTTTTTTAGGTGGAATTTTATAGCAATGTGGGCTTTTTTAAACCTTGAATGAACTCAAAAGAAATGGTTTTTAATTTAACAAAAAACTCTAATCAGTGAGTTTGGGAGTAACAACCTGAAAACTTGAATTGATATAGTTTTCAGAATAAAAAAACTCAAATCCCTTGAATTGATGGAGTTTTTGAACAAAACACACACAAAATCAGGAAGGCTATTAACATCTTCAAATGGTTCAAGGGACCTGTACCATTGAGTCCTAAATGACCTTGACAGGTTTTAGATGGTGTATTTTTGGATTTATTTAATTGTCAGGGTTTTGTTTTTTTTTTTAAATTCCAAGAAAAAAAATTTTTAACCAAAAAAAAAAATCGATTTTTGACCAAAAAATTTCCTTGAAAACTGAAATTTTTCATGGAAAACACAAATGACCCCCTTATTTTTAAGTAGATACCTACTTTACAATAATGATGCTTTGGTGTTGTGTGACAGCTAGTGCCACAGGAAATACCATACTTGTCGAGGGAACAATGTATTCCAATAAATATCAGCAAATTCTGGATGCCAATGTGAACCGTTCAACTGCAAATGTCAAGGTTTCTACAAGAAAACAAAACAATCAACAGCAATGGCCCTCACATTCCATATAAATCTGTGAGTTGGTTACATAGTTACATAGTTAAATTGGGTTGAAAAAAGATAGAGTCCATCAAGTTCAGTCCCTCCAAGTTAAAACCCAGCATACACACACACTCACCCCTCTACACTTTCACACAAACCATATATGCCCATAGCTATACTAACTGTAGAAAGCATACACAGAGCATACACACCCAGGAACTATGAAATAGATTTAATGTTGGGCAATGAACAAAAGGCGCCTGCATCTTTAAATATTCTAATCTTGTGCAAAACTTTGGTGACATCATACTTGCCACATCTCAAACCCAGAAGTGAGCGGTGCGGCTACTGTTTCAGAATGTGCATCAGTGCACTGGGAGAAAAATGGGATGAGCATGCCTACCGTGAGTGCAATTGGCATCCCTGTTGCACCCCCACTAGACCACCAGGGTAAGTCCTCACAGTTGGTTTTAAACTAGAACTATCCAAGAAAATCTTGGAATTAAAAGTGATCTGACTGGGGCAAACATCCCTACAAAGACTAGACTTAAAAAGACTCTTGGCTGGATACAAAAAGTATTGACAAAATGTGATCTGTACATATTTTTTTGTTCCTATGTTTTAAAGTTGGTAAAAAAAGATGTAACTGTGCATTAACATTTAAAAATATTTTTAACACACTGATTCCTACAGTAGATATTTACTACAGACGTAACTAAATATACAATTTGGCAGGCAATACTTTTGCATTCAAATATATACCATATCACTATTTGTACGATTTGTATGCATCTCATATATAACCAACATTTTTTAGATAAGTTTTTCAGGATTCCCCCCGGAAATGTAATGGTGAAGAGCATAAAGTGAAGTTAGCAGTGAACCTATGGATGTAAAATAACTTATCTCAGGTTGTGTGTTTTACTTCACAAGTGCACTTATCCTTGAAAAAATAAATATATTATTTGCTAAAAAACATGAAGTCTCTGTGTCCTTCTGTTCTTGTTCATCCAGCTAGTGACCCTACACCCACACAGTTCTATTTATGTCAGTACAGGTACATGCCATTCTCTTGCACACATCTGCACATTTACGCAGGACACAATATTGCTATTTCCTGTTAAATAAATGACAGTATATTATAGGGTGAATTACAGGAAATTACAGGAAAGCCATCTCCTATAGAACATTTAAATCAAACAATTTAAAAATTTTAAATATTATTTCCTTTTCCTTTGTAATAATAAAAAAGTACTTTGAACTTGATCCCAACTATGATATAATTAATCCTTATTGGACAGGATTTAAGATATGGAAATTCAAATTATGGAAAGATCCATTGTTTGAAAACTCCAAGGGGCAGATATAAGTTTTTTTATTTATTTAAGGGTCGAATTGTCGAGGGCTTTTAGGCCTCAAATTCGACTGGTGAATATTTGGCAAATAAATATTTGCCAGAATTGTACAATTGAACGATTCTATGAAAAGTCGCAAAAAAAAATTCGAATATTCGCCAAAATTGTATGAATCAAGCGTTTGTACGATTGAAATTCAGCAAAAGACTTAGAAAGAACAACCTATGCGGATTCCCATAGGCTTCTATTGCAATTCAGTAGGTTCAATATGGCGAAGTAGGCAGTTGAATAAAAATTTAAAGGGCAAGTTCTTTGACTGACGAATAGTCGAACAATCGAATATATATTTATTCAATGTATTCGATTCGAATGATTTTAACCATTCGATCAATTTTTTTATTCGATCAAAAAAACTTAGAAAAACCCTATGGGAGCTTCCCATAGGGTTTAATAACAATGCGGTAGGTTTAATCTGGCGAACTAGGCAGTCAAATTAAAATTTAAAGGGCAAGTAATTCGACTGTCGAATGTTCGAATAGAATTTTATTCAAATTATTCTAATCATTCGATTCGATCGAATTTTCAAAATTTGTGGCCACAAAAAATATTAGAAAATTCGATCGAATTTTGAATCATTCATGTGAATTTAGTAAATCTGCCTCTAAGTCTTTGCCTGTTTACAATTTAAAGTAAAAACAAAATGTAAACATTAGCCCCTGGGGGCATTCCTCCTAACTAAAAGTGAAGGCCCCAATAATTGATAGCGATCCCCCCAGGTACTACTCAGAATGCTGTGTCGAGCCAGGTCCACAGTAAATGAGTTACTATGTGACCACACTGATGAACCATCCAGATAACATAATGGACTTTTGGCCTAGAAATGGATGAGCAACAATGTTTTTGACCTAATATGCATACCCACTACCTGTGATGCAGAATGCAACAGCTTGTAACTTTAACGGTCGTCAAATCTGAGAGGTAGGTCAACTAAAATTACTTTTATTGTATTTGATTTTCTTACCTAGATCTATTTGTGTTATGTTTCACACTTGACTATTTTGCCTTTACATCTGTTTTTTTTCTGCACATGTATGCTGACCAGTGGGGGTGGGTACAGTCACTGCTTTGTTCCTGTCATGTAATATTTATATTTGGACAATTTGGATAGCAATTTTAAAAATAAAACTTGGATGACAGCAACTTTAAAAATTATATATATTACATAAACTCTGGAGAAGACAGACTGTTCAGCATTCAGAGGACTAGGTGAAAAACACAAGTAGAATATAGTTGTCAAAATGTCAGTTATAAAGTTATATGATATTTGTACACTTACAGTATCACTGTGCAATTTATGTCCAAAATAATATAGTCCCAAGATCCTTATCCGACTCGCACTTGTATGCCTTCAAGCCCGAATAACAATATCTAAAAACAGAGACAGAGCCAAAGGCACAGGAACAGACAAACAGATGAATAGGGTATTATTGCTTTAAACATAGCACCACTTTTTGTGCTCAAAGGATTTGTTAACTCCACCACTTATGTGTCAATCCCTTTCAATCTCACCACCACCATAGGCATGTAAAGGGAGAAGGCTTTTTAACTTTCCTTCTATAAATTTTTTAGGTGGGTACTCACAACTTACGTATATAATTCTGACCACCACCAGTGCCTGCCTTCTGATATGAACTGTAGTATAATATGCAGCAGCAATTGTATAAAATACCTTTTTTTATTATTAAAAACAAATATTAAAATACATTCACATGCCAATCACAGTTAAAAAGCATATACTGTATACAGTATATGCCACGTCTTGCTGGAAGTGCCCCTTGTAGAATGTCCGTGCAGAGACTTTTAGTGCAGAACACACAGTTAGATATAGAACCACTTTGCAGAGTTCCTCCCTCGTGCTTGCTAATGGGACACCCTCCAGTGGCGTTATCAGCCGTAGGCTTTTCATCTGTGACTTCCTCAGAGGCTTCGGCACTGGCTCTGTTTTTAGATACTTTGCACACCTCTACATTAGAGTTTCCACTCAATTTTCAATCCATTTCCCATCAATTTCAGGAGGAATATAATATTTACTATTTATTAGGTCATTAGTATTCCAATTATGGCAGATCATAGGATTTACCAGAATCAAAAAATCTTTTTATAGTCAAGTGTCCAAAAATATCAGAAGATCAATAAGATCTATATAAGCTTCTTCTCTCAAAAAACTTAGAGGCTCCCAGCTGGTATACTGTGCAACTTCCATATTGGAAGTAACATAGTCAGTTAGGTTGAAAAAAGACACATGTCCATCAAGTTCAACCTTTTAAGTCTATATATAACCTGCCTAACTGCTAGTTGATCCAGAGGAAGGCAAAAAAACATCTGAAGCCTCTCCAATTTGCCTCAGAGGGGTAAATAAAAACATCCTGACTCCAAGATGGCAAATTGACCAATCACTGAATCAATTTGTACTGTACAGTAGTACATTACCCTATATTCCCTCACAAAAAAAAATATACAACCTTCTAAAAGCTATCTCAGCCAGCACAAATGATTCAGGGAAAGAATTAAACATCTTTACAGCTCTAACTATAAAAAAACTCCTTCTGAATATATGGAACACAAGTCCCTTGCATTCTGGATAACATGTTCCATACCTGTATTTAAAAATGTACAGACAAGCAACACCTTTGCAATACAGCTTTGGGATCTATTATCTGCAATCTAGTTATTTTGAAAGTTCTTAAGCTGGCCATACACAAAGAGATCCGCTCGAGATCCAAACAAGCTGATCTTTCCCCGATATGCCCACCAATGAGAGGGCTATATCGGGGTAATCAGAAAATTTGGCCCTAGGGCTGAACAATCAGATTACAATAAAGAGCAATGGGCTCTGAGGGATCAAAAGTGAAACCTTCCCAATTGATATTGTCACCAGATATCGATTGGGAAGACCAATACAAAACCAATACCAAGACCATACACAGGCAGATAAGCTGCCGAATTGGTTTAAAGGTCCGATATTGCCAGATTTATCTGCCCGTGTATGGCCACCTTTACATATAAAAAGGGCATCTCACTAGAGTCCAATTTAAGCAAATACGTTTTTTTAATGATTTCCCTTTTCACTGTAGTATTAAAACAGTACATTTTTTTCCTCCAGTTATGGGATCTGTTATCCATTAACTCATTATTCAGAAAGCTCCAAATTAGGGGATATTCGTATCCCATACACTCAGATTTTTCCAGATAACTTAGATTTTTAAAAATAATTTCCTTCTTCTCCATAATAATAAAACAGATTATTAATTAATTCATTGATTATTAATTGTTTAATCCTTGTTGGAGGCAAAATCAGCCTGTTGGGTTTATTTAATATTTAAATGATTTTTGTCAGATTTAAAGTATGGAAATGCAGATTACAGATTTCCATTATCTGGAAAAACCCAAGTCCCGAGCATTCTGGGTAACAGGTCCCATGCCTCTATAAATAATTTTTTAGCTGACTTAGGGACAAATTTACAAAATTCACATCTATTCACATGAATGATTCAAAATTCGATAGAATTTTCAAAGATATTTGAATTAAAATTTCGAATACGCAAATTAGGTAAATTGGACCAGTGAATTCAGTAACTTCAATTGAATCGAATGATTTAAATAATTCGAATAAAAATCTATTAGAATACTCGACCATCGAATTACTTCCCCTTTAAATTAATATTTGACTGCCTAGTTCGCCAGTTTCAATCTGCCGAAGTGGCTTTAACTAATTTTTATTGAATTTAAAAAATTCGAATTTGAAGGATTTAAATTCCCTAACTATTCCCATGGTTGAATTTTAAATTTGTTTTCATTCGAAATTCGACCAATAGTAAATCTGCCCTTTAATGTGTAGTGATACAAATTATGGAGGATTCCCTTATGTGGAAAGCTTCATGCCCTAATCATTGTAGAAAATGTGTCATTTCTGTATTTTAAAAGTCAACCCATGTTAGACAGTTCAGCAATGACAGTAAAATAGAGGTTATGAATCACAGCAGCACAGAGCATGTGCAGTGAATCAGCAAAAAAAAACTATAATTTGAAGCAGCATAAGTGGTTCCTCACAGTGAGGGCAATGAGGTTGTGGAATGCACTGCCAGATGATGGCTGATGGCTGATTCTGTTAGTGATTTTGGACATGAATGTTTCCTTGGACAAGCATAATATCTGAAGGTTATTGTGATACTAAAATCTACGTTTAAGCTGTTGTTTACCACTGGACTATTAAGTGAATTCTCATTCTGAATATGTTATATACTCATTTGGGTTGACTTTCCTTGCTTTTCATCCAAACATCCTGTTTTTTCATAGTAGACATCTTAGATTCCCTTGATAAAGGAATCAACATTCTCTTGATTGAAATTATGTCATGCCTGACATGGGAATCTGGGAAAAACTGTTCTACATATTAAATATGAGACATTAGTAGCACAGTATAAAAGAGTAGAGTTATATTTTCCATGCATAGGACTAAATTCCTTTTGCCAATATATTGCCAGTGTATTAATATTTCTAATGGGGCATGGGTTAGCACTGATGACTTGCAGTGCTGAGGTCCAAGGTTTAATAGTTTAAGAAAGTTGAAATCAAATGGAAATTTTAAATATATACATACTTTCTTATAGGTGGAAGCTTGAGCCCAAGCCCAACCAACACATTTGCCTACCAAGAACTATAATGTAAAATACATGAATTCAAGTCCTTGAGTGGTGCAAAGATTCAGAACAGTATTTATGGTAAATGGCACTTCTAACCAATACTAAATGATAGACTAAGTGATAGACTGCATACTTACCTATTTTAGCTTGTGTTTTGATGTACATTTTTGTCACAGTATATATAATCTCTTCTCAAAATCGGCAGTCTACATCCATAGAACGAGAAAGAAAGAGCAACAGCAAAAGGGGTTTATGTACCCCACAGGCCAGCAAAACTTCAAAGGAATCCGATTAGGCAGAATTAACAAATGTATTTTCCACCACAGTTATACTGTGGTGGAAAATAGGATTTTTGGAATAATATTGGTACTTGTGATGAGCGAATCTGTCCCATTTTATTAAACTTGGAAACAGCACTGAAGTCAATTGATGGTTTTTCATGGAGACTTTTTCCACCACTAATTGTTTTCGCTGCAACTTTTTTCCCACACTATACATTGTGGCTACTTTTTTGGTGCACAATAAATTGGGGTCTATGGGTATTTTGTCACCATGTTTTTTCTTGGCATTTTTTGCGAAAATATTTGCCAAAGGCAATATGCAGAATGTTTCCACTAATCCATAACTGCTGGAAAATGTCACTAGTTCCATTCTTCCCTTAGATGATTTATAAGGAAATTATCAGTTATAGTGACTCATTTGATAATACTTTCTGTTTTATTGGAAATGCAAAATAATTTGGGGATTTTTTGTATAAATATAGAAATTGGTTTATTTTTCTATTCAGTTATAATGTGGTAATATCCGTTTATAGAAAATAACATCTAACCTAAAAGACAACTGTATTTTTCCCCCTGTAGCATTACATTTTTATCCACAACATTTGGAATACTAAAGAGAAACTTCATCAAAATTCCATATAAGTGAGGTTTATTAGATGCATGGATATCAATTCCATCTTTATGAATTCAGATAAAGGACAGAACACTGACATTTTGTATGCATCTTTATTTTCTTAATGGACAATGCCTTTGAATGAAGTAATAATATGAATGTCACATTTTTGTGAGCAGAGACGTATGTGATTTTTAAATAATATTAATATTGCTTACTTCTGTGGCTATATACACAGATGCATTATACCTTGATGACTGCTATCTTACAATCCAGACTCATTCTAACTATGGATACTGTCTGTAGAACAGGTACAAATTATGCACTATTTAACATACAGTTTTTGCTGTGACACATTTGTCCTTTATTTTTTTATGTCCTAATTTTTAAGTGCTTTAATTATTTGTAAAATTTGGAGAGTGGTAACAGTGGTTAGTGATCATTTTAGATTTAGCAATTTCTTTTCTGTAGTGATGGGCGAATTTATTCGCCAGGGGCGAATTCGCGGCGAATTCCCGCGATTCGGCGCTGGCGAATAAATTCGCGAAACTACCAAAAAAATTCGTCCAAAAAAATTAGCCGCGCAAAAACGAGTCGTGTGTCGTTTTTGACGCGACGCGCCGAAAACGACGCGTGCCGAAAATGACGCGACGCGTCAAAAATGACGCGATGCGCGGCAAAAACGACGCGACGCGCGGCAAAAATGACACGCGACTCGTTTCGCGAATCGGCGAAAAATTCGCGAATTTCTCTGGAAATTCGGGAATTTTTCGGCGAAGCGAAACGCGCCCGTTTCGCCCATCACTACTTTTCTGCAGTGGAATGATTCATTATAGGGCAAAAGATATTTACCCAAATTGTTAATTCTTACGTGTAATCTGCATTTGTGATTGGGATGGGTGCTAGTGTTCAGAGTTGTTGCATGTGCAGGTGCCCTAAAAGGTGATAAATCCATAAAGGCCACTTACAAGATCAGGCAATATTCATTTTGCAATTGAAAATGGACTCTGGTCTGTCTGGCTAATTTGACTGATGAGAGCAGTTGCTCAAGAGATACAACTCAGTTCCAATAATTATTGAGAAGGATAAGGTAATTATGAAAAAACAAACAATATTTTTTCTGATATGTCAGAGTTGAAGAAAATGGTGGTCTGTTTGGCTGAAGAGAGCAGAAGTTGTGCACAATAGGGCATTAGATTTTAATCTAGGTAGGGCAATTTCTAGAAGGATTTTGTTTGTCTTAACCAAGTCTGCATGCCTTTTCTCCATGTCTGATATCTTTTCTCCCAAGCTACAAAGCATGTAATTAATGTTATTATGACCCTAATTTGGTTACTGTCTCTTCAAATAGCAACTTACCCTTGGCAATCCAGGGGCCCTGAGTCCCTTTTGCGTATGAAAAGTACTGGGACCTGGGAATTACAGCTCAATGCCTCCACCTAGGGAAGACTGATGAACACACCTCAGGGGATTTCACTAGAAATATACTACAAATATAAACTTTATTTAACTGGATTAAAACTTGGGCAAACTAATACACCATGCACTCCTACACTGGGGGCACATGAGACACTACCTAAATTACTATTAGGTACTTAACTGTTGCTCCAACACAGTCCCAATCCTCCAGAAGGGGTTATTAACCACTCAGTTCAAATAGAATGTCCCTTCCCCAGAGCTCTTATTCCCCAGGTAGCGCTACAATTTCCCAAAAGTACCTTTCCCTTTGGAATTTACCAACAGCTCCCACATAGCAGCTAAATACACAAGACTTGTCTTCACTTGATAGCCCCACACTTGTATTTGTGCCGGTATCCTCCCTTGGGTAGCTCACTCACAAGGGTGCTCTCAGAGGAAGTCACATTGGAGATTACAGGCAGCTCTGCAACAGGATCAATCTCAAAAGTGGCACCTTTCTCCTTCTGAGTTTCTAGCAGCTTGGCAGGAGACAGGCTGGGCTCAATCATTATCTCCACAGATTCAACAGCTTCTCTGTACTTGACAGTCTTACCACTACTCTTGCTGGCTCTGTTCAGCTCTCTTGGAGACCCCAGTGATTTGGCTCCAAAGTCAGGCACACCCTCTCTCCTAAGGATGCACTGGGGTGCCCAGCCAATCTTATCACTCTCCAGCCTGTAACTAGGCTGGATGATGTCACAGGCAGAAAAACAGGGGAATGATTCCTCTTGTCCCCTACATTATCTTATCTCAAATCATTCAAAATTGTAGTAATCATATTTAGGAAAATGTACAAATGCTGCATCCCTTTGTTTTTGTGTGCATGCGTGCATGCTTTTATGATGGCTTGACAACCACATCATTTTTATAATGTCCCCTTAAAGGAGTGTAAACCCCCACAAAAAATATAATCAGTGAACACCCTTTTTGAAAACTTTAAATCTGTTAAAAAGGTTAGTAGTAAGGCTGCAGCATCCACTTAATCATTTAGGATTCTTCTACTCCAACTCCTCCTCTAACCAACTCAGCCGCCCTACCACAGGAATTTACTTTGGTTGTTGGCTACTGAGCATGCTCAGTTCTCCTCAACTGAGATAACTAAACATGCTATTCAGTATAGCAGTCAATGAAAAGCCATTGCTGTTTTCCAAGGAAACTCTGCTCTGTGTGTCTGCTCCTATATTTTCTCCAAACCTCCCCTTTTTTTTCACCAGCCATGGATTCATAGCAAAATTCAGCATTTTGACATCTGTGATGCAAAACTGCAGCAAAAAGTCACAAGGAAAAATTTGCTGTGACAAAAAAGTCGCCATAAGAAAAATGCTCATTGACTTTAATGCATTTGGACAAAAAAGTTGCCATAAGAAAAACGCCCATTGCCTTTAATGTATTTGTAGTAAGACAAATTGTCATGCGCGTAAAAAATTGTTGCAGCCATTGACTTCAATGCGTTTTACAATTTTTTTCACTGTTTCTTGAATTTTTCTGCCAAAGCTAAACAGGGCAGATTTACTTATCACTACTCTGGATAAATGTGTATTATAAAATACTACAAACACAATCAATATGTAACATCCTGCCTGGAGTCAAACCAGTGAGCTGGCATTTCCATGCTGTCCGCATTACATCTACCCTAGGTAAGCATAAAGCTAAGGTCCTGATTCACTCCAATTGCTTTCCTTGTTATTGCAAGTAGGCATGGCTTGTTTCACCTGTTGCTAGTCTGGCCACAGGTGATCTGTTTAAGCCATTAGTCTGGCTATAAAACCATTCATTGCCCAATGTAGGTCTATTTCCTAATAATTCCTGGGTGTGATTTTGTGTCTGATTATCTGTTCTTTGACCCACTTCTGTTCCTGACCTCTAATCAGATCCTGACTTTGTACTGTGTTTCTGTTTGGTTTGACCCCGGCCTGTATCCTGACTACACTCCTGGTACTGTACTGCCTGATTGGTATCAACCTCAGCCTGACCGAGTACACTCTCTGTTCCCCATCCTTCCAATACATGTTAATGTTACCTTGTCTGACCAGAACTTCCCCCTTGTTCCTCTCACTTAAAGACCTGCTTGCATCTGAGTAACGGACGGCTCCTCCCGAAGTGAAATGTAGTTGTCAGAAGCAGAAGCATGAGCCGTGACTGAAACCTTGGGGTTTGTTCTGGGTTGTGGGATACCAATTACCAATAGTTATAGAAGTTCCATTACACTTACTAAATCTAAGGTAAGAACCATAAGTGCACACTTTAGGGCAGATTTATCAAGGGTCGAGTATTTTTGAACTCCATAACTTCAAAATTCAAAGAAAAAAAGTTAAATCAAAATTTATTTCAAAATTAGAAGTTTTTAACTTTGAGCGAATAGATTGTATTTGAATTGTTCAAAATGAACTTGTAACGTATTCATTCGAAAGGATTTAAAAAAAAAAAATAAAATGACTCGAGAATAGGTTTTAGGAGGTCCCTCCATAGGCCAAAACAACAATTCGGCAGGTTTTACATAGCAAATAGTTGAAGTCGAATTTTTAAAGACAGTGCATGATAAATTTTGATATTGAAATTTTCAAAATTTTCAAATTCAAATTGAATTTGGACTATTCCCTAGTTGAAGTACACAAAAATAGCCTGAAATTCGAATTTTTTTACTTTGAATTTTTACTTAGGCTCTTGACAAATCTGTGTAAATTTTGTGCATTTTATAACACTAACTAATCCATGGATTTATTTTTTTTCTGCAGTGCCTACTATCAGAAATTGAGTGTCATATTGGGTGTCATATGTGTCATAATATATTTTGAGCATATACATTAATATTTCAATAGTTATGTACATATAATATGTATATAGATATATTTTTCAAAGTCTGTGTGTAATAATTACATATTTACATAAACTGTGTAAGGATCTATTTCTTAATGCCTTTTATACAAATACTATGTGTTAGATATAACAGTTGATTTAGAAAAATCCACTTAGCTCAGCAAAAAAATAATAACAGTGGTTTGATCCTAGAAGTTATTACTGAATATATTAG
This sequence comes from Xenopus borealis, assembly GCA_024363595.1. Classification (NCBI taxonomy): domain Eukaryota; kingdom Metazoa; phylum Chordata; class Amphibia; order Anura; family Pipidae; genus Xenopus; species Xenopus borealis. The sequence goes on along the minus strand of CM044433.1, from coordinate 115,986,656 downwards.
ATTTGTTTTTTATTGTATTGTAAAACAAATAAATAAAAGTCATTAGACATCACATTGTCTATGCTTTGTTAGTTTACCGAAAAAATAGCAAATTGTGTGCAAACATACTAGTTAAACTGTATGTCTTCATTTTTTCCAGCCCAATGAATACAATTGTGTGGAGAAGACTATAAAATTTGCACCGAAAAGACTTGTTCTATTTTTTTCTTATTGCTTGTCAAATTACTGCTGTGACACACATAGTTGGTGGTAATATTGTGATCCTGTGCTAGGAAACAAAGTTGAATGGGAATTTCTCATTGAGTTTAGGCAGTGTACCATAAGATGTTGCATGAAAACACTAATTTTCTCAATATACAATAGTAGGCATTGTGTTTACCAAAGAGAATCAATGTTGATGCTAAACATATTCAATTAGGAGCCTTCTCCACACTTTATTTAATTGTATTCTGTAAGTGATAACATAATAAAAGAGTAGGGAAATAGGTAATCTTCAGCATTATCTGATCAGGATTCTCAGTTTGCTTATTACAGTAGTTTCAAATCGGATATATGCATCTGTGTCAATATAAAACAATGTTAAAATGACAACCTGATTACAGTATTTGTTCTTTCTTTTACTTTTATATTTGAAGCCCATTGCTAGTTATGCATTATTTTTTCAGTGTAAAACCTGGTATTGATTAGTGTCCACAACTACACATACTATAAATGGATTAATATTTTTCCTTATTCTGTTTACAGTGGAATGGAAATTTGGTTTAATTTTTATAACATGTAGAAACTATAAACATGCACTCAGAGTACATAAAGGAAAAGTAACACCAAAAATGTTAATGGAATGACAATATAATGTACTGTTACCCTTCACTGGTAAAAAAGTGGTTGCTTCAGGAAATACTACTATAGATTATATAACAAGCTGCTGTATGGCCATGGGGGCAGCCATTCAAGCACAGAGTACACAGTAGATAACATATATGTTCTGAAGAATCTCATTGTCAACCTCAATCTCATTTCTCTAAAACACTTAGGGGCCGATGTACTAAATTCACGTGAATAGATCAAAGTTCGATCGAATTAGATCGAATTTCGAACATAGGATTTATTCGTTTGGTAGAATATGCAAATTTTGGCATACTCGATCATCAAATAGCGAATGGTCGAATGATCTAATACATTAGAATAGATTCGAATGAACGAATATTCGATCATTCGATGAGCGAAGGATTTAAATTTTTACGTTTATTCGATTGCCAGATTGGACCTACCGAATTGCAATAGAAGATTATGGGAGCACTCCCATAGGCTTCTGAGGCTAAGTCCTGATCGAATAGGATTCGAACAATCGAAGTCTTCGATCGTTCGAATCGTACGAATCATTTGAATGTTGGAATGATTTATTCGACTGATCGAACAAATTATTCGACTGATCGAATAAATTTGTATTCGATTGTCGAATGATCAAATATCGAATAAAAGGTAGCCTAAAACTATTCGTTTGGCATTCACCGATCGAATGCTAATCGAATATCGAATTTGGTCGAGCTAATTAGGGGGAATAATAGTAAATTTGCCCCTTAAGGTTTTTGCTGTTACTGTTCCTTTAAGGAGGGGTATTTTTTTGTTTATTTATTTTTTAACAAGATCTTCCTGAAAATGGCTGAACTTTGTGGTCATAAACTGATTTACAACAAATTCTTACAAAATTAGGACATCAGTGCAAACAGTGATGGCACCCTGCAAAAAGTTTTGTTTACCATAACAGGCATGGTTTATTTTATTGTAGAACCAAATGGTAGAACCAATGGTATATAATCAATTGTTTTTCAGCATGGGACAAAATATTTTATTTGTAAACTGTTATACTTCCAAGCACAGATATGATAGAGATTACAGTATATAAATAAATCAGTCAGGGAAAAGCCTCAGTTTCATCAATGCATCTTATAAAAATTTTCTTTGCTGTAACAGGCTCATTGTGGATAGCTAAGCAAATAGCAGTAAAAATTTACATTTTATATATACAATTCCATGCTCCTTTCCCACTTAGCATTAGAGGAAAAATAAGTTAATGTGATGCCAGTAAGTTATATTTTTGCTTTATTCAAAATGTTGTTATTGTTTTTCCATTAATATGAGTAATTACTCAAAATGTTACATAATTCATTTTTGTTGAAAAAATGAATAAGTGTGCAAACAGAATTACGATTTTTTTTCACACTGCAAATTGCAAATTGCAAATATTATGAACACTCTGGGGCAGATTTATCAAATTTACATGAATGATTCGAAATTCGATCTAATTTTACAAAAAGATATGAATTTTTGAATATTGTTGAAGACCACTTTGACAATCAAATTTTGAAAATTTGATCGAATCGATTGATTTGAATAATTCGAATAAAATTCTATTCGAATAGTCGAATATTCTTCAGGTGAATTACTTTCCCTTTCAATTTTTATTAGACTGCCTAGTTCGCCAGATTAAACCTACTGAATTGCTATTAAACCCTATGGGAAGCTCCCATAGGGTTTTTTAAGTTTTTTAGATCTAATAAAAAAAAATTGATCAAATAGTTAAAATCATTTGATCAAATTCTTTTGAATATTCGAATTGCAGTAAAATCCTTCAAATTCGATATTTGAATTTGAAGGATTTAAATTCAGCAAAAATTCGATGGTCGAATTCAAGGGTTTTTTAACTCTCGAATGCGACCTTTGATAAATCTGCCCCTCTGTGTTTAAATTACGCCACAATTTGGTGGCACAGAAAATATTTGTAAAACAGTTTAGCAAATTATGAATTTAAGTTACTGTCAACACTATTTTCCCCACACATCAATATGGCACAGTGGGCCCACTCACGCAAACACCTGTGTCATTTGCGAAAATTTATTTTCATTACAAATTCGCAAAAACTGGAAAGACGGGCACAGCAGTGCAATATATTAGCGTTCAGAGAAAAACATGGGCAATACAACCATTTGTGAATAAATATGCACTGCAGAAACTTTATAAATGACCCCCAGTATCTCAGAAGATGTTGCAGATCAGCTAAGTGACAGTGGGGAAAGTCACAATTTGATCCTGACTTTATCCACACTTCCACCCATTATTGTAACTACCCAAGACCTTGCTCACTTCTTTAAAGCAAAAAATTATCTCATTAGACTGAGCATTTCATCTGACAACAATATCAGATTATTTAGCAGTACACTCCTATCCACTTTGCACTCCTTCACCCCTGTAGCACTAGATGAAGTTATCAAGCTTATAGCCTGCTCAAAACCCACAACCTGCTCCCTTGACCCCATACCTTCTCACCTCCTTTACCTAATCTCTGATACACTCTTCTTGTACTTAGCCACCTATTTGACCATACCCTTTCTATTTGTACTGTTCCATCTTTATGCAAACAAGCACTAATCAATTAAAAAACCTTTCCTTGATCCCAACTTATGCTGATAACACCCAACTCTACTTATCTACACCTGACCTCTCTCCTTCTGTCCTTTCCCAAGTTACAGACTGCCTATATTCTGTCAGACGCTCTCCTTCTTTTAAAACTTTCAAAAGACCCACCTGTTTAGTCTTATAAATAACAAATTTGTTTATAAAATCCCTATGTCTCAGTTGTATCCTAACCCTTTAGTTTGGTAAACTCGAATCCTATTGTACTCTGTAAACCCTTGTTTGCTATCTACTTTTTGTTCCCTGTTAATTACCAAATGTAAAGCACTGCGTAACTTGGCGCTATATAAATGATGATGATGATGGTACAAAAGGTAAAATATAAAATATATTCACTAAAATGCTAATATTGCCTCCTTCATTAAGCAAAAATAGCAACATAAGGCAAATTTTAGATAAAAACATGTTTTGGCTATTTTATCCTAGCAATTGACTTTTTTTTGTAAAATGTTACAAATATACTTTTTCAATCTTGCATATAAACCTATTATTATACAGTTCTGTTTTACAGAAACTAATAAGAAACTAATATGCATAAAACGTGTCTGTAAACTGTCTGTTAACAACCAACATTTTTTTAAAAAGTGGCAGTTGAGTTGGTATTTTGGCTTTCTGTTTGTATTACTGAGGGGCTGGTTTATCAAAGTTCATATTTTTTTCTGCAAATCAAACTTTCTTGTACTTAAAATCATGCATTCAAATTATGCTGTTAACAGAGTATTTCAATTAAAGGACCAGTAACATAACATTTTTTTAAATAAAAATGGTTTCTACATTACAAAAAAACCAAGATACACCAAGATATATAAAAGTCTTTATTAAGAAATAAATTACTGATACTCCGCTTGCGCTCCTCTTCAGAAAAGGCAACAAGGCTCGATTTTTCCTCCTCCCTGCCTTCTATAGAGAAATCGAGTGCTGCATGATGGATTGTCGTCTTAACTGAAGAGGAGCTACAAGCAGAGTATTGGTAAGTTTTTTCTTAGTAAAGACTTTATGAATCTAAACTTAAATTTGTCTTGGTGTTTTTTTCGTTATGTAGAAACAAATTTTTTTTTTAAATTTTGTTACTGTTCCTTTAAACATAAAAAGCATGAATAACAATTATGTTGAGGTCATTTAGAAGTCAAATACATTTAAAATAGCTACCTAAACTACAAATTCAAATATTCCTATTTGTGTTTTACGCACTTTTCATTCACAGTTTTTATATACAAATTCCTTGATGAATGAGGAAACATTTGTGCTCTTTTAAATTGTTTTTCATGGTAGAAGAAAACCTCGTAAATTACACAAACCCATATATTGATAAAGACCATCTGTTATAAAGTGTGAGCATTCTTAGTATAGAAACCCATACAGACAAAACAGCCTTAAACATATGTGCAAATTAAAGGGTACTCAGATGTGTGATCTGGATACTACATGTGCAACTGCTGTTTTAAAAAAATAAACTAGATTGAAAATAAAAGCAAAAAAAATCAAAATATGCCTCAGATGGTGAGACACGGTGCTTGACTGATTTTGAGATGTGCATTTCAATGAAAGTTGGAAATCAATAAAAATGGTATTAGTAATGAGAGATCTATGAATTTGCTGTGTGGTCTGAAAGCATGCCATTGCTAAAGACAAGAGGCGAGCAGGTGTATGCTGAGAACTAAGAGCTAAGATCAAAGGAGAAAAATAGAAATAGAAGGAAGAGGAAATCTGAAGGAAATGATGGTCTGAGCTTAGAGTGTTAAAACTGATGCACAAAAAATAGTATCTTGATACAGCAATAAGCCTCTTAAATAAACAGCTGAACCCCTACCTTTTTTACAGCATTATCCTACAAAAAATGCCTTTATATTGTACAGCTAGCATTTACTTTAATGAGGGCTTTTAAAAGCGATACAGCAGCAGAATGCTAAATGCTAAGACTTCAAATTTAAACAAAAATATTACTGACTATATATGTAATCCGGGGCAATTTCTTTGACTGTATAAAGAACTTATCAACAATATAATTATCAATAACCAATTTTTTCAACAATGAAATAATGTTTAATTTGAAGCAACTTTTCAATTTTTAAAGAAATAGTTCATATTTGAATGAACTGTAGTATGATGTTGACAGCAATATTCTGAAAATGCAGCTAGTCTTTTTGTATTTTCTGTGGCTTTTTGTTGAGCAGCTTTTCAGTTTGGAATAGCAGCAGCTATTTGGTTGGTAGGGTCCAATTTACTTTACAGCCAGGCAATGCTTTGATTGAAATATGAATAGGAGAGGCCTGACTAGAAAGATAAGCAATAAAAACTTACATAAACAATGTAATAAATGAATACATGAAGCCTCAGATAGCACTAGTTTCTGGTTGAGGCACCAGAAAATAAGCAGAAGGACAAGGCAAATCATTTTAAAAAACTATAAAAATTAAGACCAACTGAAGCATTTCTATGACATTTTATATCATTTGAAAACTTAAATTAAAGGTTTAGGAATGGAATTGCTACTTAAAGGAGAACTAAACCCTAAAAATTACTATGGAAAAATACTTCTCAAGAGCAGCAATGATCCAGGACTTCAAACTTGTCACAGGAGGTCACCATCTTGGAAAGTGTTTGTGACACTCACATGCTCAGTGGGCTCTGAGCGGCTGTTAAGAAGCTAAGATGAGGGATTGTCACTAATTATCAAGCAGAAAATGAGGTTTGCCTGTAATTGAACTGATGCTACATGGATGATTAATGAATTCTGAAGCTAGTTGTACTGGTTTCTGTGCTACCATGTAGTAATTATCTGTATTAATTACTAATCAGCCTTATATTGTGTCATTTCTATTCTATGTGTACTGTATATTGTGAGTGGACCCTAAGCTCAGTAAGTGACAGCAGTACAGAGCATGTGCAGTGAATCAGCAGAAAAGAAGATGGGGAGCTATTGGTCCATCTTTGGAGGCCTTTGGCTGGTAGAAGCTCAGAACATAATGTAACACTTTTCAAGCCTACTTCTCTGGTTAAGCTTTAGTTAGCCTGGTCCATGCTATTCTCTACACTGCTGGTTAATACTCTTTAATACACTAGAGCCAAGAATATCCTGCAAATTATATCCTTATAAATGGTGCTTAGTAATGTCATTGGTTATAATGGGAGCTTAGTGATGTTGTTTCTGTCACATGACTCATTGAAACTTGTGTATTATAATAAATAAAGTAGAGGATATCGGAAGTTACCTTGGAGTTCCACGATCTGTATAATCTTCAACCTTGTGCTTTTATATGGCCATGGAACTCCTCTGTAACATATATCCTTATATTTTACAGGAGGGGGTACTTTATTCACTTTATAATACACAAAAGCCATGAGTATCTTGTAAATGATATCCTTGTAAACGGTGACTCATTGGTTATAAACAGTGAGTAATTATGTCATTTTTGTCTCATGACTCACTAAAACTTGTGTATTATAATAAATAAATTACTCCTTTTTGGAAAATATGAGGTTATTAGAAGTAACCTCGGAGTTCCATGACCTGTATAAAAGCACTTGGCCTTTGGCCTCATGCTTTTGTATGGTCATGGAACTCCTCTGTGACTTATAATATCCTTATATTTTACAATAGGGGGCACTTTATACAATATATAAACACAATATCAGAAGCCAAAATACTTTACAAATAACTGTAAAACCAATGAAATTGTTAAGTAAAGCTGAAATGGAACTATCTATCTGTTGAAAGAGCAAAGAAATATAAAATGATCAGAGCAAAGTCAGGACTAGCAGGATCACCACCATGGAAGAGAGGAGGTACTGTTGTGCTGGATCTGTGCAATCTTCATCCAAAAAGGGTGACAAATTGCAAGATGTATGCAAATTGTACAAGTTACATATAAAGTTATGTCAAAACTTAAGCAATGTATATACAGTAGTTTCCACAAAAATGACATCGAATCTTAGGTAATGTGCCTATAAACTTGCATATAAAGCAAGAGACAGTGCAAAGAAGCTTGACAGGGGCAGGCAGGGGCAAACTCCAATAGCTAACCTTCCATACTGTTTTTTTCAGTTCAGTTGTTTTCAGGTTGTTCACTAGAAATAACGACTTTATTTGAGTTTCTTTTATTTTTTATAGTTTTTCTTAAATTGAAGTTTACTATTCCTGCCTAGTGTGTTTTTGTCTGGAAACTCAGTGATCCAGGTGCAGAACTACTACAACTGGCTAAATTTAATTAATAAATTTCTCAGCAGCATCCATTAAATATAAGTAACTATTGCATCAATTATAACAACTGCCTTTAATGAAACTCAGGGATTATGTTCAGCAGGGCCAAAAATAAGAAATGTATCAACTCAGTGATCCCCCTCCCAGAGTTGCTTCAGAAAGACATAGGAAGGTGAAAAATTCATCTTCAAGCTTCAATATTAGAAAAATGGGTACAAATAGAAAATAAAAGTTAACTGAAAAAAACTCTTTATTTCTGATGAATAATCTGAAAAGATTAATATTTTATTATATTTATTGCAGGATTGTGGGGTGCTCTACCTGTTAGTATCCACTTGTTGTAATTGCTGGGTGCTCAACTGGAAGACCCTTCCCTTGCACAGGATCAAAGGTACATCCAGAAATAATCCAGAAGCACATAAGATTCTTGCTCAGTGAAAAGTGGTGCTTTATTCAGCCCATAAGTATCCGAAAAAAAGAGGGCTTTATTATATTTATTGAAAAGTTTTGACTCTAGTAATGGGTCAAAAGACTATTTAAAACACTCTTAAATACTATGAAAGGCATATTAGTGTGCTTCCTCAATCTAGCACTTCTTCCTCCTGCAAAAATCGCCATGCTGTTTGTCGTGATACACTGCAAATTGCTGCCTTATGTCAGCTACTACTATTATGACTGCTTTGGTTGCATCCAAGACAAAGCCGGTTGAGGAACCACTAAATATAAGACCTGATACATTTATGGATGATAGAGAGGAGGCATATTATAGAGAAAAATGTGTTAAGGTGTGAATGTTGAGGGGAGCAGTGGTTTGGTTTGTCCTTTGTGAATAGAATGTGGATATTTTAATGCATTAAAATGTTGTTTAATTTTTTAGGATTCTCTAGTTGGAATTCTAGGAAATATGCCCCTATAAGATAATTTTTATCTTCTCTACAGTACAATATAATCTAATATTCTCCAACTGTCAGTTCCCAGCCTCTGTGTACCAACCTACCCTTTCACATTCAATATGAATACTAAGCTCCACGTTCTGTTGTGCCTATGTTTAAATATGTCATTTATATAATTGTGTTTAGAAGATGACACATTAAATTGCTCAGCCTTTATTGTGATCATGTACCCAATCACTTTTCCTAGTATTTATAATTTTCCATGTTATAATTCACTGACTGTGATATTTTAAGATTTACTTTGACTTACTTTGGTCTTTATTGCAATGGTCACAAAGGAATAATAAGATTTATTGGGATTTGTAATAACTCCTCTGGCCACTTTCCTGGTCTTTTTTATATCCTGCATCACTGGAACATAAGTACACTTCAGTTCTGTACTCCTTGTGCGGCGATTCACAAAGCCTTTGAACCAGAGCTTTTAAATGTGGTTATTGAATTGCTGCATAATTTTGCCAGGTGCTTGATCACATGAAGGGGCTACCAGCTATATTACAGGGTTGATATGTATGCATTGCAGTGTTTCAACATTAATAGACATTTATTAATATGAGATAAAAGGTCTGGCTTGTCCCCATACCTTTAATTTGAATGTGACAGAAAAAAAGAAATAGTAATCAAAAGCCTGGTCCTAATGAATAAACATTTATCTTCTTTACGGTTTCACAACCCTATTGAGTCTAATTATTTATGTTGTTAATTTTCTTTCAGTAGTAAACAAAGGGAAATGGTATACAGATAAAATGCTATATACCAAAACACTTTTTCAGCTTTTTCTTATTTTACAAGATTATTGTAAGATTTTGTTTATAGCTGGTATCAGAAGTCTAAAATGTCTTACACCATATTTGTCCTTTTCCACCTACCCTGCAGAGAAATGCATTACATTGAAACTCTGTGTGTTCAGGCATCCTATGTATACACATCACAACAGTTATAAAAAACAGACGTAAAATGTGAGAAAGAAAAACATGGGCATTAACACCTGCAGAGCATTGATCTTTAATGGTCATTTTTATAATATGTCCTCTTGAATTTCTAAAATAAAATACTTTGTTTGCCAAAGTTAAAAACATCTCCAGCTTATAAGTAGAATGTGTTTCTGTCCTTTCAGGATATAGATGTACAGCCTTGATGAGGTATGGTGTAGTGAGGGTGCCTTAAAGGGAACCAAATGTACTGTATAACCTAGCCAATAAGAATCCTGGATAATAATTCTGAACACATGCCTTTGGGAGAACCAAGGAGCCCATTTACAATAGCTGTGTAAAGCATGAAATATCAGCACAAATATTTGGGTTTTTTACCCATACCATGCTTTTTTCCAAGTGGAAATAAAAGCTGGAAAGCAAATAAACAGTTACAAAGAAATATACATATGAAGATGATACCCTTATAGGACAAAATTAAGCAAAAACAACAGCTTTCCATTGCATCCAACTGCCGCATTATATACTGTAAATCATAGACTATACCCTCCTTATGTTACAGTTATAGAACCTGCTCTGCAGAATACTCAGGACCTGGGGTTTCCTGATAACAAATCTTTAAGTAATTTGGCTCTACCTGAAGTCTACTAGAAAATCATATAAACACTAAGGGGGCTATTTATAGGTTTGTGAGGTCTTTTATACATCGAATGAACTCACAAATCAAATGTTCTCCAATTTAAGAATAAACTCTGATCAGTTAATTTTGCTGTGAAGATCCTGAAATAAATTGAGTTTTCAGAGGAAAAAAACGTATTACTCAAATGAATCAATTTTTCAAGTGAAACCCAATGAAAAAACTCGATCATGAAGGCTATTAACATCTTCAAATGGTTGAAGGGACCTCTGCCACTGACTTCTGCATGACCTCGACATTGACCTGAAAAAAAGTTTTTTTACTGAAAACTACCCTTGAAAAACTTTTTGGGGAACTAACCCTCTAATTAAACCCAATAGGTTGATTTTGCTTCCAATAAGGATTATTTATATTGGGGCTGTCCAACTGATGACCTGTGCACCAACATCCCCTTGTGTGATCCCCATATGAAAGTCTGCCTGCTGTGATTCCTTACCATGTGTAAGATTTAAAAGGTATCACTATAGAGATTAACTGGCCCCTGCATTGTTAAAACCTCAAATTCAGACAATAATCCCCTGAATTCACACCTGTAATCCCCCCTGTATTGTTCCCACTTGTAACTCACACCCTATTCTTCACACCTAAATCCCACATTGAAACTGGCCACATTATTCAACTCTTCACACTCATACAAACTGATGAAGGGACACCAGCACCAACACTGTGTCACTGTATGTAGTGCATCTTAGAGTGGTCCTGATAGGTTTCCCTGTCTCCTGCTCTGTTCTGCCTTCCCTATGCTCACTGTATGTGCCATATTCTGCCCGCCTTATGCTCCCTGTGTGTGCCATATTCTGTCTGCCTTATGCTTCCTGTGTGTGCCATACTCTGCCCACCCTATGCTCCCTGTGTGTGCAATTTTCTGCCTTCCCTATGCTCCCTGTATGTGCCATATTCTGCCTTCCTTATGCTCCCTGTATGTGACATTCCTGCCTTCCTTATGCTCCCTGTGTGTGCCATATTCTGCCTGCCTTATGCTCTATGCCTTTTGGTGTGTTACCACCATTAATGTAGATGTGGACTTGTGCTGACATGGGTGTGGTTTTAAGTGGGTGCGGTTTAAAAACAGGGCGTGTCCAAAACTGGCTTCCATTATTATTCACACAAAGTTGTCCAGAACACCTTTATTGATCCTGCACTTGGAATTTGTTTAGAATGTATGACTCCATGGCCTATATTTAATGACACACTTCATTCTGTACATAAATACAGCAGGCAAGAAATTTGTTTTTTAAACTGTTTAGCAAGATGCAGTAGTTAGATGTTTTCCATTCAGCCTTGATTGAAGAACTGAAGAAAGATCTAGTGAGCAAAGGTATAAAACAAATCTCCCTGCTGAATAAAATGAACCATGTAATGGACAATATGTGTCAAGGTTTAGGGACCAGTGGAATTGTAAAGGATGGATTATGCATTGTAAGAATTACAGAAGCACAGATTCCATGTGCATGAGCTGAGTCTCCTTCAGGTGAGCAGATAATAGAATATAAACCTTTTAATATCTTCCCTACAAAGGTAAATGTGTGGTTATGTTTTATGATTGTGAGATAGTATGTTATTATAATCTTTTGAAATATGTCCCAGTTTTCATATATTCCTGGGCATTTGAAAAGGGTGGAATTTAAAAGCAAAATGTCTACTCATAAGAGGGCAGAAAGGTAATGAAGCTGTTATATTATGGTATTGTATACAAGGTTGTTGAATTTAACAGTCAGTATACATAGGTCTCACCAGTACAGTAGTTTTATGTGCAGTCTATCTGTCTATCATTTTTATTGGTGTTCCTACTTATTTATTTATTTGATGCAGCTGCTGGTTTATACTATTTTGTTTTCATCTTGTCCTCCTCACACTGAATCCCAGATGCATGGGCTACAAAAGATGTTTCTGGGTTAAATGAGCACTGAACAGGTTTAAAATTAGAGCTTATTGTTCAAAAGCAGATGGATGCCTCAAACAAATGCAAAACATTAATGTAAATGCAAAAAGATGTCAAATGGAGAACATCTACACTGTCTGATCTGCTATGATATATAATGGTTTCATCTTTTGTCTTAGCAAGAAAAGCAGTTCACAGTAATGCACTCACGTATGAATGTAGAGACAATTGTGTGGGTATTCAGATATAGGCAAGAAATTAAAAAAAAAAGAAAATTACAAGGACTATCTATATTTTTACACAGCCAGAAAAAGGGTTATATTGTTTATATGAAGTTTTTTTTATTTATTTCATTGCTAGTTGTTTTTGTTTATTGTTTACTCTCACCCTTCTAATAAATTCATTCTTTAGCTTTAGCTTTCTTATTGACAAAATGTGCATAATGAAAATATATCATGGTTTTTCCATGTACTGTGTACTGTCTTTTTATATTCTGTTTTAAAGGTCATAAAAACCTGGGATGATTTCTATTATTTTCATATATTATCTGTTTGCATGCCAAGCATGTATAGAATATGTGCTGGCAGGCAAAGGCTATCACTGTCAAGAACAAATCTAATATTTGCTTCTCCATTTGCATTGGACCAATTTTAGCAGGGCTGACTCTCAAATGGCAGGAACAAAAGCATGCTTGACAAAG
>CM044433.1:115928899-115970442 GCA_024363595.1 Xenopus borealis | reverse complement strand
GAAGAACAGTGGCTACCTGGCCATCTACAACATTATACACTATAATTCATGTCACAAAAATCTGTTTTTGATTAAATTAAAAATTTAATAAACCTTTGACATACTTGGCCAGATTGAGTTAATGAGAAAAAGGTTTAACATGTGAAAACTTATGGATGAGATTCAATTTAAGATGCAACTGAATTCAGAAAGACTTCTCTCACAAATTCGATGAGAAAAAAACTGGAACTGAATTTGTAGAATGTTTTTTTACTCCTTGAATTGGATCTTGTCCATGAGTTTTCACATGATAATCCATGAGATAAAAAATGTAGCTCATATGTAATAAATAGCACAAAGTTTGCTCAGGTGCAGTAATCCATGTCAGCGAATGAAATGTTAACTTTTAAGCTGTCGATACTACCTTATAATTAGTTGCTGCAGGAGATTAGACCTGTAGCATCCCTTGCACCTTTTTTTTCATTAACCCCCATATATATGATTTCTATTGTTTGCACCAATATATTGCAAACCACATTATTCATACATATTATTCATATATCATTCACAAGATACAGTATATAGATTATTATGCTTAATGGAGTATACACATATGTGGATCTGTGAGTTGTACTTCTCATAAATTATTCTATAATTCTGCTTTGGTATTTTCACGGAGTCTATTACCAGAGATTGACAAAAGATAGGTAGAGACAAGCAGGCAGACCCTGTGAATGTTGATATTAACATCCAGTAAGGTTGATAATTGGATGTTCCTAAATGAATCCCAAGCAATGATCATAAAATGAGATACCGGATACTTAAATTTACTTGACTAAATCCTGTAAACTGTAAGTAAAAATCATTAGATCTAAATTCAAGATGTCACTTTTTGTGTGCCTTGTTCTAGTAAACTGCCTTCAAAGACCTAACCCCCTAGTAACAACATCCCTCCTAAACTGCCTGTCATCATAGTAAGTTAGTAACCAGGGTCGGACTGGCCCACCAGAATACCAGGAAAACTCCCGGTGGGCCAAGGTGTCAGTGGGTCCTCATGTTGCTAAACTTTTGGCCTATTCCATGGCCATTCTTCTATGAGAACAAAGAGGCTCTATAGATGGAATAATTGATTATAGTATGTAAAGAAAACAAACTAGGACAATAGAGGTTGATTGAGGAGATGAAGAATATTAGTACTGAGTGTGGCCCACTGGTATAAGGTTTTATGGTGGGCCCCTAGTCTAAGGTTTTATGGTGGGCCTCTGGTCTAAGGTTTTTGGGTGGGCCCCTGGTGTCCCAGTCCAACACTGTTAGTAACATAGTGTGTTAGGTTGAAAAAAGGCACACATCCATCAAATTCAACCTTAAGTCTGTAAATAACCTAACTGCGGGTTGATCCAGAGGAAGGCAAAAAGCCTCATTTAAGTTTCTCCAATTTGCCTCAGAGGGGTAAAAATTCCTTTTTGACTCCAAGAGGGAATTGTTTCAAAAAGCATTACTTGTATTCTAGTTGGGACCAAGTACACGGTACTGTTTTAGCATTAGGAAATACGTTTTCAAAATTTTAATTATTTAATTAAAATGGAGTATATGGGAGATACACTTCCTGTAATTCAGAACTTTCTGGATAGTAGGTTTCCAGATAACAGATCTCACACCTGTACTATACTGTATACAGGGTTGTTTTGCATATACTGTACAATGGATTAAAATAGTAATATAACAGATATTACAGAAGTGACAGTGAACAATATATGCTTATTTCAGTACACATTTGACAGGAATGGGAGGTCACAGTGGGAAAGTGCTCAGGCTTTGGGAAATATGTGTGCTATTTGGAGAGGGAAAGGAGCATTTACTCTAGCTTTTTAACTCCCCCAAGCAATATATTCATCTTATACACTTTTTCTAATGTAAATATGATAGCACATTATGTAAATATTAACACTTCTAACTATGTTTATGTCTAAGCAGTCTATTGAAATACGGCTTGAGTTGATAAATATTCACATTTTAATTCCATAGAAAAAAGAATGAGGAAATAAGTGCACCCACATATCACGTTAAAGATCAAGGCCACTACAGCAACAAAGCAGTTGCTATGGAAATAGGTGCAGGTGTAGTTTTAATGCATCTGAAGAGGTGAATAGGCTCAGGTATGCAGCATAGTCTTGAATTCTTTCTCATTTCAGATGCTAATTATATAAAATAAACTTACCATGGCAACTTTTTCAAAGAATGCTAGCTAAATGTGCAAACTATAAAAAATTTATATTGTATAGGACTATCTGCATTGCGCTTATATAGCAACTTTGATATTACAGACAGTAAGTACATTTGAAGCATGTGTCCTGCATATGTACGGAAAAGTACAAGGCTTTTAATATGATTACGCAGCCCTATTAAAAGTCCTGCATCCAAATGCTGGTTGCCTAATAAAGTACAGAAATATAAACACAGGTTCTTACCTTATTATATGGTGCATTTTGGTATGAGGGCTGGAAAGCTAGCTGTCTCATGGAAACCTGTTTAGATCTGTATAAGAGACTGCTTGATAACAATTGTTTAGAAATCACTACAGGAGTATGTGTACTTTTATCCTGTCCCCACTTCTAATGTACTATACTCCTCCTAGCACATTCGATTCAAGAAATCTTCTAACATAACCGCATCTCATCTCTGGTGCAGCCTACCACACAAATTAATTTTTAAGTGGTAGAAACACAATAATACACTGAACCCCCTGAAACCATTTATTTTTAGAAGGTACACATTTGGGCAAATGTAAAATGGGTAACCATGTCTTTCTGCTTCAAACTACTGAGTCGAAATGCTTTTCCAAAACTGATGGTTTTGATGAAATACCAGAAAAACACATCAAAGATTCCACTTTCTAGCATCTTATCTCCCACATAGCATAAGGTACCAAGAGAAAACATCTGAAAAATGAATTCCAAGGGTCCACTGAACAATTTGATGTCCATTGGTGCCTAGCAACCCCAAAATAAAGTTAGTGTATACATATTTCATAGAATATATTTTTACTATCAAAATAAAGACTGCCTGTGGGGTAAAAGCATCAACCACAGAAAAACCTGGGAGGTCTAGGAAAAAGAGGTCACTGCAGACATATAGAGTTCATGTGCCTGCTGCAGCCTAGGGGCCCCTGGGCACTCGTTCCCACGCTTTGCTCATTGCCTAGGGGCAGGGAAACAAGCAGGGCCTGAGGAAGCTGTTTTAAAAGTCGCTTCTCCACTTGCAAACCTAGAAGTGCAGCAGAACATCAAATTATAGATCTCCCAATAAACTCCAGGTGGGGCCGTGATGTAGCAGGAAGTGGGCCATGACATAAAGGAGTGGGACATGCCATAGCAGGGATGGGATGTGACTAAGGGGCTATGATTTGTCGATCAGTGATTGCCTGATTGCTGTATCAATCTCAGGGAATCTTGCCCGGGTTTCCGGAAAACCAGATGGGTGCCAACCCTAGATGTGAGGCAGGAAAGTCTGAAACTTAACAACTTGATTGTAGGCCGCAGGTCTCGCTCCCAAACTCTCAATACTGTGCTGGAAGCTTGGAATGGCTCTGGCTGGATTTCAGTCTGCTTCCCAAACTGTGCAGGAGGATCTCTGCTGTCTCTCTTACAGCATGCACATACAAACTGGTCTTTCACAGAAAATCTACAGCAGCTCTCAGCAATCATTCTCCTCAGGTCCTTTTTTTTCTCCTCCTTTCTCCAGAGGATTTCTTTTTTTACCCCACTTCCTCTTTAGAGCACAGCCTTCTGGCATCTCTGGTATGAGACTGATCTAATAGCAATGTGCTGGCACAAACCATTTTTGTGTAAGCATGCATGTAACCCCCCATTATTGCAAGGTGCATCTAATGCCCTTGGCCTTTTGAATGCAGACTTTAAGTAGAGGCCTCACATCTGCCACTGTTTGAAATCTTTTCTTTGTGTTTAAAAAAGTGCAATTTCTTTGAGACAGGTTTTTGTTAGAGATCCAAATTTGCATCTATTTTAGTTTCACTTTTTATCCCACATCAGAACAAAGTGTATGGATGGTTTCTGTATTATGAGCTACATGCATTCACTTTTAAAGCAGCAGAGGTCGAGAGGGGCAACTGAGGGAAAGGTGTTGTTAGTCCCTTTTTTAGTCAGGGAAAGTTACTTATTATTTTTCAGTATTTAGAAATGAGATCAGTTATAGATTGTTACCCCTAATTTGAGGCTTTCTTATTAGGATTGCATATTGGTCTCATTTCAGAATACAGTGCAATGGTAAATTGCAAAACTAGGGTGCACATTACCATGCAGCTTCCAGAATTCCAGCATAATTGTACATAGTAAAATTGAGTCATAGTTAAGTTGAGTGCGGCCCTGAGATCTGATTGTTTGTTGATTACCGCTGGAGTTTGCACCCAGGCACAGTTGGACATTTTTTTCGTGAGTGCCAGCATTTTGCTTTGTCTTCAATATATATATGTATGTATATATATATATATATATATATATATATATATATATATAGTATATTTATATATAATACACATATCCTGTAAATGATATCCTTTAAAACGGTGCTTAATTATGGCATCTGTTATAAATGGATTGTAGTGATGTAATTTCTGTCCCAACTCTCTGAAACTTTTGTATTATAATAAATAAAGTAGGGTAACCCCCCAAAAATAATTTCACTCTTTTTCAGACTATCACCCTAAAAAGGTAAAACACGCCAGCGTTTTTTGGGGACTTAGAAAAAATTAGCATTTTTTTTTTCAAACTCCTATCTATTGTATTGGACTTCGCCAGGGCTGACCTGGCGAAGTAACATCTAGCGTAAGTGGTAACGTTCCGTAAAATGATCATCTTAATAATCCTTTGTCAGTGCGCAACTTCTCCTGGCGTAAGGGTGCGAAATTGCGCTAGTCTATCTACTTCGCTAGCAAAAATTCGCCAGAGTCGGTGTTAGTGAATTTGCGAAGTTACGATTTGACGTCACGCTGGAGAATTAGCACTAGCGTTATACGTTTCGCGCTTTAGTGAATTTCCCCCTATATATAGCAATACCCTTGGATATCATGCTTAAAGACATAATTACAATAAGTTGCATTTGTCACAATTCATATGCACTGGACAAATATGGACACAAATTTGTATCTGTTTCAGTAATGTTCGTGGTTTTCCCCCTTACATTTATGTTTGAATGGCATAACTACTACATGCATCAATAACAGCATTAGTGGTTCATTTTTGTATATCACTTACCTTTGTATGTTTAGTGGGATTTTGCAATATAGTGGTTTCAGTTGGGGCTTCTTTAATATGTCTACTTATTTCTATAATCATTATACAACCCCTGTACATTGCTGCAGAGCATTGAACAGTGCTGATATCCTAGTGTGGCTGCCAAGGTCACCACTGCAAAGAAACCTATAATATATCCAGCTATGCCAAGTACCAATGTTTGTGTGAATGGAAACTAATGTTTTAGATGAGCTTTTCTTTCATGCACAGCTTGGAAGTTTATCTGGGATGCACCTGTTTTTCCATGAATTCTTTGTACTCCCTTATGATACTACAGATTAATTCTGTTTTCTCCTTATGTTAATATATTCTACAATGTGCCCATTTTAATTCAATGAGAAAAACTGTATGCTCTATCTCATGGAGATTGCAGTTTTTTTTATTCAGGTTCAGGTTATGAACTTTAAAATCCTAAGGACTTTGTTAATGGCTTTTTAATTCTGATGAATTTATTATTGACTGGTTTTATAAATTCCTTATTTATTTTTTTTAATTATATCTTAATATATTAATTGGAGCTATTTATTGTTTCAATATTTATTGTTTCAGTTAGAACTATATATATGATGGTAGTCTGGTCAGCCGCACTTTAATGCCGCACTAATTCTTAATACTAATAAATATGTGTTTAGTTGAATTATCATTTTTAGTGATTAAAGGTTTGAGGTGGGTATGGCCCCCATCTGTTGGTATTAATGAGAACCAAACCCATACTTTGAAAAGCCCTCCCCCCACAGCCCCCCCATAGACCCCTCTCCCCCCAGCCTACTTACTATCCTAGGCAAATGCCCCTAACTTTTTACTCACTCCTCGCGGCAGATTCAGGTGTCAGAGATCATGACAGCCATCTTCTTCATCTTTGGTAATTTTTATGTATTGAACAGTGTTTCAGTTGGAACAAATTCCTGGTTCCGGACAACTGTGCATGCACCGAAACTCAAAGGCCTCAACGAAGAGACGAAAGAAGACAAGTAGAAGAAGATGGCTGCTGTGAACTCTGACACCTGAATCTGCCGCGAGGGGTGAGTAAAACATTATGGGCATTTGCCTGGGATAGCAAGTAGGCCTCGGGGGCTTGGGGGCAAGGGTTTTTTAAAGTACAGGTTTGGTTCCCCTTTAAGGTCAGTACAGTACTCTAATTGGAGGAAAACAATTAATACTATGTCATGGAGAAAGTAAATGTCTATGAGGAAATCTGGAATTAAAGGAGAAGGAACCCCTGAAAATGAATAGGACTAAAAATGCCATATTTTCTATACTGCACCAGCCTAAAGTTTCCGCTTGTCAATAGCAGCAATGATCCAGGACTTCAAACTTGTCACGGGGGTCACCATCTTGGAAAGTGGGCTCTGAGCAGCTGTTGAGAAGCTAAGCTTAGGGGTGGTCACAAATTATCCACCAGAAAATGAGGTTGGCCTTTCATACAAGCTGATGCTACAGGGCTGATTATTAAATTCTGATGCTAGTTGCACTGATTTCTGTGCTGTCATGTAGCAATTATCTGTATTAATTACTAATTAGCCTTATATTGTGACATTTCTATTCTATGTGTACTGTATATTGTGAGTGGGTCCCTAAGCTCAGTAAGTGACAGCAGCACAGAGCATGTGAATCAGTGAATCAGCAGAAAATAAGATGGGGAGCTACTGGGGCATCTTTGGAGACACAGATGTTTATTACTAAAGGGCAGTGGTTGATTTGAGCTGAAATAGAAGTACAAAACATAATGTACAACATTTCTAGCCTACTTCTTTAGTTTAACTTACCTTGTCCTTTAAACTACAAGATATGTGTTTCACATCAAGTTGAATCTGGGCCAATCTGTAGTTATACTTAACTGTCATATGATCGTCATATATATTAAATATATTAAGTCAACGCTGTTATATGTTCACAATACCATCTTAACATAATTATTACTTGAATATATATTTCAGTTCAGCAAATGTGCAGGATGTGTGACAGAAGAAACACTATTAAATTCAAATTACATGTTTCACTTTATAGTTCAAATGTACCTATATGAAGAGACAAGGCATTCTAATCGAAGAACTATGTCACATTCTGTATTTCTGCAAATGATAAGAAAATATTTAATCTTTTTGCAAAATAATGTAGTCACATTTGAAAATAATGAATTTTTAAATTGCATTTACTGAAGCTAAACCCATTTCCTTTGCTTGGGTCCTGACTTTTGGGAAGAACTGATATCCTCCACACAAGATCTGATGGATATCCTCCTATTTAGAGCATGGGATGGGAAATTAGCTAATTAATTTCTACATTATTCTAACCTTTCCAACATTGTTTCTTAATACTAGGCTGCGATTAATTGATTGTGATGAGAATCTTGATCAGTGATACAGTTACGTTTTTTTTTTCCATTGAGAAAAAACATTTGTCATTGTACAGTTAAATTACTTTGTTTGAATTATATAATTGTAGATCATAATCTTGTTGGAAAGTGTAATCTTGTGCTATTCATTGGTTGTGATGGGCTATTTTTTTTTTATAATAATTAGCTTTGTTTATTTTAAATGAATGTCTTTAAATAGTTTATTGTGATCTGCCTAGCTTCTGCAAAGCACATTCGGCAATCATGCACATATAAAAGCTAATGGCCCGTGCATTATTAATGCCATATTTTATAGCATATAGATAAATCTTTAATGGGTTCAGTAAATGGTATGGTAAAGTGCCCTGTTTTTTGTTTAAATTGTGTAAACCTTTTGACAAGATACTGAGGCTGGTGAATATTCTTTTTCAGTGTTTTAAGATCTGTAAGCATTTAGCAAAAGAAATAGCAACTAATTCTCTATTGCAATCAGCATTCATAAGTGTTTATTTTACCTGTTTCCAGTACATGAGCATAATCCATGTTTTAGTATGTTAGGTATGGGACCTGTTATCCAAAATCCTGTCCTATCCTGTAATTTGGATTTTCATGACTTATGTCTATAAGAAAATCATGTAAACATTAGTTAAACCCAATTGGCTGGGTTTGCTTCCACTAAGGATTAATTATATCTTAGTTTGGATAAAGTAAAAAGTACTACTTTATTATTTCAGAGTAAAAGGAAATCATTTTTTAAGATTTGGATTATTTGGCTAAAATTGGGTCTTTGGGACAGGGCCATTTGGGAATTCAGAGCTTTCTAGATAATGGGTTGCTCTATCTCCCATAAATGGGACCATCTCCCATAGACTCCATTTTAATCAAGTTATAATAAATTATTGCCTTACGCATACATTGTACGTGATCCTAAGTAAGGTATGGTTAATCCTTAATGGAAGCAAAATAATTCTATTCAGTTTATTTAATGTTTAAATGATTTTTAGCAGACACTGTATAGTGATCCAAAATACAGAAAGATCCCTTGTCTGGAATACCCACCTGGAGAATTCTGGATAACAGGTCCTGTTCCTGTATTTCAATGGAAATCTCCTCACTTTATGCACATCTTGTAATCCATCTATGATTCACATCCCTCTATATATATCAATGACATCCTATCTATGAAATCACATGGAGACCAAGGGGCAGATTTACTAAGGATCGAATTTGAGGGTTAAAAAACCCTCGAATTCGACCATTAGAAATTGGAGGATTTTTTACCGCAATTCGATTGGTCGAACAATCGAATAGAAAAATTTGATCGATCGATAAAATCATTCGAATCGAATGATTTTAAACATTCGATCGAAGTCCAATTCGGTAGCATTGATCTGGTAAACTAGGCAGTCAAATAAAAATTTAAAGGGGAAGTACTTTGACTGTCGAATAGTCGAATATTCGAATAGATTTTAATTTGAATCATTCGAATCATTCAATTAGATCGAATTTTCAAAATTCACTGGTCGAATTGGTCTTCAAAAACATTCGAAAATTTGAATCTTTTTGAAAATTCTATCGAACTTCGAATCCTTCATGTGAATTTAGTAAATCAGCCCTTAATTGTCAATTGCTTGTCATGCAGTCAACTGGAGGCAATACTACATTGCAAAGAGTCTTTATAATTCAAAAGTGAACCCTACAGGCTTGCAAGAGATTCCCATGGAAAAGATTCTAGTGCTGCCCAACTTTATACATGTAATGGGCCAGTAAATAACTATTCCATGTTTAGGGACAGAGAGAAATTAAATAAGGTTGCCTTGCAAAAAATGTTTCACAACATTTTGTATAACACAGAGCAATACATGTCACATATTTTATGTGTAAATATGAACAAAATTAATTTTACACGGTTTTACTGCAGTGCCACCAAAATATAATGAATTATACATTTTACATTTTCTTGGATTTTACACTATTATCTGTTCGCCTGAAAGATATTCCTCTGCATATTAAAATCTTACCAAATATACAATACATCAATAAATATTGTATTTGCAGCTTTTGTTTTACTTATCTCATAGCTAACATAGTGTTTGCTCTGCTAACCATAGGCTCAATACCATTTTCAACCAGTACCAAATTATCATGCAAAATCATAGATTTGTCTGATTGTGAAATGGTTTTCTGATGACATGTTTATTTGTCAGGCTGCCCAGGGCACCTATATGGTGGCAATCAAACTACCTAAGAATCCTAGGTATTGATGTGAAATACAAAAAATACTGGCTTCACATAGGAAACACATACTTTTAATTCCAAATGATATATTCGGAATGTGCATATTCTCAGCATCCTCACTTAAGTTTGCATAGAACATTAATATTCAGCACTTATATTGGTCATTCTTTGGGCATCTGGCAGGTTGGCAGACAGGGGTATTTTTGTAACATTAGGTGCAAGTACTGTACTTGATGATGGATACAATTTTGAAATTAATGCAGAATTTATCTGCTGCAGAGCTGCAGGTATAGTTGCATAGTTGATTTGGGCTGAAAAAAAGACAACTGTTCATCAAATAAACTCCAGTGCACATCTATAACCTACATGCATGTATCTATCTACCCACTCATGTATATAAACTACATATATAAATACTTTTACTAACTGTAAATCTTAAGATCACCTTTGCATCTGGGAATACAAAAAAGGTGGGGCCCCAGATTGGGGTAGGATTTTTAGAAATCGGGAAAGTCCAGACCCAGAATCCACTGTGTAGCCATTGGGCAGCCATTCAAGCAAAGGATACAAAGTAGATTTATTCTGAAGAACCCTATTTTATACTATATAGCTTATCTTTTATCTGCCATGTGTCATGTGCCTTTTCTCCTTTATCAGCTTTGGATGGCTGTCCCCATGGATATAACAAACAAGGGAAAGTTGTGCTTGTCCCCATGGATACACATATATAAACTATAGTAGTCTTTCTGAATCAAACACACCAGTTGTTCCAGTGTTCTGTTGCACAGTTGCGCCAGTGCAGTGCAACAGAACATTATATTTTCATTACTTTACAACACTATCATTTTTTGGTGTTACTGTTCCTTTAAGTCTGTCTAGTTGTTTCAAAAAACAGTGGTTACTTTTTTCCAAACATATTTAGTTCAAATGAAAACACTGTAACGCATCTTTTCTTAGACTCTATTTTAACTCTTTTTAGTAGGCAGTCAAGTTTTTTTTCCCTTCCTCTGACGTTTATTACACACTTAGCACTAGTGCTGGTTTCTAGCACTTGCTTTTCATCTCTGTGCCTTGTGCTGACTGTGGAAAGTGTAGGTTTGGCTGCAGTGATGGCTCTCTATAATGGCTGTGATTACACCCTCTGCATCTTCTTCACAGTGCCAGCTTTTCAAATGAACAGCACATTATGCCTAGATAAAACTCAAAGAGCAGCTTAATATCAGGGTTCTTTGGAGCTCTAATAAATGGTTCAAGATCGAAACAGATAAAACCATAACAATATTTGTCTGCATGCTATAAGGTAGAATGCCTGAGAGTAGTGTATGCCATATTTGGGTCAAAGATTATCTGTTATTTTTACCATATTCCTGTGATAAAAGAATTCAAGGTTTGGAGAGAAAAGACAGCATTAGAACATGTATTCAGCAAAACACAAGAAAGCCACTGTATGTGGTAAAAATTAAAATAGATGCTTAAGAAACAGAAGCACTTCACTCCTCCACAATATTCTAAATTGGTGTGTTTTAACAGATCTCTAGAGAACACTCATAACCATTTATTGTTTTTAAAATATTTATTTTAATGGATTTTAGTAAATGCAAGCAAAAACAGGTAATATCACAGACATTAACCTGTATTGTTTTATTTTGTTTGCACAGCATTCTGCTACAGGGCATGTAAAACTACAACAAAACAAAAGCAAAGAGGGGAACACATAAATATGTACACACACATTTATATATATATATATATATATATAGAGAGAGAGAGAGAGAGAGAGAGAGAGAGAGAGAGAGAGAGAGAGAGAGAGAGAGAGAGGATGTAAAACCAGCACTCTCGATAATTCAGTCGATTCAGTGTATGAAGTGCCTATGTTTTCCCTGTACTGTACTGTGCAGTTTCTGGAGGTAATAACATTAGGGGGCTGATTTACTAAGGGTTGAATTTCGAGTGGAAAATACTTCGAAATTTGACCATCTAATTTTTTGGGGGATCATTTTCGATCGAATATGGCCGTTTTCGATTGAAAAACGGGTGTATTTGATCGAAAGAAAATCCTTTGAACCGATTTTCACCAAAATCCTTCGATTTCTCAGAACTTTTCAGGACAAGTTCTGTGAGGTCCCCCATCGGCTAAAATGGCAATTCGGCTGCTTTAAGCTGGCGAATAGTCAAATTCAAGGATTTTTAAAGGGCCAGTACTTTGAAATTCGAATCGAATTTTGGGCTATTCGATAGTCGAAGTACCTCAAAATTACTTCAAAATTAGAATTTTTGAAATTCTAATTTTATTTGGATTTTCACTTCAACATTTTCGACCCTTAGTAAATCAGTCCCTAGGTATCCTGGATAAATAGGGTTTTGGTTGCAGCTCTTCCATGAAGACTAGATGGGTGTTATCCAGTTATCCTGTCCAGATTGGCGTACTGGGGTTCCAGTGGTTTTTGCCAGTTCTGATTGGTGCTGGACATTGTCTGATTTCAAAGAGAAATAAGCTTGACTCATCTGCTGCATTCAGTTTCCAATGCTTCCTGATGGCTTCCTAGCAGTTTGACGTTTATCACATTTTAGGAATATTTTCCTGTGTGCTCAAATATGGAACTATGTCAATATGGCAGAAAATCTTCTTCTTCTCTTTGGACTTTTTGAGTTCATTGCCTGCACTGAACTATAACACTAGATCAATTTGCTAAATCCTGGATAACGGACTAGCACAAAATGCTGTCTTACAGAGGGCTTACAGATTCTGTACAAATCAAATTTATTTTGCATTACTACAAATAATCTGTAAAAGAAAATTTGTATAGATAAATATATAGATATACTCTTTATAATCTATAATAACTAGAACAGTCAACTGACTTTTTTTTTTACTTCTTTCTTAGTTGTTGTTTTTTTGTAGTAGAAAAGAAAGACTGCCTGTTTGTAGCCCTTGCAAGCATAATATTTTCCAACATCAAGGTAAATGGTATTTGAGAGACTTCTTTCAGCCTATCAAGTTTCCCATTCTTTAGCTTTTTTATTGTTGCTTTGTCATACCTCTGCAGGTTGCTCATTTTTAATTGATAATTCCTGAATAATTCAATTGCCAACTGTATATTTTAAAGATGACTGGGGTTACCATTCTTTTTTTTTTTTTTAAGTCTGCCAAACCTATGTAGCCATTAAATATGGTATGAAGGGGGTCTCATTAAATAAGCTGGAGGGGAAAACTACAAGTACTGTAATGCTGAAACAATCTTGAGTCCTTTATGTGAAATCAATCACAGATATTTGTAGTATATATGGAATCACATAAACTGCTAATCGGCACATTTGCATTCTTTAGAACTGCACTATGTAGTTTAAACATACTGTGACAGGTCCTACACTTGCTTATGTTATAATACTAGTACTATACTATAGATGATTCTTGGTACATAGCAATGCAATAGTCATACAATACACAGCAGTGCAATATCAGCATGCATTTAAGTAAAAAGGTCTACTATATGGTATTGTTTTTTTTATATGCGTTAATAGTCACAAAGATGCTTTTGTGACTTCTATTACACCAGCCAATAACCACCACATTTCTCACAACAAGTTGTTAGCTTCCAGGTTCTCCCCTCAATTCCAACTGTGGTGCAGATTTGCCATTCACCAGCGTCACCACTCGCAGAGACTTCACTGATTTACTAACAGGGCACAGGCGCCAGTTTGCTAGCCAAAGAGACAGACGCTAGTGATGATTCGCACTCTTACACCTGGCGAATGGACGTTATGCTGCAAATTCATTAAAATGCGGATTGAACTGAACATTACCTCTTTCGCCAGTTTTGCCTTCACCAGCTCAGACCAGGCGAAGTGCAATGGAGTGCATAATATGTCCTCAGTTACTTACATCATATTCTGAGTGTAAAAAGCATCTAAGTTGAAAAACAGCTGGTGACTTTTCCTTTTTTCAGGGTGATAGGCTGCAAAAGTCCTAAAATCTTTTTTAATTTTCTAACATATGGAACATTATTTTACATGTGCTGATGTGTAGGCCATTATACCAACACTATTGACTTTATTAAGGTTCCCTGGACATGTCTACTTATCAGTGTAAATGGAATGTATTTGATGCAACATGTAACATAAAGACATCCATTCAACTTTTAATTTTCTGACGTATGAAAATTAGCCTGAGCGCAAGACCTCTAATAAATTTGCACTAAGCAGAATGGAACACCAGATTTTTTATTTGCTTGCATTGCCAAAGTAACGCTACTGAAAATTTGCCAGCGTCTGTCGGCCAGGACAAAACTTTGCATTCTAGAACATTAGCTTTTTCCAGCAAATTTTTGTCGAAGTTTTGCAATGGATGCAAATTGGTCGCGGGTTAGTAAATCTGCCCCCAAATGTATTTGCTTCTCTTTCCCTGGGAAGTCAAAGAATCTGTAGAAAGAAGATGGATGGATACCCTTATTTACTTATTTAGAAATAATGTTACCATTACCGGGGTCTGACCAATGTCAGCATGAGTTAAACGAAAAGGTTGTTTTTAAAGAAGGAAAGTACCCCGCTTGTAGCTAAGCAGGTCACCAGCAGGATATTTTCCTTCTTTAAAAAAACCTTTTTGATTAAATCAAGGAATCTGTCTTCCAAGATGGCTATACAGTTTATAGGATTCATATCAAGATTTGATTTAGATTTTAGCAATATAGCCAATGACTGTTAAAGGTTTGATCCTACTCAAAGGACTTTTTCAAGACAATAAATGCTTTAAAAAACATAGATTTTGATTGAAATCATTCCCATGCCCAATTTTGCTTTATTTATTAATAAAATAACTCAATTTAATCTGATTGGTAAAGAACTCTAAAAAATTCAGCCAAACTCCTAATTGTTCAATTTTTTTCAGGATTTTCCTGAAAAGCTTGTTTTTTTCAAGTTTTTGCCCAAAACACCAGAAAAAGTTGCAGACCACGATAACTTCAGTTTGGGATAGGTGCCTATTCCATTGACCTATTCAGGACCTCAACAGCTGGAGAGCTGCTGAATGAAAATTCTATTATTAACTGAAAAACACTAATATAAAAATTAAAGCCAAATGCTTTTTGTCACAGAATATCAATTTCTATGTAATACTTAAAGTTATTTTAAAGGTAAGCAACTAATTAAGTGAAAACTCTTAAGAATGATAATATGGCAGCAGAAATTAGATTTTTATCTTGTTGGCAGTGATTTAGGAGATAGGAACTGTCTTTTTCTTTCTCAACATTTTTAAAAGGTGATTAAGTTTTCCATCCAATTTTTGCCTCTCAGATTAACTAGAGTGTTAGAAAATTGGCAAGGATGAAATATTCAATGCCAGATGTCATTCCACATGCTATGCCATAAAATGTCAACAATGCCACATTTCCCTGAAATATGAAACACTAACCATAAACACAAATATATTTCCTTTGGCGAGATTCTAATCATGGGATGTAAATTCCCCATCTGCAACATTGTACACAGTAATGTGAATAGGTAAGTTTGAAAAAAGGTCTATGTCCATAAAGTTTAAACTTTTTGTTTAAGCGAAACCTGTGCTAATTCTATTTGTGTATTTTTACAGAGACAAAGGAAATCATATATATATATATATATATATATATATATATATAGTTCCAGCTGTGGTGCACTCCAATTAAAGCAAAGTTAATGCCTGGGTGCTGTCATATGAAGTGTAGATAATCCTTTTCCAAAGAATGGACTTCATAGTAGAATCAACCAAGGTGAAGTTTATTTGTCAACGTTTCGGTCCAGTCTGGACCTTTCCCTTGAGAAAGCAAATTTTCACCAAAAGGCATTGGAGCCAAATTAAATGCAAAATTACATTTTTGTTAAGGCATTTTTATCTCTTCAGTAGCCTATACATTGTTTGAGAAACTCCTTTCCAGTATGGTACAACTGTTCTTCATAGTAAAAAAAAAAATCTCCTATGAAACAGAACACATGGTACGGATTTTCAAAAAAATTCTCTGCTGGCATAGTAGCCAATTTCGCACCTAAACTATACATGATAATATTTGCTCATCAATAATAAAATGAGTGAAAGGCATGTTAGGAGAATTGTTTAGTGCAGGTAATCCCTGTGTAGACATGTTTTGGTTGGTATATAATAAACAAGGTTAATTGACTTCATTTAAACTAAATTTAAGTAAAAACAAGAACAAACCAAAAGCACATACAACTTTATTAACCTAAATTATTAGTCCCGTATAATCAGTCATTTAATTCTGCATTGGGTGTGATCTTTTTTGCGTGTTCAGATAAATTGTTGGCAAAAAACTTCTTCCAGTTATCCCAGTTAGTTGACCTCCAATAGAATGGGAAGTCGCCAGGCTTCCAATATTTGGCAAATCAAGGTTAGAGAGTACTCCAGAAGGTCAAATGCTATAAAACAAGTTTTCTTTTATTTATGTGCACAACATGTTTCAGACCATATAGGTCCTTCCTCAGGAGAAAATCAGCACCTGAGGAAGGACCTATATGGTCTGAAACATGTTGTGCACATAAATAAAAGAAAACTTGTTTTATAGCATTTGACCTTCTGGAGTACTCTCTAATCTTTTTTGCGTGGTTGATTACTTTTTGCCTTTTGCTAGCTGCTTTCTCTGACTGGTGTCCTGAGAAAAGCCATTCATGGTAAATGTTGTCAAAGAAAATCCAAGCTGTGCTTGCCATCAAGTTGGAAGCTGAGCTTGGCTCCTCTTCAAGTCAGAACATTTTTTAGTTTAGCTTGGAACAGACATGGACCCATCTGATTCTGCTTGTCACACAAATCCTTTACATAAAAAATACCAAAGAACACAGCAAATGTATCTTTCTTTGAACCTCCAATATGTATATCCTAGTTGGTCTTCAGGCTGCTCAAACTCATCCCAGATCCCACTTCTGTCTAATACAGCTTGTGCGATCATGTGTTGAATTCCTGCTCCTTCTTGTTATGGCATGAATCCACAAGCCACCTATCTCCTTTCCATGCAATTCAATCCAGTTTCAGCTATAGCCTGCACAGTTCTCCTCTGAGAGGTCAAAATTTTTTTTTGCACAATTAGACTTTCCAGTGATGCCTGGAAGGGGAAGCCAATCCAATTTGTTGTCTTT
Source organism: Xenopus borealis (assembly GCA_024363595.1). Taxonomy (NCBI): domain Eukaryota; kingdom Metazoa; phylum Chordata; class Amphibia; order Anura; family Pipidae; genus Xenopus; species Xenopus borealis. Next base: position 115,953,462 of record CM044433.1, on the reverse strand, counting down.
ATTGTGAACTGTAGGAATGTTATTGATGCTCCTGGTTATATTTCAAATATCTCTTTTTAGTTGCTCAATACGACAAGAGGCTCATCTTAGTGAGTTAATTACTCCTCAAAGTGTAAACAGAAAACTTTACCATCTGTTATTAACAGTTATGGTTATGGTTGCAAGAATCTCTTGTGATAACTTATTGGATTCTGGAGGTGCAGGAAATGTTATTGCTTATACATTTCCTCTTACTGATGGGCTGCTGTACACTTCCTGTCTGGTCTGCTCATAATGTAGATGTGATATTACTAATTCCTGATTTTATAAATTAAGTAATATTGTGCTTCTTCAAGATGGGAGCCCATCAAGTGTCTGTTCTGCTCAGCTTGCTTTGGTTTCAGCATAAAGTGTGGACTGGTTTCAAGGTCAGTTAATCTCTTGGTCTACCTTTTTCACTTCGAATGCTTGTTTTTCCCTTTTTTTTCTGTTTTCTCTATTTTCCTAATTTTTTTCTTCTATTTTCTTCAATCATAAACTTACTAACTGTTGGAGCTCTTTGAAGAATATAAAAAATAACAATGTATCTTCTCCTGGAAATAATACAACACAAGCCCAAATGAGCCATCTCCTTTTTATTTTTATAAGACAACCAAATAGCATTTTCAGAGCAGAATACAAATGATTCTAATTCAGAAACCATGCAAAATAAATAATGAAAACCAATAAAAAGCTGCTTCATATATGTTTATCAATCTACAACTAAAAATTAATACTAATTTAAACATCCTCTTAAATAACAATCACATTTTAAACCACTTCTCATTTAATATATTATTTATAAAATATTTAAAAGATGTAGTATTAATATAACTAATTTTAAAATTATTTTTTAATAAAAGTTTTCAAAAATGAACAGCTTTTTAAATTACATTTTAAAAAAGCTTAAAAAAATAGAATACTATACTTTGATAGAACAAGGCTGATTTGTGATGCTTCACTACTCAATTGTTCTAGTGAAGCACTTGTAGCAAGTTGTTATAGGTAGATGTTTCAATGGGAAAGGGTTTACATGCACAAATATTCTTTCCTCTATGTTTTATAATATCTGCAATTTGGGGAGAACGTTAGAGATATACAATTACTCCACAGTTACAGTAGCAATTGTAAATGCAGCAGCACCTAATTACTCACTCTTGCTGAAAGCTAGCAGTTACAGAAATAAGTACAGGAACTGCTACCTAGTTTAAATGTAAGCTACAGTATGTGCAAATGCATTATTTCTAAAATTTGTATACCAAATCAGATGAAGATAAAAAGGAAAAAAACAGTATTTACCACTCACTTTGTTTAACCATTTTAAATCAGTTTTTAAAGACAATTGAAAAAAATAAATATATAATTGGATATAAATTCATTTTACACAGGACACCAGAAGGAAGGCGCAACAGTTAACAGAAAGTACAGAGAACAATAAAATAGGCAAAAGGTATAAGGCCTGATCTGTTTAAACTTTTCTAGCATCAAAAATAGTTGCAGAAGCCAGAAACATTGTATTGTTTAAAACTCACAGAAGTTATAGTTTCAAAGTCGTCTGGGAAGAATCATGTAACCAAAAAAGATGATAATAATAACAAAATTCCAGCAAACCAGTTGCTAAATTTTTATGATTCCAAAATTAGATTACTGCATGAATTCATACTTACTGATTGTTTAACAGATCTAAATTAAAAATGCACAATATAGGAATTCAACCTGACCCTTCAAGCACAGAGGCTTTTCCTATGCTTATTCCCTCTAGTCTGAATTGATGTCCTCTTTTGACCCTTCCCACTCCAAAAAAGAGTTGGAAAAATGTTGAGAAAAAGAAAAAAGGGGTGCACTCCAATAGTGTAATAGCAACAATACAGAGTACTTGAAATAAAAGTTATGCACTTTAAGCATTGAAGTTAAAACAGCTCATCAATAGTATTGCCCAACCTGTTTCATCAAACTTGTGATGTCATCATGGGTTTAAAGAAACTGATTTAGAACAAACATTCAGTTTACTGCAGAATGCCAAAGGAAGTGACAACAATGTACAGAACCATTCCGTACATGTGTGCATTTGGAGTACGGAGTACAGGATGTGTACTCAAAGCACTAATGTCCTCCACGCCCATAGTGTGCACACACATACCTCTCAGTATGTGTATGGTTAAAAATGTTGACCCATCTGTTTGCCAGCAGCATCCGCCCCCATAACAAGGTAGAGACAAAAAAGACAGGACCATCTGGTTTCTCCCCTTTTATAGAAAATTTATTTCAGCACTCGGTGATTCTGACCAGTATGTCAGTCATAGTTCATAGTTGAAAAGTACAGAGAAATCCCTAGAAGCATACCCTAAAGTTTTACATTTTCCATGTACTGTTTCTAATTCTGTGACACTTTTTGCCTTGAAAGAAACATAAAATATATAATTATCTCACTTTCAATGTAATTCTATTTTCAGTAGAGTTAGTTTGACTGGTATGGCTTCAGACACTGAAGACTGAAAATCATATGTCACGTAGATGAAAACTACACAGCTATCAGTATGATGCAAGATGTCAAACAGGCTTCTTAACTGACACTTTTTAAGTGTTAATACTGTCTACATTAACTGTCTTTCTGACAGCAAATTGCTAGGCTGGCAGATAAAGTGTATTAAGACTTATTTTAACTTAATTTAAAGGGAAACTGTCATGAGAAAACATGTTTTATTAGTGACTGAAAACAATGTAAATTGTAAAATAAAATGCTGAAACAAAATGTTGTAGATGTTTATATTTTACTTTTTTTTTTTTTAAATATTTTTGGTTTTGCTGGTCCTGAACAGGTAATGCGTATGCTTTTCATGCACCTTGCTTTGACTACATCCCTGCTTAACTTTTCCATGTAAAATCTTGTAAAATTTTTCAAAAATGGGCAAATCTCCACTGTTAAATTATTCTCATATTATTCTTATATAGAGCTAAATGCTGATTGGTCGGTATGAATTCCTGCAGAGGTATCGGTATGAAAGTTGCTGTTATTTTCAATAAACCTCTGGATGTTTTATAAAACTCTACTGATGTACACACATTTTACTCAGGAGCAAGATAAAAAGGGATTTGCATAGAAATTGTTTTCAGCAAATAATTCAATAGAAACATTTTTTAAAATGCAGAATGTGCTTTTCTTTTTTATCATCCCCATTCCCTAGAATTAGGGGAATTAAAAATAAATAAAAGCTACTCTCTTCCCTAGTTGGTGCCAAAATGTCATATTACAGATAATATGTAATTTGCCCAATGTTTCTCTGGAAATAATTACTTCCTCTCATACTCTTCCCCCCCCCCTCAAAATTACTCTGAACAATCAAGGAGGTGAGCTTAAGTGTGCAGAGGATGTAAAGAGTTACCCATCCCTACTGTGAGGAAGTGTAATCTATGCTGTGTGGGAGGAAGGTGTTACCATTTGGCCCAACGGTAGTAAGAAAGTTCCCACAGTCTATAAAAGGGGAGGTAGCAGATGTTCCTGTCTATTTAGTCTCCTCCTGGGGTGGGTGCTGCTGAAGAGCCTGAGGCAGGAGGCCTCAGTAGGACCTAAGGCAGAAAGTTCCATTAGGGACCAGGCTACATTAAAGGAAATTGAGAAAGGGAGCCCCTTCTAGATAGTAGCAGGTAGCACCTGTTATAGCACACTCTAGGGGTAAGGGGTAGACAGAGCATGCTAGAGCAACTTGGATCTCCACCAAGGAGATTGAGTGTGGGGTAGTTCTGCAGGCCACACCCACTAGACTATAAGCACTCAAGGGGTAGGAGAATGAAATGTTTGAAACACACTGTGAAAACCTTGTTACACTGGGAGCAGATATCTGTGGTTTAAGTCATATCCATTGCGGATGTCTGTGTGTCATGTGTTTCTGCCATGAATAGCCTGTGTATAAAGTTAGTACCATTCTCTTCAATGTTATCTCTTTAATAAATCTGCTGCCCCTGTGAAAATGTATCTGCTGAGTGCTATCGTGTAGTTTGGACACTTTTAATACTTTTGTGAAAACTCCAAGCGTCTCTATCACTTTTAAAATATATAAAAGGAAGTTGTTTTCGATTTCAGTGGTCTGCTCGGGAATCTTTGATCTTTTGATTTTGTTTGGTTCTGAGAAAGGGGTACTGTGTGGCCATAAAATATCTGCTTCTGTTTCAATTAAGGATTTATGGACAATTCCTGACTTACCTGGAGTTTGTAAATTGGTCTATTGAAAACTGGAATTGGCTGTTTCTGTCAAGTGAGCATCAGGTACTTGCTGAGTACTATGGAATAACAAATTATTTCTCTCATAATTTATAATATAATATGGAAAAAATTACTTCACATGCAACAGTTAATTACTTGATTGCCTTTAGTATTATGCTTTATATATAAAGAGAGAGAGATGACATGTTATATGTTAACCTTGATTTCAAATAATTTTCACCTTTTATATAGATTTTTTTTCCTAACATTCTTCTAGAATTTATAAATGTACATTTTAACAAAATATTATCATGGGTATTTTACAATTCTGAAACCATTACAAATATTCATGATTAAATCTTTAAATCAGTAGGATAGACTAATTCCAAACGTCCTACACTTACATCTTAACAGCGCACATATCAGCTTTATGGCTTTGATTTTCCATTTCAAATGAAATCCAACAAAATCTGACAGATGAAGTTGCTTGTGTAAAGTAGACTGAAGCACTCGAAGCATTATAACATTAAACACAGTATGTGTTAGTTCCCCTTTATGTATTCAGAATGAACCATCTCTAGAACTCCAGATGGCCATAAAGTAAGTTGTTATCTTGTGGTTTATTGTTGCTGTAGACTATCTTGGCAGCTGTCTTTTCACTGATGTCAGACAATATAGGAAGGTTATGCAAGTGAGAAAGAATTAAAAAGCCACACAAAAGGAAGAAGGTCACCGATTTGAGTTTTACAGCATTTCAATGTTAATTTACAACTGTCATTCAGACAGAGCTGCCAGGGTGTTACAATTACATCATGGTGGAGATAACCTTGGACCCATGTAACATCTCACATAAATGCATATTTAGACAGTTGCTGTTTTTAAATTAGAAGAATCACTAATCAAACAAAAAGCCTGAAGTTGGAAATATTAAAATATATAGATTACGTTTTTGAAAAAAGGTCTTTTGCAGTATATTTACTATGAGTACAAGTTTTTGCTGATCATCAGAGCTCAGATTCATTGCTTGTCCTGCTATTAGATTGGAGACAAATAAAAGACTCCTGACCAAGTAGTGGAAATTCATTGAAAAGTCCATGCAAGCCCCAGCACAATAGCAACAGTAATGCTTGTTTGTTGCTCATGCTGCATGGATCACATTATGCATTATCACTCTTTTTGTGCTGAAACCTGACTTGGCCGAGTCTATTTATGCATCAGAAGAAATGCATATTTTACTTTATTATTTGGATATCTACTCTAATTCCATCACTGCTGCTCAATTTACTATGCTCTTTTTAATTTTTTTCTAGTTCTCACTCTCATTTCTGTATCTTTCTATTTCCTCTGATTCTCATGTCTTTCTGTGTTTCGGTGTTCTTCAATGTAACATTTTTTTATATTTGTGTGTATATTGACAAATGTCCAGACTTAATTATGTAACCCCCTATGGAGAATGGTATGCAGTGTATCCCTTGTAAATGGTTCCCTGAGAGGCAGAAACATAAACTCAATTTTTACTTTTAAATTGATATCTATTTTACTTTGATTTGAACTCATTAATAAGCTGGTTCTTAAGCAAATATTGTAATCAGTCTTGTAAAGACTTTAAATTGCAGACACAAACAAAGACAGCATATTCTAGGTTTTAGCTAACATTATCAAAGATACTTTAAAAATATTACACAGAACAATTTAGCAGGACCTGAAAATACATAGTGAAGGGAAGTTGTGTTGCCAAGAAAAAAAAAACTATTTATAAAAATAATTTAGATATTGAAAAAAATCAAGCAATGGAAGAGAACTAAAAAGAATTTGAAGTCATTATAATTTTCTGCACAAGAGAGGAATATTTTTTGTGTTAGTATTTTAAGAAAAGGCTCTGGAAGTGACAAGGCAGAAACTGTAGGGAAACTGCTCCTGAGCTTTTGTTTTGGAATTAGTTCTCTGTCTACTTCCTTGGCAAATTTGCATACTATTGATATGATAACTTTTACAGACAGCTGTGGCATATGGCCTACTTCAATAAATATACACCGCAGCACCTTGCATAAATTATACATCATGTTACGTCAGCCACATAAGAGCAATCTAAAGTTCCCATCACATACACTATAATCTGCCTGTATGTTTTTGGATTGTGGATTGTAGGAGTACCCAGATGAAACCCATTAAGACATGGGGCACTACAAAAACTTACCATTTGAATGGTCCTATTTTACTTTTTCACCAAAACAACCAGGACTGAAGCTCCTGTAAAGGCTTCTTGGACATACATTGGTTAATGCAAGAAACCTTCTCTTTCTAATATCAACAAGTTCCTTATGGCCTCACCAGCCATAGCATACTAGATAATGGGGGGAAAGAAATGTTCTTGGATGATTCAATGGAACACTGCATTCATTGGAATTTATTATGATAGCGAGAACAATTCAGCTCCCCAATACTTTGGATAGACTGATAAATATAGAGATCGATACAGTTGAAACTTATCTTGATGAAGTATTATTTTATTAATCAGGGGATTGGCAATTGCAGATGTACTAGTAAAGACATATGCAAAACTAACACGTTTATCGAATTATTTTTATATTAACATTAACTGTATATGCACAGGTTTCCAACTTTTGTTTAGGGTTTATAAACATTTAGGGTAAGATTTACTAAGGTGAAGTGAAGTGAAAATTCGAACAAAATAAACAATTTAAAAATTCGAATTTCGCAGTAATTTTGGGATACTTCTACTACATCGAATAGCCCATAATTCAATTTGAATAGAAACACTTAGAAAATTTTAATTTTCGAAGTGCTGCCTCTTTAAATCCTTCGAATTTGACTATTCGCCACCTTATAGCTGCCAAATTGCCATTGTGGCCTATGGGGACCTCCTGGAAGCTGTACGGAAAAACTGAAGCTTTTTTTTAAATTGTTTGAATTGTTCTAATCGTTCTAATTGAACGATGCATTTGAACGATTCAAACTATTTTTATTCGATCAAAAACAGACCTATTTGATCAAAATAAGTAAATTTTTGATCGAATATAGCGTTAAAAAATTTTGATGGTCAAATTTCGAAGTTTTTTCACTTTGGGAATGTTTTTGGTTGGATATTTAACAAGCTTGATGATGTCATTTTCGGACTTACAATTGGTTGTTTTTATAGCAAAATACACATATTTTTGTATTTGACTATATTATGTAGATATCGCATTTAATCACTCCTTCCCATCTTTTCTGTTTACAAGCTTTTGTGCTGCTTGTCTGATCTGTGGCCTTTGTCGTCTTTTTGGACCATGACCTGACAGTCATTATTATGTCTTTTATCTTCTTTTTTTATTAGACCAGTCAAGCTTGACATTTGGCTTTTCAGAGATCCTATCCATTACACTGTCAGTGGAATGGGCTGATGTACTTCAGGCCACGTGTCAACAGAAGGTGAGGCAGAAATTCAGCCACAATGTAAAGCTAATTTTCCTGCCTGGATGTTAATTAAATACTTGTTAGGAGCAGCAGGATAGATCCTAATTAAACTTGTCTAATAACAGTGCTCTGACATATGCTGATGCTGAGAATTCCTACAGGGTTTAAATACTTGTACAAAGGCCAATATTACCTGTCACATCACGGGGTCTAGGTTAACCCTAAAGATGTACATTTATCTGTATTTTTCTTTACTAATTTGCCACATAATGAGCACAGGAAGTATGTGTTTAATTTGCACACATTTTAATTCTAGTGTCTCTGAAGACAGCAGGGGATCTCCAGCTCTAAAGGAAACAGAAGCATGCAACTACAGTAAAAAAGAAAGGCTTGATAGATAGATAGATAGATAGATAGATAGATAGTCAGCCAGGTAGATGAGTTAGATTAAAGAACAAGTTGTTACAACAACATGAATTAGGTATTTGCCACACATTTTGCAAGTCGTGTGTCTTTGGCCATCTATATACAAAGCATCAAAACACGCAATACTGGGTCTGCTGCTACTGTTTCAATTGGTTTTTCATTTGTGTGCACCGCCTTTTTTTTTTTTTTTGCCTTTTTTTTTCCAGCAGAATAACTAGTGGAATCTTATTGGCAAGTAATTGCCCAAGATTTGTGTGGTGTTTATACAAATGACCTGCATGTGTCACTGTGTATACACAGGACTTTCTGTACAGCTTGAAAGTGAAAGTAAGATATACTCTTCTCATCCTTGTCTACCAAACACAACAATTTGTCCCAGAAGTAAAAACCCCAGGAGAACCCTCAAATGCATACTTTTGTGTATACCATTGCTCATTTAAGTTGTGGGGTCCCATAACAGATGTACAATTTAAGATATTGATCATTAAAGTTTTTTTGTTATTTATAAAAGTCTGTTTTGGATGTAAAACTGATTTTATTGCTCTGTACAAATTAGGACAATGTCTGACAAGGAAAAGAGCTGACAAGGAATGTGACACCTTTAGTTGTTAAGTTCAGGTTTAACCTCTGATAGATTTTCCAGGTAGGTGAGATTGGAAGGGTTGGATGCTACCATGTACAGTATGTTTTAAATGTATGCCATTTTGTGTGCAGACTTGTCCTTAGTACTTACCTATTGGAATATGACTACATTCTGAATATGTTTAATAAGTTAATAGAGATTGCTGAGAATGAATGTTCTTTATTTTGATTACACCACTCTACAGCCCTTTGAGAAGTATTATCTCTTAGGGGAATCTAGCTGTCAAAAATGGACCAAAATTAATGGAATATTACCCCAGTTCCCAGGGCACAAATCAAAAAATATCCCGTTGTGCAAAATTTGTAAAGTTCCATTTTTATTCAAAAATCCATATTAAAAAAAAAAATTCATACTGACCACATGACGATCCCCCTTAGCCGTTTCATACAGTAACCTCCGATACCTAGTCTTAGGTGATTATGACAACATCACAGCAGTCACATGTTTAAAATCAACATAACCCCTCCCATCTTAGATTAAAACCAATCGTACAGGTTGGCCATGCCTCTAAAGTGTACATTGTTATAGCCATACATTTCAGAGGTCCTATTACAATTACATATATCATGTATAAATAATAATTACATCCCATAAAGAAACCATGTAAAAGCCCATAAAAAAATGTCCTTATATATTACATCCAAATAAATTACTCATATGATTAATATAGTATAATATACAGTGCAAATCAAACTTTAAAGCCCTGCAAAGACATTGTCAACAGACAAGAGTCTAGCCCTTATTCTTATATTCTTATTATATCTCACATCAATCCTTAAATAAAGCATGTGACATTAAACTCATAGGTAAGACCAAATGCATTTGTAAATTAAAAATCACCTATGACCGGAGAGTATAAAACGTGTAACGTGGATCATCATGGGGTCAGTAGAAAAAAATTTTTAATTATGAATTTTTGAATAAAAATGGTTAATGAAATTTGAACTACAGGATATTTGTTATTATAGGTAGCCCTTTGACAAGCCTCAAAACTGCATTATATAGTCCAGAGTGGAAGCTTTGACACCATTTGATGTTAGGTACCTTAGCCCTTGCTATATTTAAATTTGGTGGAATAATTTGTTGGGTGTCTTAGTTCGCAATGCAATAGGTAGAAATGTATTAAACAGAATTGTTTGAGATTGGGGAGCATTACATTTTTTAAAAATGGGAAGTGTCTTGCATGCATTTAAGCAGAAAGTATTGTTTATGTTTATCAGTCCTTCACTGTCGTTATAGTACTAATCAACCATGCTGAGGAGGCAGAAAAAATTATTATGTGTGTCTGGGGAATGCATTTATTCGTATTCATATTGCCAGCAGAAAGTTTCTGCCTTTAAAAAAGATTTGTTACATAAAAAAGGTAGCACCATCAGTTGTACCTCTTGGAACCAGACAAATGTATAGCAAACTGTATGAATAAAATAACTAATTAGATACACTCAGCTATAAGGCAAATGTTATATATATGAGCTACAATAATAATTCATAATAATATAATAATACAGCAATAATAAAACATTTTAAATGTAAGTTGAGAAAAAATAAATGGAACAATGTTCCATTTGTTTCTGTTTATTCTTTCAATATAAAGTGACAAGAATCTTGTTTTTTCCCATGATCATTAGTTGTTACTTTACCCTTATAGGGGGGTTAATCGTTGCTTGTGCCGCTTGGATAGAATTATGTCAGTAACAAATGAACAACTGCTGATCAAGCTCATCTTTTCTGGAAATCCCTCTAAAGCTCTATGGTGTTTATTTAGTCAAGAAGAATGCTGAATGTACAGTCTGGAAACTTTATTCAAGTAATTCTCAGCAATGATACTACAACTCCAGCTAAAGCACGAGAATATGCATTGTAACATTTAAACGTGTACAGTCCATGCAATGCAATTCTATATAATGATCAAATGTATATGCTGAAAGACATGGCACAACATCCTTTAACCAAAACAAATATTATCCAAACATTAATGAAACATTTACAAATATTTTACTTATCAAAATCCCCACATCTACTGAAGTTATAGAAGTATATTGTTTATCCCAAAGGTGGACCCATCGCCTCTCCACATTATTCCAACAAACTAACAGTAATACTGCTTGTACCCTACTTAAAATAAAAATACTGCTGTAGCTGATCCAATGGGTCTTGGTAAAAGATCTCACTAGTGGGCCTTTACCACTTCGCCAAAAACTTGTGGCACTTAAGTTAAGATTAACTTAAATTGAAAAGGGCAGTAATTGTCTGTGCTTAGCAAGGTCACTGTGGTGTCCAGTTGCACAGCCCCAGACCAACAGCTATGGCGGCAATACAATGTATTTACAAAATGGAGCAACAAGAGCTAAAACCCGAACAAGAGCTAAAACCCGAATATTCTATATAATAGCCACAACCTTGGGCAGTGAGTAGAATATGAATATGTAATTATCATTCACACAGATGTATATTGGACTATATTGGACAAATTGAATTAATGATTTCACTAATGAGGAGGGGTCTTGGTGAGCTGGAAGGGGCTGAGGGGTATAAAGCAAAACTGTGCACTTTTGATTGTATCCTGATGAAGGTATTACCCCCCGAAACATTGATATTATGGTGGCATGAATAAAAGGGGTACACTCCCTGACTGCTAAAAATTGTGTGTGCGGACCGTCTTTACAGTTGTACGGTTGTTGAAGTGCACGCCACACTTTGAAGTATTCTTGTCTGCCAAGCCTCCCTAAGCTATGGGCTTGGGGCGTTGCACCTGAGCCACAGTCTTTGAGCGGTGAGTAACCCGATTTTAATGCTTTTGAGAGTAACTGCTTAAGCAATTGGTCTGGGGCATTTGCACCTTGACCCACCTAGTCACAGGGTGAGATTTTGTATGAAGATTCCTTATGTTATTATGTTACTCTGTTTCTTTGGAAATATAGGTTGATGGTTGGAGCATATCCTAAAAAGGTTCTTGTATAAATATATTTACACTAATGATGGGCAAATTTTTTCACCTGGGACAAATTTACGGCGAATTTCCAACATTTTGCTATTCGCTATTGCTATTATTTAGTCTAAACACTCAAGTCCCTTGTTTTTATTTAGATACAAAGAAGATAAAATCCTACATAAATAAAATGCAAAATTTTTATATGTATATAATTTTTTTTTTTTGTTTTTTCCTTTACCTTAATAGCTATTTCAGTCTCTGAAATTTACTGAACTTTACAGGTTTATTCACCAATAGCAACCAAACAGGTAGCATTTTTGACCACTTGTATAAAAGTGATCTTGCTGGTTGCTATTGGTTACTGAACCTGAGCTGTCTTGCATTTTATTACATATATGTTATAGCCCTATATACAAAAAACAACATGGGTTTAATTTCTATTTGCCATAATTTATATTAATCTATTTAGGGGCACATTTACTAAGGGTCGAAGTAAGTTTTCGAATAAAATTAAAAATTTTCAAATTTTAATTTCAAAGTAATTTTGGGCTGCTTCGACTATCGAATAGCCCAAAATTTGTAAATTCAAATTTTGAAGTACTTGCCCTTTAAAAAAAAAAAAAAGCCCTGGAAAATAAAATTAAAAAAAAAATTTGTTTGAATTGTTCAATGCAATTGTTCAATTCAAACGATTTTAATTCAATTGAAAACAGCAATTTTCAGTCAAAAATGGTAATTTTCAATTGAAAATGACCCCCCAAAGAAATTCGATTGTCGAAATCGACCAGTAGTAAATCTGCCCCTAAATGTCAACAGTTTAACACTGATATCTTTATAACACATTAGTGCCCTTAAAGGAATTTTTCAGTATAAAAATAAAAACTGGATAAATGGATAGGCTGTGCGAAAAAATTCTAATGTAGTTATTTAGCCAAAAATGTAATCTATAAAGACTGGCGTGACTGGATTTGTAATTTAATTGCCAGAACACTACTTCCTGCTTTTCAGCTCTCTTGGTTTACATTGACTGGTTATCAGGCAGTAACTAATGAGTGATTGGGGGGAGGGCACATGGGACATAACTGTTGCTTTGGAATCTGAGCTGCATGATGAGGATCAATTGCAAACTCACTGAACAGTTATTTACCATGTGCACCCCCTTCAACTCACTGACTAACTCAGAGTTAGAGAGCTGCAAATCAGGTCGTTGGGTTTTGTTCTGTGGGACATCCACTCACTCCAGCCTTTACAGATTAAATTTTTGGATAACTGACTACATTAGAAACTTTTTTTTGCTTTGCACAGTCTATCTATTTACCCACTAATTATCCACTGTACCATATGTTGGGGTACCAGTCTATAATAAAATCTAAAATAAAGTCAAATGAAGTCATACAAATAGACTATTGACTTTCTTACTTGGTAGCATTTAATGGAAAATGAAGCCTTAGTAAGAAGGGATACGAATATGCTCCACTGTTCGTAAATAGTTCTTCAACAAATCCTGTAAAATATTCCGGTGTGAAAATTCTGACTTCCTTATTATATGTAACTGCAGAATGTGCCTACTTGCCCACAATACTTTTTTTTAATTTTATATTGCAGTGCCCGATCCTTACATGAAAACCAAGTCCTTTGTGTAATCTATGAACTACCAGAAAAGGAGCTAGCTTGGCCAGTGATACAAAAAACAGTTGCGGTGGCTTATTCCTTTCGCTTTTTATATAAATCCTACAGTAATTAAGGTAATGTTCAATACTTTTCAGCAATATTCTTCTTCTCAAAGAATCCTGCTTTGAGAGATTTTCAGAAGGCCTATGCTGTCAAGCAGCCTTAGCACATGAACATTTCCATGGGTAGCTATGCACACAGCGAGGCCGCCAATGGTGGCATGGAGAATATAACATATTTAGAGACAGAAAGACTCAGCCAGCTGCAATAAGAGAACACATAGGGACAGATTCAATAAAGGGCAAAGTGACTGATTCTAGCCAAAATTCGCCAGCGTGACGTCATTTTGTTACTTTGCCGATTTACTAACGAGCATAGTCGCCATCTCACTAGCGAAAGAGATGTATGCTAGTGTTGCTTTGCACTCTAAAGCCAAGCGAATTTTTGCTCTGGCGAAAGAGCATTACTACGTAAATTCAATAAGATGCGGATTTTACTGACCGTTAGCTGCTCCGCCAGACGTGCCTTTGCCAGCTCAGACCAGGCAAAATGCAATAGAGTGCATAGGACTTCCTCAATTTCCAAAAAATGCTGGCATCTTTTACTTTTTTCAGGGTAATATCCTGCAAAAGACCATCATTTTTTTTTAGGGTACCCAGGTTCTCCCCTAGATTTCGTAACATATGGTACATAAACTAGACACTGGGCTCATGTGTAGTGCATTATAACAACTCTATATTATTTTATTACGGTTCCCTGGGCTTGTGTAATGTAACGTGTTTACTGCAACATATATGTGCATTGAAACTTCTGTTCCTATCATATGCAAATTAGCCAGCGCAAATTCGCTTTTCTTGCCGAATTACTTGCACAACTTTGCCAGCTTTTCGCGCCTGTGATGCAACCATTTTTGTGGATTAACGCTGTCCTGGCGCATCTACGTCTGGCGAAGTGTTGCGATGTGAGCGAAGTGGACGCTAGTGCAGTTGCACTCTTTGGTGAATTTGCCCCATGGGGCACATTTACTAAAGGCAAAATGACTAACGCTAGCGAAAATTTGCCAGCGTGATGTAATTTCGTTCCTTCTCTGATTTACTAAGGAGAGCAGGTGCCCCTTCACTAGTGAAAGATATGTGCTCTAGCATTGCTTAACGCTAGGTGAATTTTCGCTCTGACGATTTATTACACGATTTATTACACAAATTCACGAATATGAAGATATTACTGAACATTACCTCTTGCGCCAGACTTGCCTTCACCACCTCAGACCAGGCAAAGTGCAATAGAGTAGATAGGAGTTTGTCAAAAAATCGTTGAGAATTTTTCTAAGTTTCAAAAAACGATGGTGCCTTTTACTTTTTTCAGGGTGATAGCCTGCAAAAGACCGTAATTTTTTTTGGGTACCCAGGTTCCCCCCTACATTTCCTAACATATGGCACATAAACTAGACACTGGGCTCATGTGTAGGGCATTATTACAACTCTATATTATTTTATTAAGGTTCCCTGGACTTGTGTAATGTAATGTATTTACTGCAACAAATACGTGCATTGAAACTTCAGTTTCCGCAACTTCGCTTTTTAGTGAATTAGTGTTCTCCTGGTGAAGCTACACCTGGCGAAGTGTTGCGATATGTGCAAAGCGGACACTTGCAACATTGCATTCTTTAGTGAATTTGCCCCATAATAGTTCACTTCTCTTAACTCTGCATCACCACACAACCATAAGTTGAATTGCCTTGCATGTCAAGAAATAACATTTGATGTAGTTGAGAGAAGTATGGTGGAGTCAAAGTGAAAATTTGCACTTAATTAAATGTGCCTTGTATTTGGAGTATATAGAAAGCAAAAAATACCAGAAGTATCATAAAAACACTTGCAGAAAGTAAAATATCACTTTCTGCTACAAATGCATGTTCCATACCTTCTTATTTATTTGGTGGTGTTGCAATTAGCTAGACTTTCTGTGCCAAAAGACTAAGAGCATCCGTTAAATTTGAATTTGGATGTGCATACACTATGATGTTGTCAAATCAGTTATTTCCTTGGGTGCATTACAATTACTTACAAGGTGCTGTGTAATCAGGTAGTGTTACTTGCTAGCTGATGCTTTGTTTGCATGATAAAAGCAGCAAAATATATTTAATAAGGGGAAAGAACATTAGTAATCAAGCCTTGATTCAGCATGCATGCAACTTAATGTTTTGACCGTTTTGCAAATACAAACCCAGCAAATTTGAAATGGGCGCAATAGAAAACAAAGTGGAGTGATAAACAGTATTGATACAATAAAAGAAAAAATATGAATATAATTTAATGAGTCATTAAATGCTTGATTTCAGCATTTAAGCTTAAATTATTTTTGAGATTTTCACATTCAGCAATCTGAAGGTAAACGTACAAGATCACTGCAATGTTTTTGGATGATTTTGTTATTTTTGTGCCAATTTTATGTTCCTGAACTGCAAGACAAATGCTACTGTACAGAAATCCATGGAATTTGTAACTGTTAAAGGAGCCCTGGGGACAAGTGTCCTGAAAAATATATATTTACAGTATAAAGCATTCTTTTGAAAAATATATATTTTTCACAGGGACAAAAATCTGAAGAGTATTTATGAAATGATTGTAAATTGCTGTCATGTTCACAGTGCTTTAATCTATTATTGACCCATCCACAAAAATGTCTGCTTATTTTTAGTGGTGTCCTTAATGTTGAACATCTATGATTGGCACTTAGGCAGATGTCTTTGGTTCTCATTGACCTTGTCATCATTACTGAGGTCATATATTTTCTCAGAGATGAAATGGTCCTGAACAATTGTCTCAGTCAAGTAACAAGCAAACTCACCTTAGACATCAGCAGTGCCTGCATTCTCTCATCATCTATTTTCCCCTTCAACAAACGTACTTATGTAGGCCACTGGAAGGGGAATCACATTCTTTAGTACTATATGACCTCGCTCACATTGTTTATAAATGGCATGGTACTTGATTGGCCTAAAGTGGGATTGACTTCAGCGTAGTATGTCTGTGCACTACAAAAGCTTATCAATGTAAGAGGCCAACAAAGCTTGAATAGGAGTCAGAGTTTCTTAACCATATGTGTTTTCTTACTTTCGGTAAAGTCTTTTACGATCTTATATAAGGGAACAATATAGATCTGTAAATATAGGTCTACTAAAGAATTTAACTGTGTAAATGTGAAAAAGGAAATATTTAGCTGTATTTGAAAATACGTAGCTATATGTAGTAGTAAACTGTGTTAATAAACTGTGCAAATAATTATTCGAGATTATTTCTATAATTATGCTAATTGACAAGGTGAAAGTAAGTGAAATGCAGAATGTTTACTTTCTATTATATCACTTCTACTGCTTGCATGCTAGAACCATAAGACTAAATTCAATTGGCAGTACACTTTTAGTATTTTTGGTGGAGATCATATGCAAAGTTCCACTGTTGTTATAAGAAACATCAATATTTTCCAAAAACATTCACCAATGAACATTGGCATGGTTTTTCTGTATACTATAAAGACAAAATCAAGCTATATCTCATAGTTACAATGATTATAAAAATAAGACTAACTATATGTAACAGGAGAAATATATTAAGCATTTCTTTGTATGCAACTCACCAATTTCAAGCACTCATTGGAAATGGTTGCCCATATATTTCTGCAAAAAGAGGTCTGCTTACACTTGTGTAATTTTTCTAACGTAATTTAATATTAAGAAATCAGTGAAGGCAATACCCACCAAGCTATGAAAGGAAATCTCCTATAAAGTGTAACATTTAATTTGTAAATGTTAGCACTAGTACACACTGATTCATAATTTTAAAGAGGCATTATTCCTCGGTTCTCAGATTGCTGTTACCAAGCCTAGCAGTTTAAAAAAGAAGCTGCTGCCATATGAAGCAACATTTATCTTGGTTTGGATATTTAGCATAACTAAACCTACAAACATTTAATGTTTATAGCACTGTTCTTCCAGAAGCAACTACCATGGAAATGGTTACCATAATACACAGGCAGTTTTTGTGCACTTCCATAATGGTACATACCTATTTAAACTGTCAGGGTCACTTAAAATGAGAACTAAAATACTATTGAGAATGAGAATATTACAAATGTTTTTCTGGGGTGCTTTCTTGTAACTGTCCAAATATAACAAGGCCATCTCTAACAGCTCAAGTAGCTGTCACTCTAGTGTCAACAAACTTCATGTAAATGCTACTTATGCAGTACAGCCAACTGCCTGTTTTTTCTGAGTATGTTTTAGGTATTTCAGTGGAATATAAAGTTACTTTTTTAAATTTTAAAGTGCATTAAAAAATACATTGCTAATACAAACCTCAACAAATAAACCTTAACATTACAACAATGCAATACATGGGAAATTGCCCTATGCTCTTTTACATAAAACATCTTTCAAACAGAATTTAATAAACAGAAATTCAAAATAAGCGCTGTATTTAATGACATGTTTACAATACAAACGAGTATGCAAATACTGTAAGGTAAAACAAAAGGTACCTGCAATCTCAGATTTTACTGTTTACATGGGCTAAGGAGGATGCTTGGAAGAAAGCCTGAAAGCCCATTCTACCTCCCCCATTAGTGATGAGCAAGTCAGGCTAAAGCCTGTGGAACCCATGAGTTTACTCATAGGTTGGGTGAGTTTGGTAAATGAAAGTGTGGCCATATAGTGGGTTTAGGCAGGTGACAAGCTAAACTTCAAGCCAATCCTGTGATGCCATTGTGCCAATCCTACCTATGATGTCATTGGAGGAGGTCACTTGTGGGTAAACAATATGGCCCAGAGCTATTGGGAGCGGGATGAGAAATGTTGGGTTATGTTTTGGCATTATTTGGAAAATGTTTCATATGACAGTTACTCTGATATTAAGAAATGGCATGTGTGTGTGGAATGCTGCTGTTTATTTGTGAGAATTTCATCATAGAAATTAGAAATATAATTGTTCTAACTGCAAATACCTAGAAAAAAATTCAGACACTGAATTGTTGATAAACTGAAGGCTAACGAAAATCTTCAAAATCACTATGAACCATCCCTATGTTGCAAGGAACCCAAATTGCTCTCAACTGTTACTGTGTTGGTTGTTGACATATTACCAATCTAGCAATCTATTTATTTATCTATCTATCTTTCATCTATCCATCTATCTTTCTGTCTATCTGTCTATTTGTTAATTTACTCCACTGTTGTAAAATACATAAAATGATGATGTAATGTTATTTTAAAGGAGAAAGAGTATAATATATAATAATAGATAACCAACACAATACAGATGTCTAAAAAAGTGTGGTCTACCCTGCCCATATCATCTAACCCCTACCCCCCCCCTGTCTTTTTGTTTACACTGGTAATACAATGGACACTATAGTGCTTCCAATACATCATTTATGAGTGTATTCTACTTTTGAATGTACAGACAGAACTGGCTGCATGAATAAGCTCTGTGGATATTGCCAAGACACTGTGCTTTGTTCAGCATTATTCCTCACAATAGATATCACACTTTGGAAGTAATTTTAAAAAGGGACTCAAAATAGTGGTACTTTTAGCCTTTGTTTCTTTTATAACACACTGCATTCTCTGTCTCTTATTCAACTGCTTCCATTATACTGACAAATTAAATAAACCACTCCATTGCTAAAAAGGCTGGGGCAGACAGAATTTTTCTACACAGCTCTGGGATGTTATACCCAACATTATTCAGTCTATTCTCTATAATTTAGTGTGGGTAAGTCCTGCACCATCAAGAAGGACTTTAATATTGCAACTGCATGGCAGGAAATTGGGTCAATGAAGACAATAAAAAATATTTGAGGTTAATTTATGGGTCATTACCTGAGACAAACATGAAAATTTGGACCTTTGAGATGGAGAGCATGTCTTGGTAAGTTATAGCACCCGCTGATAAATATATTATCTTTTGGTAATTAAGAAGTGTGACACATGTTTAGGTTCCAAAGACAAAAAAAAGATTTTAACTTCCTAAAAGTCTAAGTTAGTTATTTATTTTGTGTGTTTCTTCTGATATGTCTGTTAAGGATTTTGTATACCCAAACTTTTTGACACTTTATAATGTGCTTGTTGCTTGTTGTATATATATATATATCATTTAAACATCAGTGATATTCAGTTTTTTTTACTAAATGTAGGGCTGTGATTGAGCTATGGGCATGCATATTGCGGCTTACTAGCAGCATGGTTCTGGTCCATTCAACTTGAGATAAGGTTTTTTTTTTTTTTATTCCATGTTTGTTTTAGCCCATACCATTTCAGCAAGGGTAATTTCCCAGTTATCACCTGTAAAAAATATGTTACATTTGTTGCCAAACCATATCTGTCTCTGTAAAAAAAACAAGGTTAACTTTTACAAAGTTAATAAATTATGGAATAATAACCTTATAGAGCCTCTAGACCTTATCATTTGCAGCAGTTGCAAGTTGCTCTCTATAGAAAAATCTCAGAAACAGTAAGGCTTCCTTTTGAGAGCCGTATACCACTAAATGCCAGTTACAGAAGGAGCTTTGAAGACTTAAACCACCAACCAGGCTGACCTCATATAAAATGCAAGGTGTCTAAAGTCTAAACTGAGTAACTCTTCTGATCCAGCAGAGATTCCCCTTGGCTTCTAAGTAAGACATCACGGCAGGCTAAAGAAAATATTGAGCCATGGTAGTTTAAATCTAGAAATACTGATTCATTTTTATTACTTAAAAAGCAGAGGTGAATTTCCCTCATGATTGTCTCATACAGTTTTCTGTAATTTGCCCCAAGGGAAATGTGCCTCTTGTACAACCATTAAATCTCTTCTTAAACCATTCACGTGTGCTTGCATGAGCCTGGAAGAATATGTTTGTATGTTTCCCTTTTTATTTTTTGTTAATGTGTCTTTTTTATGTACTTCTGCACACATTACTGTGCCTGTGGGGTCCCTGGAAAAAGAATTGGGCTATTGAAGAAAGCTGAAGGTCAGGGTTTCCTACTGTGATATGACTTTTAAGCTAAAGATGTATTTATTTCTGTTGTTGCCATGTCAGGCTTAATTTACTGTGAATTATGCTAAAGGCAAGTGTCTGTTCATGACAGGAGGGGGTTAAATGAGATTACAACTCTTAAAGCTTGTCAGCAGACACTGCTTCATGTCTATGTTAAATTGCAATTTAATGGTCAGCTTTATTTCTGTGGTATAACTTTTGATATGCTGTTTTCAGCAGTGTAATTGGTATGCCTTTGCCTTAAAATAGTGTAAGATATTTTCAAATATGTGCACCCTTTATGATTCAAAATGTAAAAAAAAAATTCTACATACATACATACTGTACGCTACAGTTTAACAGCTTAATAAGCTTTCATGGAAATTCTCTTTTTGTTATTCACGATGAGTAAATTTTTCAAATATTCCATAATGATCCTTTACATGGAGATTGTACACTGCTTACCAGAGTATACAGTATGTACAGGTATGGACCTGTTATCCAGAATGCTTGGGTTTTCCGGATAATAGATCTTTCCTTAATTTGGATCTTCATAGCTTGAGTCTAACATTAAAGAAGAACTAGACCCTAAATGAATAGGGCTAAAAATGGCATATCTTATATACTGCACTTAGTACACCAGCCTAAAGTTTCAGTTTGTCAATAGCAGCAATGATCCAGGACTTCAAACTTGTCACAGGGGGAATTCACAAGCTCAGTGGGCTCTGAGCAGCTGCTCAAAATCTAAGCTTAGGAGTCATCAAACTTATTAAGCAGAAAATGAGGTTGACCTGTAATATAAGCTGATGCTACAATGCTGATTATTAAATTATGATGTTGCGTTGTTTCTGAGTTGTCATGTAGTAATTATCTGTATTAATCAGTAATCAGCCTTATATTGTGACATTTATATTCTATGTGCACTGTATATTTTGAGTTGGTTCCTAAGCTCAAACTAAAGGAGTTCACACAAATTAAAAAGTTTAATATATATTTTCGAATTTTTTTATTCCAGTTTGTTGAACTGTAACTGGGATGATGAGTGCTAGCAAGAAGGTCTGACCCTGACAGTTTGCCATATATATGCATTGGAGCAAACTAAGAAAATCTAGTACGGGCAAAAAGGAAAATGGATGCTGCTCCAGGGTTTATGCATCCCAACAGATTTGCCCAATTTTGTGAAGGAGATGGGAGAGTGAACTCTGGATTGGCAGTTCAAGATGGGGCTGATGTCTCTCTTACAGCCATGAGACCAATTTATCTAGTAGAAAAGTGGTAATCTGTTGTAGCTAAAACCAAACAGTTTGCTGTCTTCCTTGTTCCAGGGCTCAGCAAGTTGTTGATTGTGTGGACAAATTATTGGGTGAGGCATGGCATGACCCAACTGTCTTCGAATATTTATAGTAGATGGAGGACCTTAAAGAGTAAGTTCATGGATCCATGCTCTAAGATTAGGGAAAGGTCTTCATCTTTTCTGAAATTTTGTCTGTGCCAAAAGGAAATTTAGGAAGACAGTGGGATCTTAGGGGGCTAAATGCGTGGCTCAAGTCTTGGTGCAAGAAGGAAGGATTGGGTTCCTAGAGCACTAGGCTGATTTTTCTTAGACTGTCATCAGTGTATGAAAGCTTTTTGAAAGGGTAGTAAGGGATAAGATACTTTACTTCATTGCACATAATAAAACTATGAGTTTGTACCTGCATTATAGATCTTGCCAGACTAATTTAATTTCTTTTTATGAGAAGGTGAGCAGAGACTTCAGTCTGGGATGACAGTGGATGTAATCTACTTAGACTTAAAGCATTAATACAGTACCACACAAAAAAGGTTACTGTTTAAATTAAGGAATGTTGGCCTGGAACATAATATTTGAAAGAGAACTGTCTAAAAGATAGATTACAGAGAGCGTTGGTAAATGGAACATTTTTCCAACTGGACCAGTGTTGTTGGTGGAGTACCGCAGGGGTCCTTTGTTTTTCAGATTGTTTACACTTTGCAGAGCGATTTGTCTAAATTGGAAAACTAGGCAGCAAACTGGAAAATGAGGTTCAATGTTGATAAATGCAAGGTTATGCACTTTGGCAAAAATAATATAAATACAAGTTATACACTGTTGGCAGTGTGTTGAGGGCAAAACCCCATTTAGATCTCCAAAAGAAGCCCAAATATACTTTTCTTATAGGAAAACAAGGTGACTGTCTTAAAGGGGATATAAACCCAACCAAAATGCTGTCCCACAGCACTCCCCAGTTTTTTATAGAAGTTGCCAATGGAATCTGCTTTGAAGCCACTGGGAGCAACATCCAAAGTTTTAGTGAGCTGCATGTTGCTCATGAGCCACTGGTTGGGGATCACTGATCTATACAGTACTTTCCCCACACATTTGGTCCTTGGTCAGATAAGCAGTACATTGGGGGGTATAAAATAAAAGAATAAAAAATACAAAAAAGTGTTAAAAAAGGAGTGGGGATGGGAATATAAAAGAGTGTCTCTTGCATGCTTCTTCCTATGATGACTTGAATGAGAGCTAAATTTGCCATTTTTGGTTAAAGAAATGCAATGCAGCTCCTACTGTGAGACAAAATAAGAACCTTGCCTCAGATTCCAATTAATCAGAGGTGGTAAAAAGCTAAACATAAAGAGGGCACTAGTGATGGGGCTCCCTTCCCCCCAGTCAGAGTGCATGAAAGCTAAGCACATGAGGGAAGACAGAAATTACACTAAAGGAATGCTATGTTTGTATAATAAAACATGAATACACAGTGTTAAGGCTTCAATATATGGGCCGATACAAGCTGGCGACAAACCGAGGCATCAGCTTATTGGCCCATGTGTGGGGCCATCTGACGTGCTTCCCCTATCGATATCTGACCAAAAGTTGGCCAGATTTCGATTGGGCATCTTAGAAAATCCCAGTGGATTGCAGTCACATCTGTATGTTGATGCGGTCGCGTGCTCCGACCACCTGTATCTGATGCATTATGATCTGATCATTGGGCCCTAGGGCCCATGATCGTATCAGCCCAATATCGCCCACCTCAATGTGGTCATATGAGGGAGATATCCACTGATTTGGTGACATTGCCAATCGAGCGGATCTCTACGTCTATGGCCACCTTTAGGGTTTCTTTTAAGTTCTAATCTCTGTGGTGTTTATCTTACTCCCTAAGACTTACCCCTCAGGTGTCATGTTCCAGTTTTCAGATGATTCTTTACTACTGGATAGTCAGATATGGTGAAAATCTTCCATCTTTTTCTGTTAAAATAGATGGTACATTTTGCATCTATCCTGAAATCCTGTTCATTGATTTAAAATAGCTGAATAAAAAAATAGGTTTTAACCATTTTTGCTATGACAATCTTTTGTTTATTATTATAATTCTAAATTCTGCGTCAGCCATTAGCCCTCCAGTTTGTGAATATATAAACTAGAATCAATGTGTTGAGAATGTAGAGGGTTGTAGTTTAAAAATAGATGAGGCACACCAAGAAGAGAATCTCAGTTTATAAAAGAGTAGATGTATAATGTTATAAGAGGAAGAAGAAAATCTTCAGGTGGTATTAAATATAGTGTTCCTGCGGGAGAAATAGGAATGATGAAATTTCTATACACTTGTTTAAGGTTCTGCACTGCTCTAAGCAGCTGTCACATCCTTACATTATGGTACATTGAATCTGAATGAGGCTCTCCACATCAAAACCTTGCATCCATTATGATATCATCTCCCGCTCTAAGCTGTAATGCTTATTAATTCTGCACCCATACTCTCCAAGCTTCAGCAAATGTATTCCATCAGCCTAGCATTTAATTTAATTAGTACAGCTGGGCTCTCATTCTCCTTTCTGTGTCAGAGGTATTGTCAGCACGTTCTGCTATAACACAATTACTGATTGCTTTTAGATAGGCAGAAATATGATTAGGGTATTGGGTGACTGTATCATAAGCCTTATTAGATTCATTTGAAATCTGGAGATAAATAGGAAACTTTTATTTGCAGTGTAATGAGATTATGCTTATTAGGCCAAGGCCCCACAACCAGTAGCAAAGAGCATAGTGTATCCAAGGGATTACTCTCAGCAAACACAATTTTCGATCCCCTTTTTAACCTTAGAAACTGTGGGTTTATTTCAAATAAAACACAAACAAAAATACTATATATAGGGGCAAATTCACACGAAAATGTGCTAGCATTGCCTTCGCTAATGTTTGCTGCACTTTGCCAGGCGAATTTTCACCAGCGCTA
>CM044433.1:115904153-115920578 GCA_024363595.1 Xenopus borealis | reverse complement strand
ATACTTTATATCAATGCGACAGAGAAACAGCCAGTCAAACATAGGCCAGAGACAATGGGATACTGCCCCAGTTTCAAGGGCAAAAATCAACATTACAACTAAAATTGTCCCGTGACACACAATCGCCAATTTTTTTTCTTGTTTGCCATAGCTCTGCATTCAGTAGTACTCTTCTCAAGAGGGCTGGGTGGGGAAGGCTTCAAGGCACTCAATCCCATCAGTCTCTACTTGCCCCCCTAACTTGTATATCATTCAGAAGTTGAAATAAGGAAGGGGCAAAGGTTGCAGCTGACACCAGGGCCCTGTCCTTCCAGCCTGCCGTTCGTGTTCTTGCACTTCTTCCCTAGAACTTTTTAGATGATCCCTGTTACCTTTTTGCTAATTACCTATTTAACTTTTCATTTAGTTGCTGTTTTTGGTATGTTGGTATTGGTATAATTTTGGTATGTGAAATTTCATCTGCAATGCAATGCATTCAAACATTCTGTTTATCATGGGAAGTGATGGTTACCAGCCACCATTATGCTACCATTTCCCATAACCCTATGTCTTACGTCATCATTCTGCTAAAGGACAATGCCACTCAAGATGTCTTAAGTCTATATAAAATTTTGTGAAGGGACTACCCATGGGGCAATTTATTAAGCTAGACTGTATATTTCACGGATATGTTGTTGCCGAGGTCTTCCAGAATAAATTGCCACCTCTTGTATTTCTTTTCTTCCTCCACATCCAGCACACAATGATAAGTCACCCAATCTAAAGCTAACATGCCACAGTCCAACATAGACCTCCAACATATACTACATTTGTTCACCTATAACCATTGATCTTCCTTTTTATGTTGTTTTGATTATTTACATTTTTTCAGGATGCTGTTTTAACACTATTAAATGCCATCTGATTGTCTGGTCATTGACCTTGGCAACCAAAAAGCTTTTGCTCTCCAAAGCTGCATGCTTATTAATATGGTTGCTTTGTTTCATATTGTTTAGAGTTCTCCCACGCATCTTCCATTGTTACTTGCAAACTGCTGCCTTCTGGCTAGGGTAGGGGTCCTAACTCCCAGATTTGTTTTTATAAGCCATAAAAAATAACAACTAAAGAACAACTGCAAATTTACATACACTTTAAATTAATATTTTAATAATTGGATGTAATTGCTAATTCCTAAATCTGCCCTATAGTCTCATATGATTTATGTAACAAAAAAATCAATGGATCATCAAAGTATATTTCCTTATAAACATTGCTTCAGCAGAGACTGGGATAGTACTTTATCAGATAAAAGCATGAAACAGTCTAACACATTTCCCATAAGGAATACTAGCAGTGGCATAATTAGAATCTATAGGGACTACTGAGAGTTGAGGACATTTACAAGTTAGACTAGATTGAACATAGATTGCAACAAATATTGGAAAGCAGAAGCAAATCTGGCAAAAATAGGAAATTTAGGTTGAGCAATTCAGGCTCCAAAAATGTTTCAAGCATAAGTAGATAAAGTGGTTATCTGGGATTACAAGGCACTGAAGTCTCCAAAGATGTAGTGGAAAAAGCCAAACACTTCACATCTGGGTCATTAGTGAAATCCCCTGACTAATTTAAAGTTTAGCAATGAGAATGCAATTGGGGAAATCTCTCACAATCATTCTTTACTTGATGCTATTCACTTTCTTCCTTTCTGAAACAACAGAGGGTTGTTCACAATAGATTGAAACTGATGGATTGATTTCTTTTCTCAGATTTTTTTTATAACATAATTATGTTGATGCCATAAGTACTGCTGAATGGATTGTGACTGTTTGCAACAATGGGAATTGTGTCACTTCTAGATAAATGTAGTTGTCTGTGCAAGGTCCTGTCAAGTATGAAAAAGCAGTTGAGAAATAAAGTTGAAAATAAAGACCATTAATGTTGACACCAAAGTGTTGCCCTAAATACTTCATCCATGGCAAAAACAGACCACTTGATGGTTCTTACTTACTTGCAACACCAGAAATGCATATGTTTCTTAAAGAATAATTTTGAAACACTTTATTTAATCAATATAGTCTATGACAGGTTCTGATATTAGGCAGTAGGAACATTCATGAATTTTATGTCTCTCATAATCTCCTATCAACCAACACTTGCAATATAACTGTAAAATAACAGATATTTAGGCACAGGGAAAATGTAAACACTGGGGGTGCCCCCATTGATTAAATTCTTTTACCTCAAAACCTCCTCTTTGCTAAAAAAAAAAAAAAACATCCCAGGGTTTGTGTCATTCCAGCAGCTTCTGCCTATTTCAGGCATCCCTTGTGGTTGCCATTGGCTATACACATGATTAGTAGATTAAAATTGGAACATAGATGCAAAAAGGCAAAGCTTTGCTCTGCAGCAGGCAGCATGACTACAATAGTACCCAAGTCCAGTGTATTTTCAGCAAAGAGGGTGGCCAGCCAGAGCCACAGTTATTATAAATGTCCAGAAAGCTCAGAGTATATTCATAACAAAATGTAACTTTGTGAAACTTGAATCCTCAAATAAAATGTTGGACTAAAATGCAAATTAGTATTATAATTCCCTTTGACTTCTGCATGATCTCACCAGCTGTTAGATGCCAAATTTTTACATTTAAGTTTTTTTGTACTTAAAAAAATCTCAGATTCTTAATCAAATGCTGATATTTCAAGCCTGACAGGACTTTTTCTCAAGCCATGTGAGCAAGTCCCATAATTAGTGATCCTTTATTTATAAATTCATGAGCGAAAGTGGTACATATTCTTTGACCGTTATGCTGATCAATTGAATACAATGGCAAACAGATGTTTCCCCCCACTTAAATGGGGAGGGGATTGAGATTAAAGCAGAGAGAAGTAAGGAGGTTAAACCCTCTTTGTGGGTCTTAATAAAGACTATAACCTGTATTTCTATTTATAAAGTTTTTATTGCTTTTGCATGTTGACTAGAATGTAATGTTAAATAATATATTTATGATCCTAGGGATGGAACCACACACTGTGCATAATGGATAACAAAGTTGTGTCACTTCCTTTCATGGCCTTTTACAATAACGGGTCACCAAGTATAGGAGTTAGAATCGCTGCTCACATGGCTTGAGAAAGAGTCTATCGAGTTTGGTATGTTGTCATGGTCAATGGTGTAACTGTAAAGGAAGCAGGCCCCATGGTCTTGGTGGCTGTGGGGCACAAAGGGTCACAGACCACAGGATCTCCTTCCTCTATAGCAGTGATCCCCAACCAGTAGCTCGTGAGCAACATGTTGCTCTCCAACCCCTTGGATGTTGCTCCCAGTGGCCTCAAAGCAGGTGCTTATTTTTGAATTCCAGGCTTGGAAGCAAGTTTTAATTGCATAAAAATGAAGTATTGTACTAAGCAGAGCCTCCTGTAGGCTGCCAGTCCACATAGGGGCTACCAAATAGCCAATCACAGTCCTTATTTTGCACCCCAAGGGGCCTTTTAATGCTTGTGTTGCTCCCCAACTCTTTTTATATTTGAATGTATCTCACGGGTAGAAAAGGTTGGGGATCCCTGCTCCATAGCTTAGAAATCCCCCTCCCTAGCCACTCATCTTCTTTAAATATTTGTGCATGGCCTCCTGAGCAGATAGGAGCTGCAATGCATGCCAGAGCCAGTCCCCTCTAAATATTTTTCTCAAAGGGAGCCTGGTGCCCTATTGTCATGCCGCTGGCCATATGAGTGCTTTGATATGGTGATGTAATGAGAATTTTGTAATAAACTTTTGATATATATACATGTGCTGTCCATGGTATGATTTATTTCATTTGTGTAGGAATATTCAGAGCCTCTTTTTGGTATTGCCACCTCACTATTAGCATCTACAGAGTGCTGTACAAATATATTGCTTATATAATAAGCTTTATATAAAGTGTATGTATGTATATATAAACAAATGTCTGCATCCATCTATCAATGCTCCTCTGAACTCTTGTCATATGCATGAAAAAAGTGACACTATAATCTATCTATATAGCTATATCTGGGTGTATTATTTTGAAAGAAAAAATCAGATATGTCTTCCTGCATTAAATTCTGTATTGTAAGGGTTGGTAAAGTGCACATTTAATGAGAAACAATTATAACTGTGCTAAAATGATATCATCTTTAAAAGGATTTTATATGGTACAAAATGGCCTTGGACTTTTGGAAGCTAAATACGAGTTAGAATGCAAAGCATGGTACCATTCTTTTACATTTAACAGTTGTGTAAATCATTAGTTGGGGTAGCAAATGTATTTATCTGAGGATCTCAAATGTTACAGTGACCTGTATACCATTGGGTTACTAAGAATAAATGCAAGAATGCTCACAATGAGACATACTTTAGTCATTTCTCTGTGCTATGAAATTCTGAAAAGCCATGATTGACACATCACTAATTACAAAGGCAATTACAATTTATAATACATGGAGTCACTAAAGAAGAAACTTCTAGAAGCCATTAATGCTGTTAAGTCATTTTGCTGCAGCTTTTCAATTTGAAGTGCATCATCATAAATAAATGAAAGCAAAAAAGTTAAATATGTCTATAAATTAATACATGCTAACACACCAATTGACTCTTGCTATATTACATGTTTCACTGACAAAATACATCTTAGACTGTAACAAGAAAATAACCAATGGCAAATCGATATTTATATTTATTTCTGCAACATACTGCAGTTTGGCCCACACTAGCCCTACTAGCAAAGCATGCAGGATATTGGTCCCCAAATACTCAGATGGCCTGCAGACTATGGGACAAAACATCTAGTATCACACATTCACAAAATGTCGTTGTTATTTGTAAGAAGATATTTGTACGGAGCATGTTCGTGATTTAGCAAATCAAAAACAACTAGTTAACGTTAATAAGGCTATTTAGCAATACTTTAAAGGGGTGGTTCACCTTCAAGTTAACTTTTAGTATATTGTAGAAGGACCAATTCTAAGAAACTTTTCAATTGGTCTTCATTATTTATTTTTCATAGTTTTTTAATGATTTGCAATTTTCGTCTGTTACTTTGCTGCTTTCAAATGGGGGTCACTGACACCATCTAAAAACAAATGCTCTGTAAGGCTACAAATGTATTGTTATTGTTACTTTTTATTACTGACCATTCTATTCAGTCCATCTCCTATTCATATTCCAGTCTCTTATTCAAATCAATGCAGGGTTGCTAGGGTAATTTGTACCCTAGAAATCAAATTGCTGACACTGCAAACTAAAGAGCTGCTGAATAAAAAGCTAAATAACTAAAAAAACCACAAACAATAAAAAATGAAAACCAATTGCAAATTTTCTCAGAATATCACTCTCTACATTATACTAAAAGTTAACTCAAAGGTGAACAACCCCTTTAACTCAGTGATCCCCAACCAGTAGCTCGTGATTAAAATGTTGCTCTCAAACTCGTGGGATGTTGTTCCCCGTGGCCGCAAAGGAGCTGCTTATTTTTGAATTCCAGGCTTGGATGCAGGTTTTCATTGCATAAAAACAGATACAATGCCAAACAGAGCCTCAGTGTAGGCTGTAATCCACATAGGGGCTACTAAATGGCCAATCACAGCCCTTATTTGGCACCCCAGGAACATTTTTCATCCTAGTGTTGCTCCCCAACTCCTTTTACTTCTGAATGTTGCTCATGGGTTCTAAAGGTAACGGGATAGTAAATTTTGCATGCAGAAATGCAACACGGGATTCTCCTTTACTCTGCCCACACTTAGGGGCTCATTTATAATTGCTCTGTAATTGTTACAGATTGTTGGAGGTAGTTACCTACCTTTTAAGTTCAAATTATTTTCTTCACTGTAGCAATTCTTGCAGTTCAGAAAATATATGGCTGAATCTTTTTTCCCAGCATGAGATTTGCATCACATGTAAGGATTACAACGGGTGATATTTCTGAGGACTACCATTACAAAATAGCAGATAATATTTGTCTGCTCAAAACACATTCCAACTAATTATCATGCATGTTATGCTAGTTATCATCGGCTTTGGTAAATGTGTCCATGTGTTAAATACTTTTTTTAACTATCAGGAAAATATCTTGTAAAAAAAAGTTTTCATAATTTGCAAGATAAATGAAAATCATTCTAGATTTCCCCGTTGGAATCAAAAATAAAAACAGAACGTTAAAGGGGTTGTTCACCTTTAAATTAACTTTTGTATGATGTAGAAAGGGATATTCTAAGACAGTTTGCAACTACTTTAAATTTTTTATTATTTGTATATTTTTAGTTATTTAGCTGCTCTCAAGTTTGAAATTTTAGTAATTTTAATTACCCTAGCGTCCATGCATTGATTTGATAAAAGAATGAGAAATGAATAGGAAAGGTCCTGATTAAAAACTGGAGTCATAAAAAAATGATCTGTAACAATACAGTTGTAGCCTTACAGAACATTTGTTTTTAGATGGGTTAGTGACTGCCATTTGAAAACTGGACAGAGCCAGAAGAAAAGGGCAAACATTTCAGAAACAAGAAAATATCAAGACCAATTGAAAAGTTGCTGATAATGAGCAATTCTTTAACATAATAAATGTTAATGTAAAGCCAAACTACCCCTTTAATTATCTCAGCCCTTACAGTAGCTCTCTACTTTTTGGTGAAAAAGAAGACAGAGACATCAGCTGTCTTTTTGCCTCTCCTGGCTCAATGACTGCAATAAGTTTCATGACTGACTCATGGTGTAGCACAATGGTCCCCAACAAGTATTGGATGTTGCCCCAAGTGGCCTCAAAGCAGGTGCTTATTTTTGAATCCCTGTATTGGAGGCAAGCTTTAGCTGCATAAGAACCAGGTGTACTGCCAGAACCTCCAGTAGGCTGCCGGTCCACAAAGTGTCTTTCAATAGTCAATCACAGGCATATTTGGCCCCCAGGAACTTTTTGTATGCTTGTGTTGCTCTCCAACTTTTATTTGTATTTGAATGTGGCTCACAAGTGAAAAAGGTTGGGGATCCCTGGTGTAGCAGGCACACACCGGCAGGAATTTACCACTTTAAGTACATGTAATGTAAGAATTGTTTAAGACAAGCACATTATAGAAAGCCCTAGTCAGGAGTTGAAACATAAAAAGCTTTGGTTTAATATGATTTAAGCAGAGGTATGAGTTACATTCAGGAACACATTGGTCATATCTTTCAGGGGCTACCTGACATACTGAATGAATGAATTTATATGTTGGGGATTTCTCAGGTTTTGACAGTAAGACAAGCTGACTATGAAATTATTTATAAATATAAATGCTGAAATCGTTGTTAGAGACTGTTATAAAAGATGAAGAGGTATTTAGTAACCATGGGACAGGGTGAAAAGTAAAAAATCCAGGCACAAACCCAAAATTGAATATTGCTGTGTTAGACAAGGAAGGTTGGACCGTGGGGTTTGCTCCTGTGAAAGCCGGGAAGTGCAATGCGAGCGGGCCGAGAGGGGAGGCTAGGAAGTATGTTTTTTTTTGTTATTGGCCCCTTTGGTGGTCCGATGAGCCCATGTTTATAGTGATCTCTCCACAACTTCATTTGTTTGTTTTATTTATTAATTGTCTATTTTTAACTATTTATACAACTGTAATTGAACAGGTCTTAAAAATTACACTGGTTTTGTTTACAACTGCACACTAACAGATATCATGCTGTTCCAAGGATGGAATAAGTCATCCTTTCTAACTTTAGAGGCAGTATTTCTTTGTGGGGGCCCTTCCTTCTGTAACTATGCTCTTATCTTTTTTTCAAAATGTAAAGTATCTAAATGATTTGAAGGCAACACAAATCACACTGTGTTATCATCTTATTGAATAGCTGTTGTTCCTGTACATTGTGTCAACAAGGTGTTAAGTCTTTACAGTTGTTGAGAACTAGAGTGAAAACAATTCTAAAAGCTTTTTCTCTAAAGTTCTCAAAAACGCTTGGATTTCATAGCATGGCAAAATTCCTAGTGAGTTGTGTTGTATAGTATTGTTCTAGACTTTATAATTCCATGTCACTCCCTGAGTATTGGTATAGTTACTGATCAAACATATGCAGTATACATCATAAAAAATAGTATCTTTATATTTTAGTCCATATTTTTTCATTACAGGTATCAGAGCTGTTAGCCAGAATTCTTGGTACTTTCCATAATTTGGATCTCCATACTGTTAGTCTACTAAAATATTTAAATATTAATTCAACCCAATAAGATAGTTTTGCCTCCAATAAGGATTAATCCAAAAAGGATTAATGATATCTTAGCCTGGATCAAGTACAAGGTAATGACTTCTTATTACAGGGAAGTGGCACATTTTATAATTAAAAGTCTATGGTAGATGTTCTTCCCATAATTCAGAGCTGTCTGGATAACGGGGTCCCAGATAACAGTCCCACACCTGTATAACAGAGTTTTCCTGTGCAAACCCATGAGATATGTTCAGACATGATCTGCTTCTTTATTCTCTTCAAGCAACTCCTATGGCATTAGTTGTACAAAATAATTAAGCATACTAAAAACCCTGGCACTTCAAAAAGCTATTTCTCATTGTAGTGTATATATATTTTCTCGAATATATAAAAATATGAGTGCTATTTGTTGCACAGTAAATGGCAATGAAATTGCCAGTTATGGGTCAGTGATTACTATTTATTTGACTGTCAGATCCAAACCAATGTCTAGCAATTGTTCGAAATAAGGACATTTTAGCAAAAGGAAACCCCAGGCAAGTTTTGTTCAGCAACAATATGAAAGCTGAACCACAAAACATAAAAATGTGTCATTTGTAAACAACATTTCCATCCTCCATGTCATTTAATAGGTTAAAAAAAAAAAGCTATGGAAAAAATTTATTTTTTTCCACAAAGCACCACCATATTCTGCAATGCTTTCCAGTTAATGGGTGTTTATAAGGAACACATAAGATTACATACAAAAAACACCAATAGCTCATACAGGGACCAGTCCAGAATGAATGGTTTACATTCTATAAATATTTTCTAAGCCTAGTGTAGACACAGCTTTGTGAGTTAAGTTATCTCTTTAAATAAACTATTGGCATATTATATAACCTATCATTCTGCTTGATATATAATAGTATATGTAAGCTCAAAGCTCTTTTCCGTGCAGTAACAACTGGTGATCACGTAGAAATAAGATTTTAAATAATAATTTTAACAAACCAATTTTTTATTTAAATTTAACAAGTGGTGATCACGTGGAAATAAGATTTTAAATAAGAATTTTAACAAACCAATTTTTAATTTTTAAAGGCTTAATGATTCTTTGGTTGTTAGAGCTCAGCACTAGTATTGAACTCTTAAAGCTTATAACACAGGATGGAGTTCAACTGCTCAATGCAGTTAAAACTATTTTGATGAACTGAAACATTGATCAAAGCAGTATATGTTTTGATAAATGTGTCCATTTGTTAAATACTTACTCACATTGAGGAAAGTGTTATTAACACTAAGAAAATATTGGGCTCCTGAGACACTCTCTGGATATCCCAGTCCAATATTTTGTATTTTCTAAATCTGCCCATATTAAGGACATGTTATAACAGACACTAAGGGACATTGTAATAAATGGTCTCAGGTTTGCTACCTATCTAGTAACCCATAGAACCCGATAAGCAGGTAGCATTTATTGGTCAGCTGATTGACAAACTTCTGATTGATTGCAATGGGTTACTAAGGGGCAGATTTACTAAGGTTTGAATTGATTTAAAATGAAAATTCAAATTTATTTTGGGCTTATTCGACCATTGAATAGCCCAAAATTCGATTTGAATTGGTCAAATTCGAAAATTCGAATTCGATTGTCGAAGTACTGGCCCTTTAAAAAAATAATGATATAACAATTCGGCAGATTAAACCTACCGAATTGCTATATATGTACCCCATGGGAAGCTCCCATAGGATTTTTAAAAGATTTTTTGATCGAATAAAAAAATTAGATCGATTGCTTAAAATCATTGAATCGATTGATCGAATTTTTCATATTTGATCGTTGAAAAATCGAATTGCATTAAAACCCCTCGAATTCAAAATTTCTACCCTTAGTAAATCTGCCCCTTAATGTGGGTAAACTTGAAACTTAGTAACCATATGTTAACCCAGCTAGAGGTAGTAAGTTTTTAAAAATAAACATCTTATTTGTTTCTATAGGTTACTGTACCTGGACAAACACAGTGGGGGAAATTCACCAAAGGGTAAATTTTCACTTGGAAGGTCTTGTCATGCTTCATAGCACTTCGTCAGGCGTTAATTTGCAGCACATATGCTAATTCATCAAAATGCAAAGTTATTTGTCAATGCAAGCCTTTCATACCGAACTACAGATACTACAATAACACTTAGGTAAATTTGAATAGGGTGGGTATGTAAAGGTCGTATATATGTCTTGGCGAAACTGTCTGAAGTGGCCACTTTTATTAAAAATGTCCAAGGAAGCAAAGTAAAGACAAAAGAGATCCTCTATTGTCCTAGACATGAGCACACCCTAAAACAAATGTGGCATGACCTTCAAATGGTTAAAAAAAGAAAAGATATTTTACAGTTACAACTTTTAAGCAGAATCCCACGTTAAAATATGAAAGGAGGTGAGCGGGATGGATTTGGGGGGTGAGCTGGCTGGCAGTGGGGTGATGAGCGGGTCGGTGGTGGGGGGAAGAGCGGGTTGGTGGTGGGGGGAAAAGCGAGTGTGGGGGGGTGAGTGGAGTCGGGACAGTGAATTTCTAAAAGGTGCACCTAGGGGCACACCTTTTAGAAATTCGGCCCTGCATAACCTAGTACTACAGTTTTATATATTTAGGAGTCTATTTATCATTCTGTGTAAAAAGTGGAGTGAAACATTACAGGTGATGTTGCACATAGCAACTAAACAGAACTTTGCGTTTGTTTTCTAAAGGTGGGCGATATCAGGCTGGCCCCACAATCAGATCACAATGCAGGGCATACGGGCGGTCGGATCACAGGACCGCATCAACGGACAGATGCAGCCGCGATCTGACGGGATTTTTAATCCTGCCTGATCGACATCTGGCCGACTTTTGGCCAGATATCGATTGGAGTAGCCCGTCGAAGGGCCCCATGCACGGGCCGATAATCCGCTGACTCAGTCTGTCGGCCGCTTTTATCGGCCTGTGTATGCCACCTTAACTGTTGAAACCTAATTGCTGATTGGTCGCTCACCGGCACTGCTTCACTCCGCTTTATACACAGCAAGATAAATAGGCTCCCTTTACCTCATATGATATTTGATTGGTGCCAACAAAGCATGCTTCTAAAGTTCTCAGCTTTGATTTGCAGATAAAAACTCCGTATTCAATTGCAAATCTCCCCAAAGACTTCTATTGAGATTTC
The DNA here is from genome assembly GCA_024363595.1 of Xenopus borealis. Lineage (NCBI taxonomy): Eukaryota > Metazoa > Chordata > Amphibia > Anura > Pipidae > Xenopus > Xenopus borealis. Next base: position 115,909,229 of record CM044433.1, on the reverse strand, counting down.
ATTAGGGAAACAATGATATACATTTTACTCATATATCTGAATCTGGACCAGTGTTCCCTGAGCCCTTATTTGTTCCCCAAGAAAACTGACAAGACTTTTCCTGAGATGTTCAAATATGTCTGTTAGATTAAGGGCCTTAATCTTCCTCTTTGCTCCTGCTAGACTGACTCAGCATGGTGGAAATTACTCCTCAATGGGTTTCCTTTGATAACATCAGCATAAATGAAATGCATACATCTTTATGCACAGAAGAACACTGAATTGCTAAGGTGTTGTTAAGGGCAACAGACACATTAGGCAAGCTGAATATAATATACCTTTAACTGGAAACATATACATTCAAGCTTAAGCGCTACAAGCTTGAATTCTATATTTTCCAAAATATAAGCACATTTATAAAAGTTCTTAATAACCACCTAGTATTTTATATGTTAATTGGTGTAGAAATTGTTAAGTCAATGTAATGATGTTGACAACAGCACCCTGAAGAACCTTTCACCTACATTGCGCTCTAAGAATTCCATTAACATACCTAGCTGGGCTGTGACCGATTTCCCATTCCTCTTTCTCTTAAATGAGTGCTATCATCAAATGTATATTTGTCCATGAAAAACTAAGCACATGATTAAGTGAATGAGAATAAAATTGGAAAATGACAGTTTACTTTAATTTAAAAAAGGCACAGCCAGTTTTCTGCTTCCACCATTTTTAATAGACATAGGCCTATTAACTTTTTTCCATTGCAGTCATGCAATTTTAGTTGCAGACTCCTTCAAAAAAAGCTACAGTACGAACGGTTTATGTACAGAAAAATACACCAGAAGATAATAAAACGAAGAAAAGTATAAAATAAATCCAGGAATCTTTTTATGGGAATGCGTTTTTTCAGGATAACTTGACTACCATCTAAGGCAGTGATCCCCAACCAGTAGCTTGCGAGCAACATGTTGCTCTCCAACCCCTTGGATGTTGCTCCCAGTGGCCTTAAAGCAGGTGCTTATTTTTAATTAATGGCTTAGAGGCAAGTTTTGGTTGCATAAAAAACAGATGTCCTGCCAAACATTCTCTCCTGTAGGCTGCCAGTCCATATAGGGGTTACCAAAAAGCCAATCAGAGCTCTTATTTGACATCCCCATGGACTTTTTCATGCTTGTGTTGCTCTCCAGCTCTTTTTTAAGTTTAAATGTGGCTCACGAGCAAATAGGGTTGGGGACCCCTGATCTAAGGGTTACTATTTCATTTTGTTTGTGATATTAAATATGAATAAATATAAGTTTTGCAAGCATTCTACAATGTTGTACAGGCATGGGATCAGTTATCAGGAAACCTTTTATCCAGAAAGCTCCAAATTACTGGAAGGCCTTCTCTCATTGACTGCATTGTTATCAAATAATTTACTTAATTAAACATTATTTCCTTTTTTTCTCAGTAAAATTAAGACTGTATCTTGTACATCATTCCATCTAAGATATAATTTTGGAGGCAAAACAATATGATTGGGTTTATTTGATGAGTAAATGATTTTTAGCAGATTTAAGCCATGAATATCCAAACTATGGAAAGATCCCTTATCTGGAAAATGCTTGGTTCTAAGCATTCTAGATAACAGGTCCTGTACCTGCATTAACTAGGAATAGTATTGGGCATAATCAATTAAATAAATACTTCAGAGCACGCCTATACAGTATGTACATTCATCACAGTTATTGTTTGATTTTTGCGTTATGATGGTTGGTAAACCCAACTACTACCAGAAATTAAACTTAAATCACAGGTAGGTACAGTAGAATGATAGTCTACCGAATTTCTGTATTATTGTTAGGAATAGCCACAAAAGCAGAAAACAAATTCATAAAACTAAAAATCATGACTACTAACACAACATTTGCTCTGGAGAAGCATTAACCATCATGTGTCATAATGTTGTTGTAAGACATGAATTTAAACAACATTGATTCCACATCAAGATTGCCTTGGTGGAAAAAAATGTATTGATGTATCATCCTTGGCAATCATAAACTATAGTAGATTTTATCAATATATGCGTTGCCTCCTGTGGTTATTCTAAGATTGTATTAAGAATTTCTCATAAATCTAGTGCTAGAGCACAAAATGCCTGGAAAAATTAGTCTGGCAAAAATTCGCCAGCGTCTCGTTTTGGATGCAGGTTTTTGGATCTGTTTTGCGAATTTTTCGGCGAAACGCCCCAGATTCGGCCATCACTACTTAAAATATCTACAGTGTTTTAAAACGTGCATGGACTGCTTTTAGAACGTGCAACAGTGTAGAAAATGATTCGCACACACTCCAGTTTATGCAGTCGGGGGATGGTTTCCCTTTTATTATGCCACCATACAATCAACGTTTCAGGGGGGGAACCTTCATCAGGATATAGTTCAAAGTGCAGAATCCCATTTAAACCCAACTTCCTATGCCTTCTTTTCCCATCATGCAACTTTCTCAGAGCATTTAACCCCCTATGTGCAATACATATACAATCATTTGATTTTAATTTTTTTTTTTTGTCCAATGTTCAAGTGTCCCAATGCAATCCATATTACCACAAACGTGTAAAAAATGTTTTTAAAAAATTAATTACAATCAAATTCCATTATACAATATATTTAAACATGATACCTTACTGCCCATAGGATTTATAGGATCCTTTAGTATTCTATATTGTCACCTCGCAGTTCTTAATTGTAAAAAAATATATTTAAGAACACATAAAAAGATTAAAATATTTATTCTTTCATAAAATTCTCAGGCCCTTTGGTGTAAGAGTTTTTAACTGCCAAATCCAAAAGGCTTTATTTCTTAATAAATACCTTTTGTCTACCGTGCCTTTCTCCCTGTGTATAACATCAAGGACTTGCCTTCTTATTTGTGAGATGTTTTTCCTCATAAAAAAGTTTTTCGCCAATAAAGTCTTCTTTTTGAATTTCTCTTTTTCTTTCTCTTTTTTCTGACTCATTGTAACTTCTTCCCCTTTGACCTCAGCTTTATAATTTCTTATCCTACTTTTATGTTCGTTCATTCGGATTCTACCTTTTTCAGCAGGATCCAACCAAATCCTTGTTCCTTTCTGAACTGAATCCACATCCTTAAAATCACATGACATTTCGTCACAAAACAGGGAAGTAAAAAAATGTTTAAGCGTGTGCGCTGCACACGATTCTCTTTGCCCCTTCCCACCCCTAATTGAGAAATTAGGATTTGGCTTTGTTTCAGTATTTAGCCAAACCCAAAATTGTGAATTATACACTGTCTAATTTCTGTCTTCAACAAATTGCAAGTAATAAAAAGTATCTCATTTATCACAAACTGCAATTTTCTTCAATTAAATGTTTTTATTCATTTATTTAATGACACTAAATTAATTTGAGATCTCCCAATGACTTAATATACAAATAAATGAATTGTATAAAGTCATGTATCTGTATATTTATTGATTGGGAATTCTCAAATTAATTTAGTGTCATTTAATAAATAAATAAAAATTTATTGAAGAAAATTGTTGTGTACGATAAATGAGATACTTTTTATTGGTCAGAATTTATCTCACGTACTACTCCCATGACTGAGGTAGTGTAAGCTTCAAATTAAATAGTTGTGTTCACCACTACCATTAAATTTATTACCGTTCAATGAATATCTGATCCTCAGTCAGATATTACTAGAGAAGTTGTAAATTGTGTTTGTGCAGCCCTCTATCAACAGGACTACATGAGCCACCAGTTAAAAGAGAAGATCTCTCCAATGTGGCTTACTGCTTGGGTAGCAAATCAGACTAAGTTTAGCTGGTTTGGAGAATGGCTTTAATGTTTAGGTTTAGACAGTTTGTTGTGTTGCTAGTAACAATTACAAATAAACACTCATCCAGTTCCTATTTCTGCAACTTCAATTCAAGGGGAAATTAAAGGTTTAAAACAGTCACGAGATTCTGAGTCATTGCTAAAACTAGTTGTGCATGGTTACAGTACATCATTTTTGCACTCTAGCTTTTAGTTATGTAGTAACATAAAAAATGAAAAGCAACACACTGTTTAATCTATAGGTCATATAAGGATAATGTTTTCCTCCAGCAATGCACAGTACTTCTCTCCTATCAAGATTATATCAAGTATTTCCCTCAGTCCAGTGTTGAAAAAGAAATGGTTGTGTGTTGTGTTTACATTATTATTTTTAGCTTCAACTTAAAAATATGCCCTCTAACCGTACAAAGTTAATTTTCAATTATCATTTCTCCATTAAGCAAAACATTTGGACAAATGATCCTTCAGGTAATTTAAATCACAAAAACACAGCCGCAAACATTATTTTCTAGTGCTACTAGCCACCATTATACTCTTATGTGGTGTTATTTCCAACAATTATGACCATGTAAATTGTTACATTGTTGCCCTTACCATTGTTTCCAATGCTAAATTAGTGCAGTTCAGCACTATAAAGTCTATAGTACAAGTTGTTTAGAAACATTCTCTGCCATCAACAGATTATCAATATTAACTATTGTGTTCAGTGTTGTATAATACATGCTGTATTCCTAACATTGGTCAGAAAATTGAAACATACAAATGAAAATTAGATTAATTTTTAATGGAATTCTGGAGAAAATTAGAATTTTCTGAAATTGCACCAACATTACTTAGAAACTTACATTTTACAAAGACCATTTACATGTCAATTTTATATTCTGATGTTATTGACTTTTTAAATATTCAAAGGACAAGGAAAGGTACAAAGTAACTAAACAGAAGCTATAAAATTCCTTTTTTAAATCTTACAGCACTGCTGCATTGTGTTCTTTGTTTCGTAACTCAAAGCTGTTGTATTTTGGTAGCCGAGGATTAGGAGAGTGAGTATAACGGTGCTTTATTAGCAGGTTCATGCAGCCATTATATAACATCAGCAACTCTTACTTACACTTTCAAGCTGTACAGAAAGTCCTGTGTATGCACAGTGACACCCGCAGGACATTTGTATAAACCCCACATTCCCCCTATAGTAGGAAAACATTTGGACAAATATAACAAACAACACATTGCATAGTCCTGGGTCCATGCAGGTAGTTTT
>CM044433.1:115886603-115900753 GCA_024363595.1 Xenopus borealis | reverse complement strand
CACTACTGATGAAGCACGAGCCGAGACCAGGGTGCTTGGCATCTGTTCTGGTTTGGGTGCCGACCGTGAAACCTCCTGTGTCCTTTGGACAAGGTCTACATCATCAAACTTTCATTTAGGCAGATGCATATTAATTTTTAAAGATGCATTTTTAAGTCCGAACCCTATGCAGCATTTCTTCTTCTTATTCGGTGATAACAGAGGATGACGATGATAATGAACTGTTCAGGGTCAGTGGGAGAAAGTAAAATAATGCATGAACAAAACAAACTAAAGGTAGAGGGAAATGACACATGTAACTAACCAACATGATGACTACAATGGTAAAGGAACCTTTCGGTACTTGGGTATGGTAACACATTTTTTCAAAATAATTGTAGGGGTTTGGGTAACCGTAACCAAACCATTCAATGTTTACTTCATTGTATGATTAGCATGTTTTCTTCTCTTATAAGCATTATTTCGTGCAGTCCAAACACCTCAGCTCAGGCACAGTTCTAGACTGTTATAGATATAGATTTGGCCATCATGGATTGCTCTGCTATTTCTGTAGGAATCATTTCACTGTGTTAGTCATGTTGAGATGTGAGTTCTTCTGTATTCATCAAAGATCAAAGCCTAGTGTTTTAAAGGTAAATTTATTTGCAGATCAAAAAAAATCAGGACAAAAACAGAAGAAAAATATTTTCACAAAATATTTTTCTGCACAAATTGCACCTTTCCCTACAGGTAGCTCACTGCCCCACCACTGTTATATTGTATTCTTTTTTCTTAATTTAGTAGGCAAATATCTAATACATTTCTGTAAATAATCATTATTTCATCATTTGCTGCAGAAAATATACATTCTGGGTGTTAAAAGTAATTTGTTATTTTCAACTAGATCAAGTTAGTGCTACAGAATGACCAACATGACCGTGATGTATTGAATTTACTTCAAAAACAAGAGAACAACACTTAATAAACACTAATTTCTAATAGTTTCAGTTGTAAAACCGAAAGGGCTTATTTAGGAAACAAATCTTGACCAGCTTTAACTCTAACTTTAAACTTTGTTCCAGTCCACAATCTTTACATCCATGGTACATGCCATGTTGTATCCTACTCTCCATTATTACTGCATGATGTGGGACTTAAAACTATCCATCTGCAGTTCCTAGAGTGAGGCTTAAAGCTTTCTCTGTATGGTTTATTAGGTTGATTTGTTCCTATCAAATGCACTGAGAGCTCTACAATGTGTAGTATTCAAAGTAACTGCAGCCTGCTATATTTATAATTGACTGCAGTTAATTTCTTGAAGAAAACAATTTTTCTGAATAAAAAAAGTTATATTCAGGTCTTCATTTCTTCAACTGACATTTAAACTAGAAGTATTTTTAATTAGTGGACACAACCATTCATTGCAATTGCTTTCAGATGTTAATAGACTGTGAAGAATGTACCATTTGTCTTTCTATTCTAGATGTGTCATAATTATCATATATTAAGACATCATTTCCAAATGCAACCCTTTCTGCTTTTGAATACATAGTTACAACAAACTCATTACTAGTGTTTTAATCTGATTACAGCAGTAATAGATGAACAATAAATTAGCTTCAGATGGAAATTTCAACCATGACAATTTACAACAGGACAACAACACTTCTCTATTTTCAATGTGTAATTCTCTGCAAAGAGCAACAATCCCAAGGGGATGCAAGTCCTATTAAAAAAGCACTAAGGGGCACACTCATGTGAAAACTCATGTGTAGAAACTAGGGATGCACCGAATCCAGGATTCGGTTCGGGATTCGGCCAGGATTCTGCCTTTATCAGCAGGATTCAGATTCGCCGAATCCTTCTTCTCGGCCAAACCGAATCCGAATCCTAATTTGCATTTGCAAATTTGGGGCCGGGAGGGCAATTGCATGAATTTTTGTTACAAAACAAGGAAGTAAAAAATGCTTTGTTTCCTTTGTTCCCATCAACCCAATTTACTTTATGAAACAGGGACAAATACAATAGTGTATTTCAGTTTTGAAATGGTGTTGTATTTTGTTGTTTTCTAATATTTTAATTCACTTGTATACATTTGATTCTGTATTTATTTAGTAAATGTTTACTGCACAATTCCAATTAAACAATATTGTGTCTGGCTGACATATTTGTTTACCCTGTAAATTTGTTTACAGAATAAGCAAACCTGATGCTAAACCCTCTAAATACATTTTTATTGATAGTTATACATAAAATTATTTGTTATTTAATGCTATACAACATGTAGAAATAAAAAGATAAGGCTCTGGAATTATTGTTAATTGTAATTTATTCTCTGCTCATCTCCATTGTCGACTATTAAAGCATCTTACTAATTGACAAACACAACACAAGAACCTTCCGACTCTACACTATAATGAATGCCATTATTAAACTTATCAACCTATCTACCACTTTTAATCCAACTCCTTTACAATGCTTTGCAGACAATTTAATTGCCTGCGTAAAATAAAGATACATGGCCTGAGACAGAACATAAGTACTTGGGTAAGGAAATGGATTAAAGATAGAAACAAAACAACATTACCTTGGTTCCAACAGAACAATATTGTCATTAAAGGAGAACTAAACATATACAGGGCTGATTATTACATGCTGATGAAAGTTGCTCTGGTTTCTGAGCTGCCATGTAGTAATTATGTGTATTAATTACTAATCAGCCTTATTTCGAGACTGAGCTGCCATGTTGTAATTATGTGTATCAATTACTAATCAGCCTTATCTTGAGACAATTCTGTTCTATGGGGCAGATTTACTAAGGGTCGAATTTCAAAGTAAAAAAAACTTCGAAATGCGACTATCGAATTGAAATACTTCGAAATTGAATATCAAATTTGAAGTATTTTTAGCATTCGATCAATCGAATAAAAATCATTTGATCGTTCGCGAAAATTGTACGAATCAATCGATTCGACACGATTTACATGAATATTTCAAATAGCGTTTATATTGTTATAAGATTATTATAACTTAAGCCTGCTGAAGAAGTCAATACTAGACTAGATATTAGGCTCATCACCCTGTCCACTGCTCTGTACAAAAAACATTTTTTTACTTCTTGAAATTTCCGCTGGGAGAATCTATTGGTATATAAGCCATCATAGAGCTTATTTGATGGTTCTCAAATATTTATACATAGTTATCATATCCCTCTTGTGTGAACGACTCCTTTTTGGACAGCCTTTCTTCATAAGGGCATCTTTTTCCCTTTACAAACTTTCTCTGTTTCATTAATTTCCATTTTGATTACTGAAGACCATAAATGCACAAAATTATCTGCCTATACCGCTTTTAATATAGGACAGTGTTTTGTTGGCCTTCTGTTGCAGGCTGGTAGTGATTTTGCTTCACCAGTAAATTCACTAATGGTACCTGGTGATCAATGATGAAGGTGAAATGACACTGGGGTAAAAGCATTTTAGCTCTGCAATAGAAAATACATTCCCCTACATTGTTAGAGAAGCTGTTTTTTACTACTCTCCATTATAATAACCCCCCATGTTGCCAATGTCTTTGCCCATTGTAACAGACTGTTTTATTACCCAGTGAAACAAACTGAATGGCGAAATGGTAGCTCAGATTTCAGAAACTTTTGCCACTGGAAAAACTATGTGTTTTGCTGCATAACCCTCATCCCTACTCGACACTGTTACAATTACATTTATTCTACACAAGTACCCCATGGTACTTCTCCATCAGGGATTTGTATATCTTTTTGAATCTCATCTGCCTTGTAGCTGCTCAGATAGCCAGTTTGTTCAGATCCTCCTGCAAGGATGACACATGCTGCATTTAAATGACCTGCACAATTGTATACCATTGGCAAATGCTGACAAGTCCCTCTCCAAAGTCGTTCATGAATAAATTAAAGTATATTATAGAATCTGACATGCTGAGTGAAAACAATAGCCAACATTTAAAATAAAAAAAATTTAATATTGTGGCAAGAAGCTATGTAAATAAATGAAAAATTCAACAAAAAATATTGATTCAATTACCATTAATAACATCTAATGCAAATGTGTCCATCACTGGCAAAGAAACTAACGTCTCCTTTTTCTCCTTTTAAATGCAACAAAACATATATCATATATCTCTATGTCTAGCATCTAGAAACATGTTCATATCTTTATGAATCACTCTTTACCTTAATAGATTGGATATAAAAAACATACATGGGGGTATGACTCCCAGTGCTCATCCTAGTGTGTCTGTGTGTTGTGTGAATGTTATAGGGACCTGTTCAGTAACTTCTTGTGAAAAGCCAGTAATAATTATAATAAAAATGGCACAGGGATAGCAAACTGATGATACAGTACATGATCCATGTAGTAGAGTTTTTAGATGTGTAGAACTGCTGTATTATGTTATGAAAAACAATTTAAATAATTCTGGTACACAAATTGGTGCCTCAGGCAAAATATTTGCACCCACCTGAGCCCGCCTTTGCTAACATCATGCACCACTTTGTCACTTGCCTACCTAGTGGGAGCTACAATGTATGTGTGTCAGTGCATGCCCACACCTCAATTGTTTCCTCAGTGGTGCAAGTTGCATTAATTTGTATGCAATTTAGTGAACTGCACTAATCTGATTGCATGCTTTAGTAAATATCTCATATCGTTTTACTTCCAGTGTTTTGCCAGCTGCTGCGATGATCTGAAGCATGTAGTAAGATATTTACAGTTTTCTGCTGGATAGATCAGAGAGCTGTTACTTAACAATCATTCCTGACATCCCCAACAGCCATTGGTCTGATATCCTAGAGTTAGATGAGCTGCTGCAGCCATAAACCAGATGATTTTAAAAATGAGGGTTGCCAAAGCTTGTAAATTAAGTATTTAGAACAGAAATTGACAATAAACATTATTACAGCAGAAACCAGTCCTCTCTAGTAAGCTAAAAACAACTGCAAGCAAGTCCCATTTCATCTGGAATGAAATTTTGTGTGCATATAAATTATGAAGATCTGGAAAAATGAAGTCTGCCCCACACAGAGGAAAGCAACTTCCCAGCAATTTGAATAAGAGCCAAATAATGTCAGTCTTTGGGGATGATAAAAACAATGAAATGAGCAGTCTCTTGTCTGCTCATGCTCTTTTCAGCTGCCTTATCTGCCATTCCCAGCATGGCTCTAATTCTGCCAGGCCATAAAGTCGCCATATTCTGGGATCTATTTAACTTGAATTTTCCAGGTTCCCTGCCCCCCAAATTTAAACCTGCTTTCTGTAGTACAATCAAGTAACCAAAATCAAATTTCTACAAAATGCATCCGTCTTTCTTGTTTTTTTTACAGACTCTAAAATTCAATCCACAGACAACGACTATAACTATATAAACAGCATTAATAACCTATTTTATTTGGGGCCAAGATTAATTTATATATCAACATTAAGCTATTTGCAACCTACATTTTAGTATTTCGGTTTATGACTTATGCTTTATTCAGAGCATCCTTCACAGTATATAACATTTTTTTTATATGTATGCTTTGTTTCTAAATAGAATAAATATTACTCACATAATGCTCTCAGAACTGAAATTGCACATAACAAAAAATGCTGCTCGATGTATTTTCCAAAAAAAATTACATATATAATATACAATACTTCAATACCTTAGGAATGGGAATGATCACAAGCTGCATCACATCTATGTCTAATTTGCGTAACAGTATTTATTTGTACAACAATTTCAGTGACCCTGAGGATTTAAAATAGCACATACATTACATAATAACATATAGGATTTTGATTTCCATTTGCTCTGGACAAAATGAGCTCACAAAGTAATCATTGCTGTAAATATCAGTATCAGCAAAAATGCCATATGTTTATCATCTAAACAGTTATCGCTGTCTCTTAAGCTTTTAATAGAGTCTTTCGTGGCATTTGTGTGGTTAAATTAAGCAGCTGCTCCACCACTTAACATGCATAAATATTATAATCAAGGAATATTAAATGTACAACGACAACACAAATTTGTTTTCATGGAAAATTGGAACCATTTTGCTGTAATATACATAGCAATTCTACAAAGTGCGTCACCTAAAGAAACAGAAGAAATAATGGAAATAATCGTTTGACCGCTGAAGGATTTGCATTTGACCTGCCTATTTTAAAGTGTAGCATTCCTACTCAAAGTGGACCCTGTTACATAAAGTGTACTGTATGTTCTGCTTGGTTGTCAGAAGGCCTTACCCTAGTCCTATAGTTAAGAAAGCACCTAAGTCCATATATCGATACAATCCTATTCTGATAAATCAATAAAAATCCCACTATTCCTTGAAGCCCTATATTTTTTTATGTTTAGGCCTATATAGCAATATATATATAAAGATCATTGGTGCTTATATTTGAATATTGCAAACAGCAATGTTCTGGAGCACATCCATTTTGGAGCCTTATGAAATAATAATACAGAACATGCCAGTATAATAAACAAATGCAAAAATCACATAAAGAAGTAAACAAATGTCCCTATGTAGCTGTCCCCATTTCTCAGTTTTTTTATTTCTTGTATCAAATTGTTTTTGTCTACCTTATGAAAATGGCATGCAAGTGTAAAGAATTTCTAAACACTATGGGGCAGATTTACTTAATTCACATGAGGGATATGAATATTCGATCGAATTTTCAAAAAAGATTTGAATTTCGAATATGCAAATTAGGCAAATTCGACCAAATTCGACCATCGAATATTCGAATTCGAATGATTTGAATATTCAAAAATTCGATGGTCGAATACTTCCCCTTTAAATTTAAATTCGATCACCTACTTCGCCAGATTAAACCTACCGAAATGGGGATCATTCCCTAAGATCGAATAAGAAAAATTCGATCGATCGTTTAAAAATCGTTTGAATATTCGATTTGAATATTCGAACGATCGATTGAATTTTCCCTGTTCGATCGATAGAATTGTGCTAAAAAAATTCGAATTCGAAATTCGAATTCTAATTTTTTTAATTCGATACTATTACCCCACTATTCCCTGGTCGAATTTCGATTTTTTTTTCATTCGAAATTCGACCAATAGTAAATCTGCCCCTATGTATATGTTCCTAATATTTATTGCGCTAAACTTCAGGTAGCATTTTGTACAGTATTATTTTCAAGGGAAATTAACCTTGTTTACCAAATACAATAATAATAAAATAACAATAATAATTATAATATAATAATTTAAGCATGCAGTACTCAGTATGAATGGATCATTAAACAAAGTATTTGGCTTGAACGCTGAGAGCAATTTGTGATGGTCAGTCCCATTAGAAAACATTAAACAATACATGACTGCATATTTGCCTTTCAATAACTGAACAGAAAAATACTGATATCTTCAGAAATCCCTTGTTAAGAAAACACCATAAAGGTAGCAGACAGGGGGTGTGGGGAAACCCCTTTGTAACCATTGATACGCATATGGACTAATTCCTTGTGCCGAGCTAAGGGAACTGAACCTGTAGGAATTGAAGCCCTAGGGGATATTTAACCCTATGGGTCCTCACAATATAAGCAGGCTTTATATAGTTGGAAATAAAGGTAATGTTTTTTAAATTAAATATTACTTGTGATAGTAATTTTAGCTTGTTTTGCTTTTGTTACAGTCCCTGTTCAATTCACTCTACTTAATTTTTCAGCACCAAACTTCATCTCATAACTAACAATAGGGTGATATCACAGGTTATTTCTTCCACTGTCAATAATCAGAAAAAAATATTTCCTGTTTACATTCATGACAGGTGCAGTGTTGAGACCGCAATTCACTCTTTGGAATCCTAACCCCCAAACTCACTACACCTCTTTACTCCTTATTAAAGGAAAACTATACCCCCCTCTATATAAAGATATTGCATAAAACAACTCATATGTAAAACCCTGCTTCATGTAAATAAAACTATTTTCATAATAATACACTTTTAGTAGTATGTGCCATTGGGTAATCATAAATAGAAAATAGCCATTTAAAAAAAAAATAAGAACAGCCTCCTGGGATCCCAGGATTCACACAAACATACCAAACAAACTATAAAGTTAGGTCACATGAGCCAATTAACAGACAGAGTTGTGTCTTTTGCTTCCACACTTCTTCCTGTTACAGTTAGAGTTGAAATATTTCTGGTCAGGTGATCTCTGAGGCACCAGACAGATCATCACAAAATGGTGGTTCAAGGCAAGAGATGTAGGGCAATATTTACTTAAATATATATTTCAGTTTGGTAAGATTCTTTAAATATGCCCCTTAATTAATCTGTTGCTCAAGTATTCAATTTGGGGGTATAGTTTTCCTTTAACACTCATTGACACCAGAGTTGGAAGAGATGGCAGCAGTTATTTATAAACAATAACAATGATCATCCGTGACCGTGTATTGTTGTGTATCATTATACCTGTTCCAAACTAGTTTGTATAACAAATATTTGACATGAAAAATCAGTACCAGTTTGCCTCTAAGGGGACTAACCCTGAACTAGGTCATAACTCCTGATTTGTGCCTCCTTTTACCCATCACCATCCAAATGCCGACTACCCTTAGGGTCCCAGGCAGACCAAGTTATACACTCGCCTTGCCCTAAATTAATGTACCCCTGGGGTTCAGAGCAAAAGTCCCCCACCTGCAGCAATAAAGCTAAATCACCACCCCTCAACATTATCGACAAGTAGAGAGGGTGGGTTTCTGGAAGCTGCAGGTCTTCCAAACAGCTTAAAAAAGATTGGGAAGGAAGACTACGAGATTCCTACTTTTCTGGGGATATTAAATAGCCAATAGCAAGTTAAGCAGAGGGTTAGCCCAACTAACTCTGTCACACCCTGCTTCCTTATATTACATTAAAGGTCATTGGGCCCCATGAAATTGGTAAAATCCCTACAGAAGAAGAAATTGCAAGATGCGCTTTTCTGCACTGTTACAATGAGGGTAGGGTTAATAACTGTCCTAAGAAAAGGAGAAAATCTCTGTGTCTTGGTCAGTATTTTAACAGGCATCATCTCTGTATGTAGCACTATCTACACTGGGTGTTCTGAATTCCAACTTACTCGCTTGTTACATATTATATGTAAGAGGAGCAGAGTCACAATTGTACTTCAGGGTCAATATGCAACTCGCAGTACTCCATCACTCACCTCACATATACTGTATATCTTCACTTCGTGTGCAAATCTACACACAGTGAGGACAAGTATTATAATAAATATAATAACTGTTAGTCTAAATTAACTACCATGTGATATAAGACACAGTAGGAAGAAGGTCTGTGTACCATAGAGCTTACAGTCTAAGTCTAAGTAATTTAAAACAGTTCAGTAATATTTATCTTCCAATTTTTTTGACCCTCAGTGTTTACCTTGCAGACTATACCAGATGGAGTAAATGCTGAGTGAGAAAGTACCCATCTTAACATTTTTCTCATGCTAGTACAGAGATTTTAAAATTTTCACCAGTTAATACATGCTTAGTGATGGGTGAATGAATTCACCTGGCATGGATATGCTGATTATTTACGCGTTTCGTCGCCTGTGAATAAATTCGCAAAAATTCCCCAGTGAAAAATCCACAGTGACAAAAAACATTATTTGGATACCCAAATAACTTAATGCATTTGGACAAAATAGTAAAAACAAAATTGTCCCTTGTGTCATAATTGATGCGTGTCAAAATGACTTTGACGTCCATTAACTTCAATGCATTTTGTGAATTTTTTGCCATTTTGCTAATTTTTTCGTGTTTCGTAATTTTTAGGAGAAGGATAACGGGAAATATTTGCCCATTACTAATGCTGAGAGATAGTATTTAGATAGATAGCTAAATTGATTGATGCTACATACATACATACCTACACCATTTAATTGAATTGCAATCAATGCAGTGTTTAGGTTTTCTTCCATGCTCCAATGGATGATCAGTTGACGTTTAGCTGCTGATGGCCTAAAGGTCATGTAAAGATTATGGAGATGATTATGTTGTTCCTGTCATATGATAAAATTATCAAACAATAAGCCAGAAGCAACACTGAACCTACCACTACCAAAGAGACGTGTCATCTGTAGATTATTACTTTTTAAGGCAGTTTGCCCTTTCAGTATCACATAGAACAGGGTATCTCTTGGTTACAGACTTAAGACTTAGCAGAGCAGCACTTGCATTTGAATAAACAGTGTGCTCAAGTTTTATAAGAGGCAGATCACTTCAGCCGTTTTAAGTTAGCATTACTGACAAATTACACGTTATACATAAGACGTTCCGTCTCACATGTGCTGCGAGTATTCAAATCCATTATTTTCTTAGTATAAGCTGAAGGCGGTATACTTTATATGCAGCTAATGCACTTCATCCAGTTTGTATTTAAGGGAGAATGATTATCATTCTATGACATACTATTTGTGCATCTTGATTACTTTATATTTAACTTTGAACAACATTTTTATCATAATTACAGTGCTCCTTAAAGCATACAAGCAGATATTATTTTCTTTCAAAAAAGTATAATATTAACATATAAAACTGGTCTCGAGCTCAATTTTATATTTGTTTTGAGAAACCGACTTTTTTTTTCCCCTAATTGATTTTTTTTAATTGCATATATGCATCTTAAAATCAAGAGATGAAAAAAAAAGCAATCTGTGAAGTTTAAAGAGATATTGTTAAATCATTTACTTGCTGGGAGTAAAGTGGAAATACCTTTACTTTGTTTTAGTACTGTTATGTTAAAGGAGAACGAAATCCTAACTATAGACATCAGCTAGAAATGTACATTATGTTTTGGGCTTCTGTACCAGCCCAAGGCAACCACAGCCATTTAGCAGTAAAGATCTGTGTCTTCAAAGATGCCCAGTATTATTAACATGTATTTCTATAGCGCCAACTTGTTGCGTAGCGCTGTATAGCTCCCCATTTTCTTTTCTGCTGATTCACTGCACATGCTCTGTGTTGCTGTCACTTACTGAGCTTAGGGACTGACTCAAAATATACAGTACACACAGAATATAACTGTCACAATATAAGGTGGATTACTTAATTAATTAATTAATAAAGATGATTACTACATGTCAGCTCAGAAACCAGTGCAATTAGCATCAGAATTTAATAATCAGCCCTGTAGCATCATCTTATATTACAGACCAACCTCATTTTATGCTTGATAATTTGCAACAACCCCTAAGCTTAGCTTCTCAACAGCTGCTCAGAGCCCACTGAGCATGTGCGTGTCACAGACACTTTTCAAGATGGTGACCCCCTGTGACAAGTTTGAAGTCCTGGATCATTGCTGCTGTTGACAAGCTGAAACTTAAGGCAGGTGCAATAAGGTAAAATATGGCAGTTTAAGCCATGTTCATTTTTAGGGTTAAGTTCTCCTTTAACATTGCTTTAGTTTAGGCTCTTGGTCATCTAAATAAAATTCATATAAGTAATCTCTTCCTATATCAAAAAGTACAAAGAAAAATTGTACAAAACTAATAATGTCCCTTTAGCAGTATTGTATGTTTGCCTGCTTTCCAAAGATTGATAGCAACTAATACACGCAGTTAAAATTCTACGATCTTGGGGGTGCATTGGTTCTGTCTATCTTTGCAGTGGTGCTCACCTGAGTGTCTATTTGGTTTTCTGTGGAGAGGGTATTTGGGACCTTCCCTAATGGGATCTGCAGGAAATTTACTTTGAGATGGACCCACTAGCAAAACAAAGACCACAATACATCTTTATTCAAATAAGAACAAATAATTACACTACATCAGAAACACTTAACCAGGATGTATTATACCTATATTTCTAACCCTGTGTTAGATACCTCATTGACTTAGTCACATAGCATTATTATTACATCCCTTGGCAATATAATAGTTTTTGTAAATTCTCACAGGGAATAATAGTAATTTTACTGCATGCCCCAGAACTGTTTATGGGACTTACCAATGCTGTTCATATGCAATTGCACATATATTCCCTAAAGTACAAGCATTAAAAAATGGAAAGGCTTTGGTTAGAAGGACACATAAAAATTAGGCATGCTAATCTGTATAGCACTGTGAAATATGTTGGTGCTTTATAAATAAAGGAGAATACAGGTATGGGACCTGTTATCCATAATGCTCAGGACCTGGGATTTTCCAGTTAATGGACCTTTATGTAATTTGTATTTTCATACCTAAAGTCTACTAGAAAATCATATAAACATTAAACATTAAATAAACTGTTTTTTCTTACAATAGTGATTGATTATATCTTAGTTTGGATCAAGTATAAGGTACTGTTTTATTATTACAGATAAAAATATTTTTTAACACTTTTATTTGATTATAATGGAGTCTAGGGGACATACAATAGCCTTTTCATAATTTGGAGATTTCTGGATAATGGGTTTCCAGAATACGGATCCCATGCCTGTACTTAGTTTTTGCATTACAGATTATAGAGTGATCTCAGCAGGGATGGAACATTTGAATCCCTATTGTTGACCTATGATACCCTTGAGGATTTATACATTTATACAGCTCCTTCTTGAAGCTGGATAGAAATTGGTTTCTGTGTTTCTTCTGTATGTAGTAAGTAATTTTTTATGCCCCAAAAAAGATAGACTACACTGTTCACTGTTAAGAGCCACCACTGTACACGGTGGCATGAACTATACCATTACTGTAATAGTAATACAGAAAGTTCATCTCCTTACCAAGTTTTGTTCAGTTATAGGCAGGCAAATATTTAGCCAAATAGAGCCCAAAGGATGATTTATGAAAGACAAACCTTGTCTAGAGTATTTATTATGGACAAAAAGTTGGAAAAGTGTAGTTGTAGTAAACATGATCTAGTCTAGTGTTGTTTTAATCATGGCTAACAATAAAGTATTGCATAATTGGTCTTTAAACAAATCATGTGTGGGAGCTTTGTTTGTACATAAATATTCTATTGGTAAAATATTGTAGAACATAGTTGAAACAGTTTGTACATGTGCATTTATAGATTTTATATGTCTAACAAATAAAATAACAATTGGCAATGAGTAGATGGAAAGATGGTATTATTCTTAAAGCAATGCACAATTTAAAAATACATATACTATATTGAGCATGGACACAAGGGGGCAAATTCCCTAACCTGTGAACTTGCGCTAGCGAGGGCTTTGCTAGCATTTGCTGCAGTTTGGCGTAGTTTCGCAGGGCTACGCAAATTAACTAAAATGTGCTCAGGGCGGCGAACGTTAGCGAAGTTGCGCTATCGTTACTTCGCCAGGCAAAGAGCATTTACGCATATGGTGCGAAGTTAAACTTATAATAGAAGTATATGTTAAAGCCACTACATTACACTACACAAACCTTTAATAAATAAAATAAATTTGTCCTATTGCCCTAAACATGTGCCCACTGTATGGTTAAGTTGCCATATGTTAGGAAATGTAGGGGGGGAAGGAGGGTAACCCCCAAAAAAATTACGCTATTTTTCAGACTATCACCCTAAAAAAAAGTAAAAGACGCCATTGGGATTGTATTATTTTTAAACTCCTATCTATTGTATTGAACTTCGCCAAGTCTGACCTGGCAAAGTAAAGTCTAGCTAGCACAAGAAGTAACGTTCAGTAAAATAGTTATCTTTTTGCGTAGTTATTTCCCTTCGTCGGTGCGAAGATTTATGGTATTGGAAAAGGTCCCTGTACCCAGGAGAGGGGGAGACACGGAACGCTTGTTACGTATGTGGTAAGTTTGGTGGATAAATAAGTAAAACATATTAACACCACATGAATTAAAAAGATATTATGGGAATTATAATTTATATATATATATATTTGTGAATAGGTTCCCCTGTTTTCCATTGTTTGAAATTTTCCATTTTTTCATTTACTCTTAGAGAACCCCTGAATTGGAGCAGATTAGATATAAAGAATGGAAGTGTGGTGGTTGCTAAGGAATCAGGCTATAATGACAGTGATGTCAGTTCCTGTGTGTGGATACATTTCCTGTTTGAAACATGTATAAGGGAATTAAGCAATTCTTGTTAAACCATTTTATCCCTGGCTTGATAAAGGAGTGGATGTACTCCAAAACGTTGCAGATTGGGTAATGTAACAGTTTATGAACTTAAAGGAGAAGTCAACCCAATCGGTGCTAAAATCCCTCCCC
>CM044433.1:115846383-115874224 GCA_024363595.1 Xenopus borealis | reverse complement strand
TTTCCTCCCAGTCCTAACCTGGCTGGAGCAGTGCTATTTTGAAAAAAAAGTTTTCCCATAAAAGAATCCCTTTACGAAAAAACAAAATGAAGATCTAAAAAAATCTGGAAGCCAATTTTATTCAGTAGTTGGCTAGTTCTAATCAGATGGTGCAGCTTTTACACTGCAATGCGTGTATATAAACTAATTTAGGGTTTTAAAATAAAATCTGCACAATACAAATATTTGTTTAGCAACTAGAATCAGTTTGGGACAGTGCCTTTCAATGGAACTGAAATGAATCCTAGGAGGGGGGGAATAATGCAGTCCGATAATAAAGAACTTTCTAAACTAATTATGTACATAGATTAGCTACATCTCAGATCCTGTTATATACATCTCCATAAGTTTTCACGGTTGAAACGCTTCAATGACAAGAGCATAATGCAGCTCCCATTTCCTCTAATAGAAGCTGTTTGCATTCGATTTACTACAAAATGAAATAAATGGAGGGACTTGTCTTATTTGTAGTCTGGGTGCTGTGAATGTAAAATCCAGCAGAAAGGAGGGATACTCTGATATTTACTCATAGAACACCAAGAACAAAGGTGATTTCTAGTGGCTGAAGTTTGTTGTTGTATTGCTGTTGTATTCTGTGACCAAAATACAAATCAGAGGTGAGCACCTCAGACTGCTTTCAGAGTGATAACATGTACTTGGTATGTACCAGACATCATGTTCTGTGATATCTAAAGTCAAGGGTCATATCATCTCTGATCATGCCTAATATCCATTACTTACAGGTCTGATCTGGAACAAGAGAGTGTGAAATGAGCCTTGTACTAGTCATGTGCAATTCTTATCATCGCCTTCTTTTATCTGTCTATTGGATTTGGCTGAGAGGATACACTGAACTCAGTACTTATGTATTGCTTATTGCTCTTGTCCAGGCATTGATTTTTGCCTATAGTGGATTCTGGACACAATGAGGATATTTGGAGTTTTGTGTTTTTTGTTATAGGAGATGCAGGATCATTTGGGTCAGCGTCAGATAACACGCAGTGCTAAATTCTTATATCTAACCCATTTCAAATATTAGGTATACAGGGGTGAGTAACAGACAACATCAAAAATATTTCCATTACGTATAGCTATATGTAATTGTGAACACACAGTGGGGCTCATTTATAAACACTGGGCAAATTTGCCCATGGGTATTAACCCATAGCAACCAATCAGTGAATAGTTTTGTTTATTTTCAGCCAGCTGCATGTAGAACAATGAAAGCAAACATTTGATTGGTTGCCATGAGTTACTGCCCAGGTGCAGATTTGCCCAGTGTATGAGCCAAAGTGATGCCAGTGTGGAATGTATGTAATACAACATCTTAGTGAACAGGCAGTTATTTTGTGCCTGAAACATTATACTTTCATTGTAGAAAATTCCAT
This sequence comes from Xenopus borealis, assembly GCA_024363595.1. Classification (NCBI taxonomy): domain Eukaryota; kingdom Metazoa; phylum Chordata; class Amphibia; order Anura; family Pipidae; genus Xenopus; species Xenopus borealis. The sequence goes on along the minus strand of CM044433.1, from coordinate 115,872,797 downwards.
AACAAATTTGCACGGTATTCCATCTTGCGAACAATAATATATATAATATTATTTTTGTGGATTTTCTTTTCATGCTGTCTGTGCTATATTTTTGGTGAAAGGTCTTAGCACAAAAGAGGTAAGGCTTCTCAAACAGTTGTATATGAAAATCAAATCTGACATCTGCTTGCCAGAGTGTTTTAGCACTTAGCCTTTCATTTACTATTAGAAGCCAAACCTGTGACAGGCTGTCAATGCCATGTGACTGACAGCTGCTCCACTGGCTCAGACTCTTTCATCTGTTTGCAGAGAAAGCTCCTTCCTCCCTTCGCCTATGGAGCTCAGCTCTGGCATTTTTGTGCCCCATTCCTGATCTGGGACCCTGATACCTTCCTCCTGTTCTAGCATTTGATTGCATTGATTTATAGTTTTTTTAAGTGTCTTTACTATCGACTATTTAGCTTTGCCTGATTGCTACAAAACGGAATTTAAAGATTTAACCCATTTGCACAAAATGCTGGTGGATGCATGGACAGTTAACTTACTGTGCCACATTTTTTCCACTGTAGTGTATTGCCTTGCTCCCCAAAGAACATATCATATCTATTCTTCCACCCCATGCAATTTTACATCAGTCCCTGTGCCAGAAGAACTTACAGTCTAAGGTCCCTATGGTCAATGTTTTTGGAGTGTGGAAGGAAATGCCGAATCAGGCCATGAAAGGCAACCTGTGGATTCTGCTGTAAGATGCCATGGACATTGACTTTTTAGAGGGCTGTGTATTTGAAATGTCCACCCTTCTCCACATATTAATATTAAATATTCAATACTCTTCAGTACTTGAATACTACTCTGTATGATGTCTTTTTTATAACCTATACCCAGATGGGGGAACCTGCCCCCATTCCAATTCTACGGGATAAAGGAATCCTACTGTAGGTCTGCTACAATGATTCACTATTTGTATAGCTTTACTCTATGTACAGTTGATACACTAATATAAAGTGACTGATTATTGATTATTTACAGAATATCACAAGCAGGCATGAATATTATGTATCCATTGTATACATCCTATTAAACAACATTTGTAATTTGCCTAAAAGTGTAAGGTCAAAAATGTTGTTTTTCTCCACCTGCATATTTTAGCTGGTACTTGAAATTTCCTGAGCCATTTTTTTTTTCACTTCATCATCACCATCATTTATTTATATAAGGATATACTCAGTCCTTTATTTATAACTGGGGTCTAGCAAGGGTTACAGAATAAAATTTGAATCTGAGGGTCCTGCTCACAAAGGCCAATAATCCTTTATAAGATGTCTGTATATCAAACAGTGTTGGAATAAAAAGCTCTGTTTTAGAGTTTTAAAATAAAAAAGATTACAGATAAATGTTTTTCTGGATTTGGCATTCAGTGACAGAGAAGCGTCCATAGCTCTGAATCCTATAGAAAGACACTGTGTGTATGTGAGTACATATTTCCTTATGTGAACTCACTGTAGTTGGTGTAAATGGCGAGCAACGGAGCAGTATGTATGTTGTGTAATTCTGTTTTTGTTTTCCTAGTTATTTTTTTAAGGTGTTACATTCCAGACTGAAATTAATCTGTTTTATATCCGCTGTTCCGGCATCTGCTTTTGTTTTAACAGTTCTTTTATATTCCATTTAATTCGTTTCTTATTAAAAAAAATGATTTGACTGTGTGGAATTGTAACAAAATAATATATACAAGGTATAATTTTAAAGAGGATTTGCCCCGGAGTACTTACAACCTAAAAGTCGGGTGTAGTCTGTATGACAATTTATTCCCCAGGCATGCATCTAAATAAACAAAACCTTGGCCGGTCCCTACCCGGCGCTTTAGTCGCTGCTGGCGTGATGCCTATACCTGGCGGATAGCTACCTGCCCTCGCTCTCTAGTCTGACCCCCAAAGCGGCCACAGAATGGAGATCCAGGGAGTCACAATCGTGCGCGGACTGGGCTTTGGCCACACAGTGGGCACGCATAGGAACATGTAATGGAGCCAGGAGCCTTGAGTTATAGAGAAGTGCAGGAAAGACCAGAGTGAAAGAGATGGGGATTCGTGTCACATAGAGATCCGAGAAGTTGAGGAAGGAATGAAGAAGGAGGGAGAAGTGGCATTGAGGAAGGGAGATAGTGGAGCGCAAAGGAGAAGGATGGCATAGTTGCAAGTAAAGTGTCTAGATAAAGCCTGAAATGGACTGTAAAGGAAAAGGACTTGCTGTAGGAAAGGATGGGAAAATAAGCAGGAGAAGAGAGTAAGAAATACTATAAGCAAGAAAGGGGGGGGGTAGGGAAAGAGTACAATGTACATACTAGAGGGAGAGCGCCAGCATGGTGGAAGAGCAGGGATGGACGGAGCGCAGCCTAGGGAAACTGATCGGATCAGATGAGGGGAAAGAAGGAAGGAGGAGAGACAAGTAGCAGGGATAAGAACAGGGGGAAAGATCCGGCTCAGGGAAAGGCAGAAGGAGAGGAGCAGAGAGGGACCTGGCTCCGCCCCCAGCTTACAGCGTCCCAGCTGCTCTCAAACCAACTGCTCAATCCCATTCACTGGCGAGCCCGAACAAAAAAGTGGCTATTTATTAGAATACTTGTTTGCTATTGTTCCCTGCCACACAAAAGACGTTTCATTATGTTAGGGGGGAAAAAAGGCCTCCTTTTATTCCAGAGAGAGAAACAATAACTTGAAATTGTCTTCAAAGTCTTTACTATCAATAATAAATTTCATTTTCTTGTCTCCCTGCCTTGCAGTGTATGTGTGTAGCCGGGCACTCCGTTTGGGGAGCATTGCCTGGGAATCGGGGCTTGCTGGAGGGGTGCTACATCTCTATCTCTCTCTATAACTGTATATATATGTATAAAAGATATACAAAGATATAGATAGATATATAGAGATGTGTGTGTGTGTGTGTGTGCTCCTATGATCTCAAGTTCCACTGTAGAATTACATAAAGGCACCGTTTGACCATCACTTGGGAAGAGGAACCCCGAGAACATGTAAGTCTGCCTGTTAACTTCTTAGACCTGTATTGTGCATGATGAAAGCTGGGAATGCCTGACCTGCTTTTAACTGGACCTTCCGAATAGTTTGTCTGATATAACGCTCTGCTGTATATCGGTCCCTAAATACTCTCAACGCTCAGGAGTTTTTTTTTTTGTCTTTTGTTGTAGGTATTTGTATTTTGGGGGTGAGAGATTGGGGTGCAGCGATTTTGGGAAGCTTGCTAGAGGGGGGTATGGGGGAGGTGTCAGTCAGCTGCTGCAGTTTATATTCATGGATTTGGGATAATGAGAGTGAGCCTTTGCGTGAAGGGGGGATCAGCGTTGAACTCATTACACTCTCGCCTCCTGTACAGAATATTCAACGTGTTAGCATCGCTGTTAGCCTAAAGACTCAATTTAATCCCGACTGACCAAGTGGCAGGCTTCATTAGTAGTGTCACATGGAAGTATACAAGTCTATAATCGTTTGTTCCGGCTGATCGCATTGTCGCTGCGACAGAGCCCAAGCACCCAGTCTAGAACCTCCAATCTTACCCCCCCCCCCTACAAGGGATTTCTGCTGCATTTCAATTTTTTTTTTCCTATAAATTGTTCTGTTTTTACAACCCTTCATGCGAAATTGCATTCTCCTTAAGTATAATTAAGTCAAATGATGAGACCCTTCATTTAATCAATAACCACAAATAAGGGAAACTCTTAATTATCAGTGTGTAAGCGTCGCAGGTCAGTGCTTTGCGTTGTGTTTAAAATGTGCATGTGGCTGCTTTTTAACTTCTCTGTCGAGTCGATAACCGACTAGAGCGAAATATTTCTATTATTAATAGTAAGTGATGGTACTAAAGTTGTATTATGTTCGATGAACAAGCTGGGAAATGTAGGATTATTGATTCTGGATCTTGCTATAATCTCCCTGGAACAGGTGTTTAAACGTGATAGCAGTTCCACTCAATTAACCCATTGCATCGCTTTTATTGTGCTGTGATATTTTGCTTATGTTTAAAAAGATCCACGGAGGAAATATTTCTCGAGGCAAACGGGCAGCGATTTGGAGGCAAAGTGACTGTGAGCCCTGCGACAAAGCACTGGTTTCATGGCTACACACAAGCACCAGTGTGTCTGCAATGTGCCTTATGAGACTAAAGGCAATTATATTATATATATCTTATTATATATTATATATATGATCTCTAAAAAATCTTTTTGTAAGAATCCATTCCAATCTGGGTTCATTTTGCGCTAAAGGAACGGTGGCTTTCACTGCATTACGGCTTAGCCTTATTATTTGCGAACCCGGTCAGGGAGATTATTGGCTGCAGCTGGAAAATGCTGGGCGAGTTGAACTATAGGATTATCCGGAAATACAAGATTAAAATGATACTATTAATTTGCTCTAATGGGGGCACCAGAGATAATAGAGCAAGGGCTTCAGTCCACAAAAATCAGACAGTTTTATCCAGCTCTGAATGTCAGTTCAGGGAGAGTTTAAACCCTCCAATGATGCTGAGCAAAAATACTGTGCAAAGAAAACATATTGATAAGGTAATGAAAATATGATTTAAACGTAAACTTGTCTGCACGGTATAGAGTTAAGGGGTTGCGTTTCGTTTAGTGTTCATTTTATTTATTTCAAATTGAGAACATAATCTATCTATCTATCTATCTATCTATCTAAATACAAGAGTTTCCCTAAAACCAAACACCGAAAAAAAACCTTAGTTCATTTCCAGTCTCTTGTATTTCATTCTATATTCATCCCTGACTTGCTTTGCCTACAGAATCTATGTGCACCTTTGCTAGGTAGAAATTAACTATTCCACAACGAATAATCGTCAATTCAGTTTTGAGGGAGAAAATGGCCTGCTTCTTATTTATAGCTATGCATTGTGATTATCTTCCATATTTCTATTTCTCTTAAACTGATTCTAATGTGTGTAAGCTCATACATTTACTTATTTCAAAACGTGCATGCAAGTAGCAGATCCTACACTGCTTGTCTATGCTGAATACTTCTACATAGACCCATACAATAAAATATTGCTATTTATAAGGTATGGCAGCTTCCACACATGTATGAAGTCAGCTATACAGGGTTAAAATGTTCAGTACACACAGTTATGTCTTCTGTTAAAGGACACAATCAAGATATAATGTAAGTATTCTGAAGGAGGAGGTCCTAGTGCAAGGCTACTCAAGAACACAAAAACACCCAAAATATATTCATATGTTGTGTGTGTGATACATGCACGCCTGCATTCACATAGTATATACTTGGCCTCTCATGGAGGGCAGATAGCTGAATGAAAGGGAGTTTTGGAATGGCATCAATGTGCTGTTTTAATCTCATTGTAAAGTATATTAAAGGAATAGATGTAATTTCAGGGAGATGCCTAGATGAGAAAGAAGAGATTGGAGTGGGATGATCCCTGTGTGTCATGTTTATAGTGCCTGGAGTCTGGCTAAACTAATCTAATTTGCACTAACTGCAATGGCCTGAAAGGAAGGGACTCACTGGCTATATTTTTTATCCTGTGCATAATTAGTTGTGACTTATGTACTGCTCGGGTTGAATAATGACTTTTGTGTTTTGTCAAATGACTACCAAGGGAAGAACTGAAAGCAAATATTTCTAGCTGTTCATATTTGAGTGGCACCTATCCTGAGCGATGTATTCTCTTTAGATAGATATTAATATTACTCTTAACAAAAAGCTTTCTCCCCTCTATTGCAAAAACAAAGTCGGTACATGCAGGCAGGTTAGGTGCATTTACCTAACAACCATCCATCTCATTCTAACAGAGGACTCACATCACTCTACTAAAGATTAAATATATTTCTCTGAGGACTATTTGATTCTCTAATATTTTCCTGCAGTGCATTTCAGCTAAACGATAACACCAATATTTAAGCGACCAGATTTCAGACAAGTATACATAATCCGTACTGTCCACAGGTGCCCGTCTGTCAGTTTATATCAATTTGTATGAACAGCAATGATCTGATTTAGATTTCCTTTTAACTTACAGTTCCCATCATCAATATTGTACACAAAAAAACAGCACAGAAAGGATAAATTGAACAACTCGTGGAACTGATCAATTGCTTTGACACTGGTTTAATTGTTTACACAGAAAAAAAATTATTATTGGAATATAATACCATTTATGATAAAAACTGAAAGTGCTGCTGTAGTTTGAATCGACGTCTCACACACCCGAATATCACAAAGAGCACAGAAACACTGATGGGCAGTTGAATTTGGAAAGGTGCTGATGAAGGCAGCCTGGGAGGTGTCAATATTTTAGAAGTGCACAAAATGTAAATTGACATTCCCTAGTATTTCTGCCAATTTCAAATATTGGCCAGAGGCGTTTTTTTTGACCCAAGAAAGCTGTATCCCAGCCATAGCATTGAAATATATTTATTTCTGCTCTTTATAACAAATGCCTGCCAACTATTTTCTTATCAAGGACCCATAGTTGTACCGAATCGCTTACTTGTGCCAAGTGAAATATGTGCATTTTTGTATAAACCTGATTTTTGTGCTGTGGGGATAAAACTGAAGAAGTAAAATATTCTCCCTAACTGGAGGTCTAACTTCTAACTCTCGGTTTACAAACCGAGGGGCTCTACACAGCTTGAATATTGACGTTTCTCCCAAACTGCACCGCTGTTAACCCAATTACGGAATTCATCAAGGACTGTATTGAATTATCTCTTCCCATACAGTATCAGCATTAGCCTAATTAAAAGCTATAATGTCTTGATATAATGATTAAATCGTTAGCTCTGCTGTAGGGAAGCGATATTTTGTTTTCTCTCTTCAATTAGAAGCTGATTGAGGTTTACAGAGCAGGTCAGCTGTGAAATCTGAATTATACGTGTGAGTACCGCTCCCAGGGTGCGACTCTATCCCGACCCTCCAGCCTTGGATCGTCAGTTCAACAGTACTCTTTCCTAGTGAAAGGTCGTCTTGCCATTGCCTTTAGTAGTATTCCTTATTATTATTTATTTATTTATTAGTATTACGACCGTATATTTCGTCCAAATATTCGATTACGTTTCACTTAATTTATTCACTCTGGTTACACCAGCAATATTAGATGAATCAGTTACTAAACCGTGACTATTTTATTAAAAATTATATATTTTCTTTATTTTTGGTACAGACTACAAAAGCAAAAACATATCGATGATAAACTGATAAATAGGTAGAATGATATTTAAAGGCTAGATATATAGATGTTAGATCAGATTGATATACAAATATATATTGATACATAGATGATAATTTATTAACGATAGATAGATAGATAGATAGATAGATAGATAGATAGATAGATAGATAGATAGATAGTGAACAGCAGGCGGCGACAGAACCCTTCCATGAAGCAGGGTCTGAGTGTCCTTATCAGATGCTCTGCTGGCTGCTAATGAAATGCTGAGTGACTCTGCAGGGACGCGGGATAAGGAAAGATAGGCAGAGGACGAGCTGGGATAGCCCTGGTTACATACAGCAGTTGTTGTAGACCCGCACATCATCTCCAAAGTTTGTAAATATTCTAGCAGGCACCCTACTGTAAGGGGTGCTGGGAGGGAGTGGGCTGTGCTGCCTCTCACTAATTTGATGGTGGGTGCAGTGATCATTGGAAATAACGGTAACAATTACTAACAATGGTTGTACAAGCGGGAGCCAAAGCTGAGCTTTTTGGGAAATAATATTTAGATCAAGCAAGTCGCTCTAGCCAGAGGTTTTCTTGGAAATTGCCAGTCCGCCCTCCATTAAACCAATATGCAATAAGTGAATCTCTGAGGCCACCCACCGCTTTGGGAAATCATAAATGGTATAAGACCTCACGCAAAGCAGCTCCAGAAATACGAGACTGACCTGCTATGAATTAATACATCTTGTAATCTGTTCTGTTGGTCCCTGTGAGAATAGAGACATCTGGCACCAGACAGAGCAACAGTTAGTATAGATATGGACATATATAATTTATGAGAAAGTATGGTGGTGTTGTGTGTATGGATGCTTTGGAGGGGTTGAACTTGATGGACTTTGTCTTTTTTCAACCCAATTTAACTATGTAAAAGGTTCTTAAATTGAAGGAGGTTGCAACTACTGTCACCCTAACTGCAGGTACACTAACCTGGTGGATAGTTTCCAAGTTCAGGAATAATGTACAATTTCAGTTCAGCCTATAGTCCCAGTTATACGACGGATTCATAGGTTCAGCTCCAGATAACAAAAATTGCCAGAATCTTTGGAATACCTGAACTCGAAAACGTTCATTTAAAGGGGTGGTTCACCTTCAGGTTAACTTTCAGTATGTCATAGAATGATCAATTCGAAGAAACTCTTTAGTTGGTTGGTCTCCATTATTTATTTTTTATCTTCTTTTTTTTATTTTTTTAATTCTATGAATAGATAGTTACAACAATAACATAAATGTACAATAACAACAGAAAGTGTATGCAAAGCAATGCAAGAATTAATTAGGTAATTGATACAAGCATTCTGACAAGCTATTCATTTTTAAAAACCAAATATATCAAATATAGTCCTGATCTAGATTTTATTATTTTCATAATAGCACAAGCTAGTGTTTTATCTTTACTCTTCTGATTCTTCCCAGATTTCAAATGGTGGTCAATGACCCCATCTAAAAACAAATACAAATGTATTGTCATTGCGACTTTTTATTACTAATCTTTTTATTCAGGCCCTCTCCTATTCATGCATGGTTGCTGGTGGAATTCAGACCCTAGCAACCAGATTACAGAAGTTTCAAGCTGTAGAGCTGCTGAATGAAAAGCGAAATAACTCAAAAACCACATATAATGAACAGTGAATCCAAATTGCAAATTGTCTGAGTATCACACTCCACATCATCCTAAAAGTTAATTGAAAGATGAACAACCCATTTAATAATGACACGTATACACTTAACTAATAAATATGTTTATCCACACCAGTTCCCAAAAAGCTGTATGTGGTATGCCTAGACCCGAAGGTCTTTTGTCTAATAAATGAAAATGTATTTCTATCTGACTTTCCATTGTACATTCATTGAAATATGTCAATGGTTTTTAAATGATTTGTAAATCTAATTGCTATTGAAATCTGTCTGACCCTGCTTGCACTGCTGGTTCTGGCTCTTAAAACAATGTAGGAGAAGTGAGCTCTCCACCAACTAAGACAGGTCTATTAATCAGCTGGCAACTGTTGTTCAGAAGTCACATCTAGCAGACAGTGCAGAGATCAGCTAGGGAGCGATACTGTTTTCAATAGCAATTACAGATGATATTTAATTCAAACCTATACATTTTGTTTCAATATCAATAGACAAAAAAACTGTTTTGGTATTTACTGCCCTTTTAATAAATAAGAACATATAAGCACACATTAGTAATGCACGTTGCTGTGACGAATGAGTCCCCAATGTATTTTGCTCTTTACCCATCAGAGGCCAACATGTTCTGCAGCTTTACACGATCAGAGGGACTTATACATCAAACAGTCATGTACATACAGAACAATTATTCCTAGGCAATTAACTCCCTGTTTCTTTTCAGGAGGAGGAGGAAGAGTTAAAGAAATTAACATTCCTGCTATTCTGAATGGCTGCAGTGTATTTTTTGGATTTTGAGAACGTGCAAACGTGACTTGTAAATAGGTGATATAAATGGATTTCATGGTGCCAGACCGGTCTCTGGCAGATGTGCCCAACTTATTGTGGGCATTGCAATTTCATTGTTAAGCCTGAGCTGCAAGAACTATGTTGAACTATCTGCTGCTCGTTAATGTGAATCACATCATATAGACCTGTTTGGGGGTGGAGGGGTTCTCTGCCTGCAGATAAATACCTGCAGCATTACAGTCTGCCATTTCGTGCAAAGTGCACTTTCGCTCAGCCTGTTGCATTTTGGGCCTTTGCTTCTTACTGCTATCAGGTGCACATAGGATAATATGATCGGAACATTAGAGTAAGATCTTAATCATATGCATAGCCTCCATCCCTCACTTCCCTCCATATCCCCGATCCCACTAGAGACCTTCACTGAATACCACTGTCTATGCGTGGTTTTCATTTGTCACTTGACAACAAATCACAGCTGATCCCCGGACACTTGTGCACAGAGAGAATTCTTCCATAGAGTCTTCTTCCCATAGAGTCTATCTATGTATCTGTCTGTCTAACGTATCTTTTTTAATGTATCTATCATCTGTCGTTAATAAATTATCATCTCTCTATCAATATATATATATATATATATGTATGTATGTATATCAATCTAATGTAATGTCATCTATATATCTAGCATCTATATATCATTCTGCCTATTGATTATCTTGATATCCAATGTTAGTTTATCTGTTTCTGGACCTTAGAAGGGACGCCAGGTATATTAGCAATTATCGCTAGTTCTTTATTTGGATCATTGTGAACTGCTTGCTTCAGCCCCATGCTGCTGTTTAAGTTTATGTGCCAGTCGGTATTTTGGTTTATATGGCGAGCACAAACTAAAGTCAAAATAGCGGTCCGCCGGGTCCGGGTAGAGATGCCACAAATGTCCCTCTTGCCCCAACTCAGGGCTGTGCGGAGAGTATATCAGCTGAACACTTATTACATGGCCTTAGACTTAGAGCATCTTCTCTACAAAACTGAGAATTTGAATTTCCTGTTTGTGATGTAGTGGGGCTCACTTTGTGCACCTGCAAAAGGTAACAGAATGGGAAGCCAAAGACTGTCACCCACTAATTCCCACTCTAGGCACATTGGCACACGTCTCCCTCCGTCCCGCGTCTTCTCCAATGACGTCATGGACCAGCGTGTGCCCGGGCGGGCAGAACAAGCGCACACCCCGCTCCCTCCCCCTGTCCTCCCGCTCTGCCCTCCCCTCTCTACCGGCAGCCTCCCTCCCATTGGCCGCTTCAAAGTCATTTAATCCCAGCCGGCTTGCGCCCTATGGCTGCTATGTGCACGGATCGGTGTGTATGAGCTTCCGCAGGCGAGGAGCACAAGCTTCACAAACCACCTTATGCATCAGCGACAGACTTTCTGCCTCTCCCGCTTAGCTGCTCAGACTTGTCACTAGTCAACTCCATTGATGTATTTGCCTCGCTGTTGAATAACACTGCCAGGACTCAATCCAACGTAGGAGCAGAGCGAATCGTTATACTGACTTTGAGCTGAAACTCTGGCATCAGTCACAGCCAGGGAATCTTCATCTGCACCCAGCTGCGCACTCCATCTCGGCCAATGAAGAGCAGTCAAAGCTGAGAATCGCTGGCTGCACTGGGACTGAGCCGCATAAGAGGGGTCAGACAGTGGAACAAGTGTCATTGCACCTGTTGCAGCGGCCACACAAATCAAGAAACTTTCACTACAAGCTCCTCACTGCTCCTGGCTTCTGCCCCAATAGCTAGCCCACAGTGCCAGGAGCCCGCACCCTGCCCAGTCCCCATCACTGCGTTACAGAGAGGGGGGGACCCCGCCGGAAAGCCTGTTTGAATGTACAGCATGATGATGGAGACGGACTTACACTCCCCCGGAGTGCAGCCCCCTAGCAACACAGGGCAAGGCGGGGGCAATAAAGCCAGCCAGGACCGGGTCAAGCGACCCATGAACGCCTTTATGGTATGGTCCAGAGGCCAGAGGAGAAAGATGGCCCAGGAGAACCCCAAGATGCACAACTCGGAGATCAGCAAGAGGCTGGGCGCAGAGTGGAAAGTTATGTCTGAGGCTGAGAAGAGGCCCTTCATTGACGAGGCCAAGAGACTCCGCGCCCTGCACATGAAGGAACACCCGGATTATAAGTACCGGCCCCGGCGCAAAACCAAGACCCTGCTGAAGAAGGACAAGTACTCCCTAGCTGGGGGGCTGCTGCACGCGGCCGGAGGAGGCCACATGGGGGTCGGCCTGAGTCCAGGTGGAGGCGGAGGAGGGGGAGGGGTGGTGGTACAGCGGCTGGAGAGTCCCGGCTCAGGCGCTTCTACAGGCGGCTACTCTCATATGAACGGCTGGGCCAACAGTGCTTACCCGGGCTCAGTAGCCGCTGCTGCCGCGGCTGCGATGATGCAAGAGGCTCAGCTTGCTTACAGTCAACAGCAGCAACAGCACCCTGGCAGCGGGGCACACCACCCGCATCATCACCCCCACCATCCTCACCATCACCCGCATCACCACCCGCACCACAACCCTACGCCGCACCCGGCGCCCCCTCCGCCCCAGCACATGCACCGCTACGACATGAGCGCCCTGCAGTACAGCCCGCTTCCTGGAGCCCAGACCTATATGAGCGCATCTCCCTCCAGCTATGGGGCTCTGGGCTACAGCTCCAGCCAACAGCAACACCAGGGGTCTCCGTCTTCTGCTGCAGTTGCGGCGGCTGCAGCTGCTGCGGCTGCCGCAGCCGCTTCATCCGGTGCCCTGGGGGCACTGGGATCCCTGGTGAAATCCGAACCCAGTGTCAGCCCCCCAGTGAGTGGAGGAGGCTCCCACAACCGGCCACCCTGTCCTGGAGATCTGCGGGAGATGATCAGTATGTACTTGCCTGCTGGGGGGGAGGTCGGGGATCCAGCAGCTGCTGCGGCGGCGGCAGCAGCGGCGGCGGCAGCAGCAACTAGCAGACTCCACAGCCTACCCCAGCACTACCAGGGGGCAGGCACGGGGGTAACAGGCACCGTTCCCCTGACACACATCTGAGGGACTTTCTGAAGCGGGACGGTAACGTGACATGGACACTTGTTGGTAGGGGACTGTGCTCATCATTTTAAGGACAATGCATCCCGCCTGCTCACCAAGGACCAGGGCAGCACACTTCCCTCCACTTTCCCACAACTCCCCTCTCTTTTTGTTTTGTACAGCTATGTTTTGATGTTCTTGTAAGAAATAGAAGTCTCAGATCTGTGCTCAAAATACAGTAAAATGATAAGACAACCCCGATGTGTTGCTCTTTCTAGGAACTAAATGATATTTCTAAGCTAGTCTTAGAAGGAAACAAAAATGTTTCGTTGATTTTTGTACAGTATTTATAAGTCCCCTAGAGAGCACCCGGTTTTATTTGTAATTACAAAAGCATCAGCCAGAAATCAGATCTTGTTTGTTTATCATTTTAAAGACTATTATTATTATTATTGCATTTCATATTATTTCGGATCTTTATCAAAGTCTCTCACTTGTCACCTAGGGAGCAATTTCGATACCAGTTACAAAGTTTTGTAGATGTTGCCGTTTATTTATAACCCTCCCTCCCCACTAGAAGTTCATTCTAGCTTTTTTTGTATGCGTTTATGTACCCGACCCCCTCATTTTGTTTTGTATAGTTTCTTGTAAATTACTGGTGAGATATTTTTTCGAATTCATATTGTGTACATAGTTTATCAAACGTCCTCTCTGCCTAAAAGAGAACAAATGCTCAGAAGGATGAAATGAATTTTCAGCTAAATAAATTTTCAACTGAAAATAAATGTTGCTTCTTTTATGCACTAAATTCCGATTATTCAGAGGATGTAAGACTTAAGTGAAGAAATGGCTATAACATGGCAGTTTCAGCAAGGTGTCATGGTCACATTAATAGCTGTAGCTATTAATTCGTTTGATTCGATTTAAAAATCATATTTTAGTGAATTGATCGCTGACATGTTCATTATATTCCTATAAAAATAGTTTGAAACCACCTTAAAATGAATTAGCAAAATAATCTTAAAATGGTGTACAAAGTGGAAAAACTTTCATTATTTCGTTCACATTCATATTCATTTACATATAAATACACATCTACAGTTGAGCTGCAACTCCAAAGTATTTATGCAGAAATATGCAGACTGTTACAAAAGTATTGGCCTGTTCGTGTAGTTTGAATGTGAGACTGGTTCTGCAAGTACTGCTATAATGGTTTTAAAGGGCATGGAAACTTAAAAATAAAATTTGACTAAACGAAAGATGATTTAATTCTAAGCAATTTTCCAATATTCGCTAATTACTCTTCTGTAGGTTTAAATAATATTTGAAAATGTAATTTCTATTGAAAGCATTTGTTTGTTTGTCCCTTTCTGCACTGCTGGTTCTGTCCTTTGAAACACTGTAGCAAAAGTCAGCCTTGCATGCTTATTCAAATGCTTCTGCTACAGTGTTTCCAAAGTCAGATTAACCAGGGTTATACATTTCTAATTAATGTATATTGGAAAGTTTCTAAGAATTACAATATATTTCTTTTGGCAAAAGTGTATTTTTAGTTTTACATCTACTATATTAGAGGCATACCACCACAAAGTGAGAGTTAACGTTTTCAGAAAACGTTATAATCTAATAGATTAATTGATTGTGTATGTGTGTGTGTATATATATATATATATATATATATATATATATATATATATATATACGTGTGTGTGTGTGTGTGTGTAAAATATTAATATTTTTTTACATGCTACCTTCCCTTCACCCTGACAGATATTAATTTTCATGTTACAAGAGAATTGCTGCTAGTCATTTGTTTGGATTTGTTAGATCATTTTCCAATTTTCCAGTAAACTGTGTATTTTTTACACTATGCTGCTTATTTACATTTTTTGCGCTATCAGAAAGGGCACATAAATGATTTTGACGGGTCATTTTCTCCCTTACAGATCGCTAAAAAGCAAATCCCATCATTTTACACGAAACAGCACTTTTCTGTACGAGACCCATTGTAATTACAGCCCTAATGAGTAATCCTTTTGTGTCATGTTGGCTTTTTATGTGGTTCGTTAAACCCATTGCAACATTTTCATTAGGATGTCTATTAATTTAATGATGGCGTAATTAAGTTCTACTTAACCCGAACATTTATATTTTACATGTCATTACCTGTCCAATTATAACAAATATTCTTTTCACTGACTAATAGTTTCCAGTCTGACAAACTTGGTGCAACCGCTGTGATACATTTCAGATGAAAGAAGATAGTTATGGAATTAAATTCGGGTCCCAGGGCACTCATGGGTCAGTTGAGATAGAATGTGTATTGGAATATCATTGTATGACACGTTTTAAGGTATTTCCAAATTTGTAAGTTTAGATGTTTTTAAAAAGGTTTTTTTTGTTGTTGAAATTTTTGGCGCTGAATTAAATGTATCTGCGAGAGAAGTGTTTCTTTATATATATATTTCGCTTTTTTATCCTTTCGCCCACTTTTGCAAACACTTTCCCTAAATATTATGGTAAAACAATCCTACACCTGTTTTTAAGCAAAACCGATTGATTTGTATCCTATAATTCTTTAAATCCATACTCCTGGTTTATTTTCCAAGATTTTACAAACCAGTGCTGTCATTTTTATTCTAGAGTATAAATAAAAGCGAAGTGTGAGCAGGGGGTTCTTGGCATTATTTCATTTCGCAAATCACTGGGTGCAAGTAGAATCTGTTTTGTTCGATGTAATTTGCAGTAGTGGACAGATTTGGGGACAGTTTCACTGTTTGGAAGATGCATTTTGTATAAGATGAGAACAGAACTCACTGAGTGCTCTCCATGGTATTCTTTACTTTCTATGGGCTCTGCAGTGTCAGGTGCAGTCAGGCAGGGGTGCCCCCAATAACAGCATGCCCCAACGTGCATCATTTCAGAATCAGGGTTAATAGGCAGCAAGCTGTCAAATGCACCCTACTATTTATTGGCTCTCCTTGAACCCCACTTGGGGCAATGGCAGTCCAGGAACACAGAGTCTGCTCTGTATGAGCAGATCATTAGGGTGGGAATAAGCAGGGGGAGGAGGGGGTTTAGTTTGATGCTGCCATAGAGTGGGATTAGTGCCTAGTAGGAATCCTGACCTTGGGGTTAGCTACGAGCCTGACCCTCTCTAATCACATAGCATGGGAGCCACTCAACCATGCGCTTGGCAACAAGTGAAAGCAGGTGCCTCGCTATGGGGAAGCAGGGGTTAAAGGGTCGGTGCAGGCCGCATTAATATATACCAGAGCTCAGGAGACTTAATGAAACTTTTAGCTTTTTGTCATATTGGAGAGTGTTATTTGCGTTTTCTTCTTGTTTCTGTTCTATGCCTTAGATGTGGCCGCCGGCTTGGTCACCATTCTCTCCTACAGATTCTCCTACACCTACACCTTGTGTTAGTTGCAGTTTAGTGCCCAAAGAAACGCTTGTGGTCCCCAGGAAGTTCAAATTGCCTATTGTATAAAATAGGGCGCAATTTCCCTCAAGTTCTAGGGTTCTGAATTGATAATAATAGAGATAAAAAGTAAGGACAACTGCAACGGCCACGCGGAAATTGACAAGAGCATTTTTCTCGTTCCTTTACGCACAGGTAATGGTTCAGCAAGGCATTGGGGCGGCAGGATTGGAATTGTGTATTCATAAATTAAATAAATAAGGTGCCATAGTGGTACAGGCATGGCGGTCTTTGTAACCCCCTCCAAAGGACAACTAATGGTTCCTTCCGTGGAACTACACACTTGCTAGAGACAGGAATGGTCGATTATACCGTGGTTGGATCAGAATGCAGTATAATGGTTCTCCCAGGAGGTTAGGGCAAATTTAATTAGTTGGCTAATAGCACAGGCTGGCTGCTGTTCATGAGAACTAGTTGCTGGGTGTAAGCGTTCTGCATGTCCTTCTGGTACAGTCTTGGTAGCAGAAATTCTGTACTTCTCATTCAGGGATAGTTTGTTTTAACGTTTTTCCGTGTAATTAACGATCAAATCGATATTGTTAATATTAGAACAGATTTCATTTGACACCTTACTTTTGGATCACAATTCATATATAATACTGGGGTTCTCTTCCAGATCGTTCCTGTATAATCACACATAAGATGTGAAAAGACATAATGTAACTAATCAGGTGGTGTTTGTCTTACTATATTACTCGGATGAGATGTGTAACTAATAAGGAGCTGCTTATTGTTCTGTATAACCCTGGCAGCGAGGAGGGAGTCTAATTAATGAGGTGCAGTTTTGCTGTTGACAAATGTTGGACTTCCTGCCTCCACAGTTGGAGGGCTGCAAATTGGATATTTTGCTGCATGTAAAAGCTTTAACCCTTCCTGAATTTGAGCAGAAAATGGCATATTTAGGAGAGAAAGAAACAAAGGTCCTAATTCACTAAAAGTATATAAATACTTTTTTTAACCTTTCCATTTATGGCCAATTAACATGAGCAAATAGGGACTGGGACTGGGAATTATCAATTGTTATGGACAGATGATTTTATATATGTGTGTGTGGCACTCACTTTATATGTGTGTGTGTATGTGTGTGTGTGTGTGGCACTCACTTATTGCAGACAAATTCTGGGTGCAAACTGCAGGAAAGTCATTTAGAATATCGTGTGAGTGCCTCACTTTACATATATATATATATATATTTGTCAACGTTTCGGTCCAGTCTGAGAAAGGTCCAGACTGGACCGAAACGTTGACAAATAAACTTCACCTTGGTTGATTCTACTATGAAGTCCTGGAGTGCGTCATTCTTTGGAAAAGGATTATCTACACTTCATATGACAGCACCCAGGCATTAACTTTGCTTTAATTGGAGTGCACCACAGCTGGAACTATATATGTATATATACAGATAAACGCTTGCACTCTAAGCAAGTTTAGGTATCACTTCGGTTGCTGTACCATACAAAAACTTCCAAAGGACCCAAAAGACTGATATATATATCTCAGTCTGATGAGTATCCATAGATATGTGCTAACTTACAATTTATGTATATCCATCACACATATATGTCTGTGTCCAAAAATAGCTACCTCCATTTTTAATAAAATTCATTTTCCACAGGATAAAAAGAATACTCTGGAAGAGATATATTGCTTAACTTGGCAGGGAAATTCACTACTTACTACTAATTACTTGCTTAATTCTACTACTTACTGTATATGTGCAAATGCAAATTTGCAGGGAAAGAATGCACAGAGTCAACTGTTAACTAAAGGGAAATATTTCTTCTGTTTGCATGTATATACTGTGAGTTGAACAGGTTTATTTTGTGCTATTAATATCACTCAAAAGTTTTTTTAAGTAATAATAACAATACTTCCTGTTAATATTTCCCTGACATACATTAAAAAGTTTATGAAATTGTGAGATATTATCTCAAAGATAATTTTTGGGCATAAGCCTACTGTTGGTAGTCATGTTTGGCCTTTAGAGAATCCCCCTTATTACTTTAGAGTCATTATTAAATAGTTATCAATAAAGAGGCTAAAGACAAAGGTATATATATTTACATATATCTAATAAGTATTTGCAAATGTGCATGACTGGTTACAGCTTATCACAAGGAAGTTTGATTAAATAAAACCTCAGTCTATAGTTAGACAGCATATCAGGATATACCCTACACTGGGCAGTGCAAAGTAACATTTGTCATTACTTTTGGTTTTGCTGTGTTAATCGGTATGTGGATAACACCGAAGAAAATCTGGGCCAAACTGCTCATTAGTTATCAAAATTCAAATGCTATTTGAGTCCGTGGAAACAGAATTTCCCCCAAATGTCCAGCAATAATATAGGTTCTCCTCCGCCTATTTCTTAGAGATATTTTCAAAAAATTATTTTGCTGTGCTCCTCATCAAATGGCATTCATGAGGAAGGAGAGAAAAAAAGTAAAAGTTTTCTCATAGTGTAGTATTTTACTAATTATAAATATTATCACCCTTAGTGATTAAAACTTCACACAAAGATCAGTGTGGTGATTCTCTAACGCATTGTGTGTAACAATTTATCAAAAAACCTTACGGAACGCTATATACCTTGCTGATTTGAACTCACGTCTGGTGAGTGCATAGTGCCGCTGGAGACACTAGGAATCCAGGGGTGTTATTTTTAAGGTTTTTTGATAAATTGTTACACACAGTGTGTTAGAGAATCACCACACTGATCTTTGTGTGAAGTTGTAATCACTAAGGGTGATAATATTTATAATTAGTAAAATACTACACTATGAGAAAACGTTTTGTTTTTTTCTCTCCTTCCTCATGAATGCCATTTGATGAGGAGCACAGCAAAATTATTTTTTGAAAATACTAGTTATCATGAGAAAACATTTATATAAATCAATAAAATAGGATTAGTAAAGAAGTGGTACTCATAATTCCCTTTTAATCTCATGTTTTTGTTTATAAACATTACACTGTTGATATTTATCTATTTATTCTAAAGTTGGCTAAATATATTTTAAAATATTCCACAAGCCAAAAACTTTAAATTGTATACATCTTAATATGTTGGTGCATTTTAGCATTTGCAACAATTGCTATTTTTAATGATAAGAAAAGGTGCAAATCAAGAGCAAATATTTGCTACTTTTAGCTCTGACCCAGATATGCAATCTCCACTTTATATGATATGTGGTTGATACAAAGCAAAAAGTTGTATATGGCTATACTTGTGCAAATGAAATAAGTGATATCCATTATTATCTATAGGCTAATGGCATAAGGAGAATAAGTGCACACAAGAGAGTAGCAAAAGGGTGGTTAACCCATTTATTTTCACCCACAAAAAGTGGCAAGCACATTGTTTCAGGGGGACATGCCTTCCTTTGTCACAGTACTAGCACCTAATATCAAACATTTGTGGCCTGGGCAGATTGAAGACGTTTAATAAAATAAACTTTTTTTTAAAAACAGCTTTAGGCAGTTTAAAGCTGCACCTTGTGGTAATAAGTCTCCTTGTGTTACATAAGTATAATGTATCTGTTGTGTATATTTGACAAGGAGAAAGGTATCTCCATAGAGGCCATGGACAAAAGTCTTCATATCAGAGAATAGACGTACTGCCAGATTTAACTTTGTTAGTTGCCTGTCTGTCAAGAATGACAAAGACAACAGGGAAATGTTCACGGTGCTGTTGTTGGGGAAACTTTTTTTATCCAGTGCTATCTATCTATCTATCTATCTATCTATCTATCTATCTATCTATCTATCTATCTACTAAATAATAGCAAAATGTATTTATTCACATATTGTTTGTCCTAGATAAATGTGGACTAAAAATTGGATTTACTCTACGTGATATGTGATTACATACATTTTCTTTTTTATTCAAAACATGAGACAAGTATATAATTTACAGTGACTGTGCAGCTGTCAATCATATATTGCCTTCCCTGACTCTTTGGCTCAGGCAGCAATCACTTTTCACTTTCATTTCTACACTTTCTAGATGTCACTCCTAACATCCCCCTCCCTCCTTACTATCTCTTACTGTGTAGCCTATGCATGAACATCAGGTCCCCCATTCTGGGGCATACACTATATTCTGGAAAAAAAAACACAAGAGCACCTGAAGCCACTGACTACTCACCACGCATGTGCACATAGCTCAGATGACACTACTGAGTGTTCTTGCTCATTCACTCATCCCATTCCCCTTTAAGCTGTTGTTGGTAACTGTACTCCCCTCACCTCCGTGGGAGTTCTATTCCTGCAACAGCTGCAGCAACAGGGTTCCTCCTCTGCCCCTCTTATAGCCAGTCACTATATATTGGGCTGGTGGGGTGCTGTTTGGGCCGCTGTGTGGCCTGTCTGGGCCTCTGTGTACCTGAAATGCCAGGGCCTATTTTGAATCTCAGTCCAGGCCTGTACCCTGGCATCGCAGCATGTGGAGAGAAACTCATGGTACATCTGTCTGTGCCCCTACAACATAACTATAGCTCTGGCTCTGGATGTTTCAGCAGAGGCAGAGCACCTCTTGGAATGCACACACCTGCCCCCCCCCCACACCTGTCCATTATACAGCATTCTACCTGTTCCCAGCCCATCACATGAGTGTTTCAACAGCTCCATCCCCTTTTGCTGCTACCTGCACTACAGACAGCTGAGAGGCTTATCACTTGTGTGCTGGGCAGAACGAAGGGCTGGGGGCACCCAAGCGACCGTATGTTCCACAGCAAAATGCACGGGCCTTCACCAGCAGAGGAAGCAGGTGCGGGGACCCTTCAAGACTCAGACGGGGGTGTTAGTTACCCCACTGGTTAGGGAGTGAGGCAAGAATTAAATGTATGGTTATGTCTTTCAAATAGAACTCCTAAAGGAGGCATATAGTAAAACTGAAAAACCCCCTCCAATATTGTAGGAAAAAATGATTATATGGTTCTGGTTTTACAAAAGTTAATATTTATCTGTAACAAGAGCCCCTTCATTGGAGCTCCCTATAGATCTGCTACAGTCCCTGTCTGTGTTTCAAATGACGGGTGGGTGTGTCTTAAGGGTCCCTGCCAGAAGCACAGTAGGAGGTTGTGGTGTTTATACAAATGGCCTGCGGGTGTCACTGTGCACATTACTTGTACTATGCAGATACACAGTACTTTCTGTACAGCTTGAGAGTGATAGAGGTCAAGTGACTGCTGTTGTGTAACGGCTGCATGAACCTGCTAATAAAGCACTGTTATACTGTTATACTAATTCTCAAGGGGTTAACCGATCACAACCCTACAGTCACACAGGCAAAACACAGGCTTCAGTTCCCTATCTGGTCTGGCTTCAGATTCAAAAAGAAAGAAAAACTCAGCTTGGTGTGTGCTGGTGTTGGTTTTCATCCATTTGGAATGGAATACCAATAAACCTTCATGCTGTAAAGGACCACCCATAGATGCTGAGTTACTTTTGGGCACAGTTCATTTTTTGGGTGCACAACTTTATCAGTAAGAATCTAGAAGCCCTATAGTTCTTTAGTGTATATCGGCACACATTTACTTCTTAGGGCTTCTCGATGCACAGTTTTGCTGATTATAGTGAAATGCAAAAATGCAATATTTGAAAATGGCACCATATACTGTAGTATGGCTTTTCCAGATGGAAAGGAATAACAGGTTCTTTCTGTTTTCCTGTAATTGGAGACCATGTAGTGTAATACAATGCAAACAAATATATAATAAGTTTTTATGTGGTTGATTTATTTTTGCATTTAAATGTCACTGTTCAGCACTGGAGCTTTAACCTCCTGCCTTAGTGATGTCGTCTCTATAAAATATTTGTGCGCAAAACAACAAGTAGGTTTCCAAACTGCTTCAGAAAATCGACATATTTATTGTATAAGTAGGATGGCTCATTGCTCATAGGTGTGCATAACAGCCAGTAAACTAACAAAGCAACAATTTCATTGGTTGATCTAAGTAACTACAGTTTAGAAATGCTCACCTTGCTACCCAACAGCTGGTGCTGTAATTTTGTGTCTGTGGCCTCCAAAATGATCAATTGCCTGCTGACCAATCAACTCGTAGTACAGTTGCAATAAAAGTTTATCCACTAAATGGACTAACTGAGTTCATTCACTGTTTGTGTCTAGTCATCAATCAAACCAGAAAAACATATGGGGACACATCCTAAAAAATATGACAAGTGGCCCTGCACATTGGCTTATGCACTAATTTCAAGCCAGCTGTCCAATGGGATGTTACAATTACATATCCAGCAACTCGCATGTGTGGCCAGTTTGAGATAATGAGGACAATTTTTTCTTAAAAATACAACATCCATTGGATTACTCTAGTTTCTGGAAAGTGGCCTCCCATGCGATGATACACAATTAATTAAGTCGTATACTTGCACTCTATAACTTGTCAGTCAAATGGCGCCATAGGTAAACCAAGTTTGGTGTAGAGTTACCAACAAGAAATATACAAATAAATTATGTATATAAAAAATGATAAATAACTTTGCCGGCAGAAACCATCAGCCTCTCCACCATCGGACCAACCCCAGATAAGAGCGTGCAATGCTGATAAGTGATTGTATAACTTTTTTAAATGTGAGTGTAATATTTTATTAAAGTTTATAATTTTTTAAAATACAATTACACTATGGGATACTTGCTTTCTCCCCCATTGAGCCGTCGGAGGAGGATTTTTACTAAGGTTTATTACATGCAACATTTCAAGACTTGGTCTTGTAAGTAGGCATTTCTGCCACACTATTTGAATCACGTTTTGGGTGACCCTGTGAATACAGTCTGAAATTTTAAAGGAGACCCCTTGGACATACTTTTGATCACTGAAAAGGAAACCCTTCACCTAATTACCAGTTTCACCTGTTAACTCTATGCACATGGGTGCCCCAGTTGATACCTGATTTACTGCACTATATTGTGCCTTTTTTCTTGATTTCCCCCGCAGCCTTAGGCGCTGATCCACTTTTTCTGGTTTTGGTGTAGAGTTGTAGACCATACATTCAGAATCCCATATAAGGGTCATTATGGTCCAGAAACAACATGGCACTAGCTAGGGAGAAGTTGGAAGTGTATGTAAATGGTTTTAAAATCCAAGCTTTAAAGCCCCACTTTCACAAATGACTTTTAGCTTTTAGTACACGTATCACACTAAAGTTGTTGTTCAATGCACCTTAAACAGAAAAACAGAATCTTTTCATCAACAGTGCACAGAATTGGGCTATCTAAACATCACCTATTATCTATATTATCTATGCTATTTCTTCCATCACTAAACATGGCAAACAAAGCCCTGATCCACACAATAAAGATCAGCAATTTACCATGAATTACTATTCTATATAAACAAATCCCATCATTCCCCCAGGCGCAGCCAGATAGGCTCTAATATAAGGAGCCACTCATTAAGGGCCCTTACACACGGGCGTTTTGGACCTGCGCTCCCCTGCGTTCAACCGCAAGGGAGCGCAGGTCTAGATGCACCTCATTCTTTTCAATGAGGTTGTACCCATGAGACGCGTGTAAGTGCCAAATGCAGATTCAGACGCAGCATTTTGCTGGTCCGTGTGTAAGGACCCTAAACAAAGGGTCCTCGGTGTATAAAAAAGAATTCTTGGGCTAAAGTGGCACAAACTTAACCAATTAACGTATATATATTACAAAAATTAAACGAAAAATAAGGTTAAGATATAAGGGGCAAATAATGGGACTCCTCCCTCAAACTCTACTGAAGGTTATTTACTCGATGTTTTAGGCTGATTATTAAAAACCAAAGCAGTGCATTTTTAAGCATGTCTTCTGTTTATTATTCAGGGTTTTGAATGAATGAATCAAGAAAACATATATAAAATATCCCAAGTCACAGCAGGCAATTTAGACTGATGGCATATCAGCATTTTTAATTTCCATGGGCCTGTCATGCTGATCTGTGGTGGTCAAGGCCAAATTCTATCCTAGCTATCCTGGATCCAAACTGCACATTAAAGGGAATGTTGACCCAAAAAAATCATCTTTTGCCTAATAAAAGAAAACATAATTCTTAAAGGCGTGGTTTACTTTTAAGTTAACTTTTAGTATGTTATAGAATGGCCAATTCTAAGCAGCTTCTCAATTGCTCCATTATTTATTTATTATAGTTTTTGACCTTTGTCTTCTGACTCTTTCCAGCTTTCAGATTGATCTTTTTGTCTGTCTGTCTGTCCCTGGTGGTTCAGACTGTTGATACAGTGTAAAACAAGGCACCAGATTAACAGACCTGTCTTTGCTGGGGAACTAATTTTGCAACCCTGTTTAAAAAGTAACAGCCAGGAGTTAAGCAAATGCTGTTTTCAACAGCAATTGTTTTTACAAATAAATTTAAAAGCATTGAATTTGTTTTAATAAATGTCTAAGTTGCTTAGAATTATGTTTTCTTTTATTAGGCACATTTCTATTTTGGCTTTGATTTGTCCTTTAAGGCATTTTGACCACTGCTAATTTCTGACTATTCCTGATATGAAACAATAGTTTCTGAATCTGCAGATGGCTGGCATTTTCATATGGTTTTGCAGAACTAGGTTTTTTTATATATGTTTGCTGCTTGTACACAAAAAAAATGTTGTTTACAATATGCTTTGCGGTTTGGCAGTAATTAACTCAGAGAGCCATTGACATTTATTAAAGGTTGTTTCCTTAATTGATTACCCCAGGGAAGTCACTAATTTGACATCAGTTGAATGACTTCCTCTTGTCAAGCTGGCTCCCCAAAGAACTTTAGGGGGCGCTAAATTTTCTTTCTCATTCAAGGGCCAACTAGGCTACAGCCTTTTTCCTTTGGCTACCTTCTGTCAGAGCTATTTATGGGAAGGAGTGAAGCAGGTGGGGAACCCACCTAACCCTACCCTTCACTGCTGGAAAAGGGAAAGGCTAGTATGAATAACACTCCATATTAAGCATGACCAGTATAAGGGCTTATTGCAATGACCAGGCTGTATATGTATTGTGGCTCTGCATGTGGTATGTAAAACTTTTGTTGGCTGGTCTAATATTAGTTAAGTATACCATGTCCTTATCAACCCATTGTTAGTCCCTGTGTGTATGGATCCTTACATACAACTGGTTACAACAAAATGCACTTTTTCACCTGTGAAAATAACTGAATCTATATAAAAAGAAAAGAATTGATCTTTAAATTATCTTTTAACATGTTATAGAGTTTTTCAACTGTTCCTTTTTAATTTAAAAAGTTTAAAAGTTTTTGTTTATAATTACTTGCCTTATTCCACCAGTTACCAGCCACAATCTCTACTCAAAACGCAGTCTCCCTTATAAACCAATGCCTGGTGGCTTGGGATAACTTCTGAAACTCCAAACTGGAGCTGCTGAACAGAAAGTTTAAAATATCAAAAGCTACAAAAAAGACCAATAGCAATTTGTATCAGAATATCCCTGTTTATATGGAATTCAAAGTTGACTTCATATACACTTATATTTTAATGCAGGGGTGTATTTTCTATTGTAGCATAAATGTTTTCCCAAATAGTTGTGCATTGTGTAGGAGGGGCAAAGAGCAGCAGAAGTGCATAGGATTGCCAATATACACTATGGAGCACTAGTTATTCGGTATTCTGTATAAGGAAACTCTAAATCATGCACTTACAGTAAGTCACTGATTGAACTGCAGATGAGATGTATATTTAGAATTGCTGATATGTATATGAATGGATGTTATCCAAAAGATAATTAACTCATATATATGCCATAACATTCTGGGTATAATGTTCATTTCACAGAAGTCTTTCGATTCTTAATTTCACAACATCATAAAGCTAAGCTTCATTCAAAACATTTTTGAGAATATGTAATAAAAGACACTACGGGCAGATTTTCAGTTGTATTGAAGATTTGAAATTTCATTTTTTTTTTATGGTCAAACCTGTCAGAGTTTTTTAATAATCAAATTTCGAGTAAATTGCCTCCAACTGTGCATGCTCATGAAAGTCACAAACTTTCCAGAAAAGAGATCGGAAAGTTTGTGACTTTTGGGCGCCGGAGCTACTGCGCATGCACCCAAAAGTCACAAAGTTTCTTATTTCTTTTTTCGGAAACTTCGTGATTTTCAGCGCATGCGCAGTACATCCGCACCAGCACAGGCCTCCTACTGCGCACGCGCCTGAAAACGCAGATGAATCCAGGAAGAAGACCGCTCGGGAGAAGATGGCTGCCGTGAACTCCGCTAGAGAGGACTTG
>CM044433.1:115820996-115843165 GCA_024363595.1 Xenopus borealis | reverse complement strand
ATATATATATATATATATATATATACACACACGCACAAAATAGTTATGAAAAATCATTCTTATCCAGTGAAACCTCAATCCCTATTTAAAAATACATTCCTATTTAAAATTTTATCTCATTTTTTTGTGGTCACACCTATATATTACACTTAATTTTCCTCTATGTTACACCATTTCTTCCGGTATCCCGGAAAAATGCAAAATGTAAATATAGTTTTATTGTTACAGTTGAATGACAGATTGTACTAAACTCTTTGGCATTAGATTACTAAATGCGACTATATTTTTCTGCAAGTTTATAGATATTATCAACAACACAGTAAGCAGAATTCACCCAATCAAACATGGATGCATCATATAAATTCACATTTCAATACATCCAGTCACAAGACTACCCTCTTCCAATAGAATCATATAAAAAAATTCATAAACAAGTTTTACCACTCAATCTGTGTGCATCGTATAATTGTAGTTTAATCTAACCAGTCATAATGATACTGAACCACCTGCCAATAGAAATAAATTGACACAAATCCAAATCATACAGCCAATAGACAAGATTTTATGGGATATTTCCTGTCCCCTTGAGAATTTTCTGGTGAAAAAATAATTACCCCCACTATATAGATGGCGGTAAAATGTTGTGAATATTCTGGCATTAATTTTGTCTTTTGCACATTTCGCTGTTTAGTAAACTGGGCATTAATATGTACGTAGTGTTATTTTCAGCCAATGCGATAGCTGGCAAACACATTCTTGCGCAAGAAAATTCACAAATTTACATTTGCCGCAGGTTAGTAAACTGGCGAAAACATATTGTAGGATAATTTTGTCTATATTCTGTACGCATATTTTTTACTGTGCTTTAGTAAACAGACACCTTTGTTTTACAGGGAGATTTGTTGCTTGCGTTTTTTAAAGTGAGTCTCTGCAATGGAAGATTTTGAGCGACTTTTGAAATGGAGCATTTTGTATCCCATAGTCCATTGTGCTACTTTCTCCTCCCAAGCAGGAAACAGAAGTTGTCAACGTATAGGTGTGTTGTCTCCGCTTGTTCCCTCCGTGACCTTTCCTAGCGCCCTTACGTAACTGCACTATTACACACGCGGAAGTATTTGCATACTATCACGGCTACTAATCTGTATGTGTGTGCTTCTAGGAGATTTCCGTACTTCTCTACGTACATTATATTTCTGACAAATCGCTCCAAAAAGGGTCTCGTTTTAAAACTTAAGGGTGCGTTTTAAAACTACAGGTGATTCCAATTCGTGCTGTGTCGTTTGGTCGATCGGCTGCCGATAATATCTCTGCCTGTATTGCTGATCGTATGATTTTCAGTGGGAGACTGTCACTAGGTTTTGTAGGACAAGACTTTTGTACGATCCCTGTCAGGGGCAGAACATTGCCTGATCTGTGCTTTTACTACTTTATTTAATCTGAAGGTTAGTGGCAGGTCGAGATATGGGGATGTTGGATTGTACGATGATTCATACAATTGGATTTTTGCGTCTATGGGCAGCTTAAGGCACACGTGACGGTATGTTTGCTCTATACGATTGCCCCTTTGTGTCAGTGCAAGTTTTTATTTGTAAATCATTTAAGCAAATGTACACAATGTAGTATTATGCAGATAAGGAGGCGACAAGCAGAAGGGTCCGGTCAATGAAACAAGAAGAAATGTGGATCTGTGGCTAGAACTTGTGTCTTCCTACAATCTGTAAGGAATGTGTTGAACTGTAATAACTGCAAACCAAAATGACATGATATAAAGCAGAGGTGGCACATAGCTCTGTCTGCTGTTTGAGCAATTGCACTGTCCATTAATAAGGGAGTAGTATTTCGTTTTTTTTCCAAAGTTCCCTTGGAGCAGGCTTCGTGCAGGGATTGGAAGGCTCTCTGCTGGAATTTGGCAGGCCGGAGGCTTGGAGAGCAGCCCCATGCTGATTTCTATTCACAGCAGGGCCCGCTTCTGTGGGAGCTTTGCGAGTTTCACTCAGCCGTGCGCTCAATGGCCTCACAAAGCTCATTACAGGCTTCAGCGAACTCCTGAAGGAGCCAAAAGCGGCGCAGGTGCAAAGGAGCCGAGGGAGCCTCCTGATCCCAGGGCCAGAATGACACAAGCTACGGAAGGCTGGGACCACACAAATCCAAGCCTCCGCTCCCCAGGCGGCAGCCAACCTTGGGAACCCGCGCTCATTAGCCTGCCATTCATACAGAAAGCTCCGCTCTGCCCCCAATCTCCTTTTGCTAATGACATTCTGAGCACGGCTGGGGAACGGCTCGCCCCAAACACTGAGACTTCACTAAAACGGCCGCTTCTGTCGCTCTCTCACGTGACCATCCTGCCCTGTGGCGCTTCACATAGTGGCGGGAATCCACTAAGGGAGCAGGGAGCGCCGCCCGGGTGTCCAACTATATACACATTGCAAATGCTTGCTATTCCAAATGAAGGGAAATCCCGTGCTATTTGCTGATGCCTTTGCTTCGGTTCGTTATGCCCATTCTCTCAATTCTATTCGCTCCGTGCCTCCTACTATAAACCAAACTCGCCAGCTCTTATTATTTACGTCCCGGTCCCACAGGTGTTTTTTCTCTCTCGACCAGACCAGTGAGTGGAATTAGTTTACAGTCAATGGCAGCACCCAGCGCAAGTGTAACCCTGGCAACCGCTTTAGTAAAGCGCAATTAGGATTAGAGGCGCAATATAATACAAATATTAAGGGTGAACTGTACCTTTCCTTACTCATTTTATACTTATTCCACTAACGATTTTATTAGATTTTCAGGGTTCTATATGCATTTGCTAACCCCCCCCCCCATTGAATGTAAGTCCCTCCCAAGTACATTACATACCTCCCAGCCGGGGCCGCCATTAGAAATCAGGGGGCCCCGCACTGTCGCACAACAGAATTTTCGGGGGCCTGGGAGTCTGGACACCTGTCACCCCCTGATTGCGGGCCTGCTCCCAACATTTTGGAAGTAAAAAGAGGGACGCTTTTTTATTTTTTTTCGCAAGTAGCGTGGCTAAATATTTTGACCAAGTCCATTTTTGTGGTCACATCCCCAATTACCATGTTAATTTTACAAACTTTGGCAGGTTATGACAATTTATAAATATTTCTCCTGTTACAATTACTTATTTTCTTATCTCAAAAGTGATACAATGTATCTTGTTTTCAACTGATAGCTGTTCTGGGCTCTGTCAAAAGCCAATTAAGTTAGAAACGTTGTTTCTTTTTCTGGCTGTTCAGTGCAGAGAAAAGAGGGACTTTCCAGTACAAATGAGGGACTGTCCCTCTGAAAAGGGACAGTTGGGAGGTATGCAATGCATTACACATTCCATATTACAACTGAACAATAAGACATTTTGAGGCTTTAACACATAGCAACTAGTCAGAGTTTTTATTTCATTTTGTACCGCATTGCACTTTCCAGTATAGTAAACAGGTTTCTTTGCGTTTGAATGCTAGAGAGCTAATAACTGTGTCCAGTTGTTGATTAAGGCTTTTTGGAGTTATTTTAGAGCTCTGGTTGCAGGGCCGGATTTACGTAGCGGCACCCCTACGCCCACTGCCGTTCGTCACCCCCATACTCTTTATGCCCTTTATTCCCAAATTTTCATCATGGCACATGGGAAATTTAAAAAACATATTGTATCCCCAGTGTTTATGAACCAATGTGGGTGTGGCTGGGCAGCATGCCGCCCACTAAAATCCTGCCACCCTAAGCCCTAGCCTAGGTGACCTTTCCACAAATCCAGGCCTGTCTGGTTGATATCCCTGGTTTTCCCTTAGAGCAGGGGTCCCCAACTACCAGGACATTCCTGAACCTGGCCTCCGAGCCTAGCCTGCATTTAACGTGGCTCACTGAATTGGATGCTGGCATGCCTGAATTGGATGCTCAGTTGACACTGGCCCCCACGATCCCCCCCCCAGCAAAAAAGTTTGCCCACACACCAGTCCCTGGGACAAAAAGGTTGGGGACCGCTGCCTTAGAGCAATGAACAATGCCCAATGCAGCCATTTCAAGTCAGTTGCCTTCCCTATATTGTACTATTCCAGTGCAATTGAGATCATAGTCTGTAAATTGCACAGGCAGCAAAACACACCATATATCATCACTGTTAATAAATTGAGATCAACCATCCTTTTTACCGACCAGGCTGGTAAAATACTGGCCAGGTGGCAACCCTAGTTGTATTTTACCGGCCTGGCCAGTAAAAATAATGCTTGATGCCAATGTTATTGATAGGACAAAATGGCAAAAAAATATAGGAAGGCCGGTATTTTTTTTGCAGAAAAGGTGGCAACCCTATTAGTAATGCACAACAACTAATGCTCTGCCAGCGTTCCCCCATAGCCTTGTCTTCCTACACACATTTTGAGTCCATTATGCACAGAAATAAATGGTGCAAAGTTTGATACAGGAAGGGACAGCTTTACATAGAGGGTGTCCCTAGGCCAGCCACCGCTCATCACTCTTGCCTCCTGCTCTTCATGAGTGTGTATGAACAAACTTTAAATACATATAGGGGCTATATGGGAGCTTATCTGCCCTGTTTGCAAACAGAAAATACTTTATACAGCAGCCAGGAACCTACTTAGGCATATCTAGTCTATATCTATAGTTATTATAGGGAAACATGCTATTTATAAGCAAGAAAGGAACTTTCTCCTGTGATCCTCACATCTTACTGTCCCTTTAAACAGCGCAAACAGGCCCTTGAAGCCACTCTCGCATGGTGTTTGTCATTAACTGGCATTCTGGCAATGTGCTTTGTGTTTCCCTCTGCCTTTGTGGCTCGCTGCACTCCTTCTCTTCTCCTTGGAGATGAATGGTGTACAAATAACTTGAGGGGTGGGGGGGGGTGTGGAAGATATGGGTGACTTCAGTTTGCTCTCTCTGCTCCCTTCACCTGACTGGGAGAGCAATATGCATGAAGGAAAAAATCTTCTTAGAACATATGATCTGCAGCTGTGAAGGAAAGCATTTCTCCGCAAGCCTCAGCAGCTGTACACACAGCTCCCACCCTCAGGTGGTCTAAAGGCCCATTGCATTAGGGCAGGTCAGGAAATGTGACTGCTTAACAACTAATTGTTACTGATATAAAACATAATCTTGGAATGCTGCGACCTCTACAGGCTGTACGTTTAAACTAGGATATTATTTCCCCAATCCAGTTACAGTCCAAGGCTTTACAGAGATTATAACCAAGCTCTTAACGCAATTTAACAATTGTTTGTGGCAACAGCACAGCAAGTATTTGTTTGGAAGAACTTACAATCTAATATTTTTGTTCCCAAGTCAGAAGAAACACAAAGAAACACAAAATGTCCATAAAATGGCCAATGTTAAAAATATTTACAAAGAATAATCACACCTCGCTGGCAGCCAAACAGATCACAAGAAGGACTCAAGGCACTTATTCAGAAGTGTCTGGAGATGTGCTTCTTGCCTTACAGGGTTTTAAAACTTGCCTGAATGTGATTCTGGCCTATGCCAGACCAGGTATCATGAACTGCAAAGTCACACCAAAGTCTGCTAGTACTGCCCCATCCCAAAACATTGCTCAACCCTCACTCCATCCCCTGCTGCTCCATTCTGATACAATCCACTCCTCCAACATAGTTGCACCCGGGACACATGCACATTCTGCCTACCCCTAGTTCTTGCCCCAATGAACCAATAAGCTGCTGATTTTGCAACCATTGTAGCATACCTCCCAACATTTTGGAAATGGAAAGAGGGACAAAAAAATCATAGGAACGTGTCAGTAGGAAGTAAATGCTGCATCTGGAATATATCCCCTCAAAGCCCCCTCAAAGCCGCCCCCAGCCCCTGCAAACCTGTGCTCACAGACCCTCCGACACTGGTAAATGATCTTCTGAACCGTTTCAGTGACTCTGGGTTGGGAAGGATCGCTCCGCCCCCAGTCCTGAGTCACTGAAGGAAAGCAGAAGATCTGTTAGTAGTGTCAGCCGGTCTGCTGCACACAGGTTCGCGGGACTGGGGGGGCTTTGCGGGGAACTATTCTGGATGCAGCATTTACTTCATACTGACACGTTCCTATGATTTTTATAGGAACGTGTCAGTATCGCTTTAAGCTGTGAGTCTAACTCAGGGGTATCTAAACTGCCACCCAGGATAGATATGAATTTGCTCCAGCTTGAAACACTCGGTTCCCGAAGAAATATCATAATAGTATAATAATAAGTCTGTAATACTGTAATACTACTGTACTATCCAGGTGTCCCATATTCCAGTGTAGAGCTCCAAATGGTTATCCAACTGGTATTGTAGTTATTTTATGTGTATTTCTTTAATTTTACAAATCAAAAGTGTTTGTGTATCTCATGTGTGGCCCTAGACAATTTTTGTTTTTCCAATGTGGCCCAGGGAAGCCAAAAGTTTGGAAACCCCTGGTCTAAATTCTCCCAAGAGACAAAACTGTTACAAATGTATCTATCTATTCTGGGCCCTCTGCCTAGAACCACATAAGTTAGAAACATTGTATCTTTGTTGGCTGTTCATTGCAGAGAAAAATGAACTTTACAGTACAAAAGCCGGAATGCGGGTTGAGCTGTCAAAGGCGGAACTGTCGCGCTCAAAACAGGACATTGGGAGGTATGTTGTAGGCAAGCCTGTCCTTAATGATTTCATGATTTTTATGATGTAGTTTTTATTTTTAATTTACACTGTTTTACTGAAAATAATTCACATTACCATATAAAATTGCATTCCTGAACCAGCAAGTGGATTTTTTAAGTTGTAATGTTGGTGTGCCATCTCAGGGAATTTTGTCTGGTCGTGTGTTTTCAGGAAGAGCCAGCACTTTAGGATTGCACTGCTTTCTGGCAGGCTGTTGTTTCTCCTACTCAAGTAACTGAATGTGTCGCAAGGGGACCTGGATTTTACTATTGAGTGTTGTTCCTATATCTACCAGGCAGCTGTTATTTTGTGTTAGGGAGTTGCTATCTGGTTACCTTCCAAACTGAAAAAGTACAAATGGGAAAAAATCAAACGTTATGGACATGTCGCACAAAAATGTTTTCGTTTTGTCAAAAAAAATCCATTGACATAAAAACTCCAGTATTTTCAGTTTCAAAATTGTAGCAGTTTTGTTTCATAATAGATCTAGGAAAAGTTGTGCATTTTTGTGTGACTTTTTCAGGTTTTTGCTGACAAAAAACCTGACATAAAAAAGTTGTGATTTAGTAGATCAGTAATTTTGTCTTTTAAGTGTTCATACAGAAAGATACTGGTCAGTCTGGCCCTCTTTCCTTATGGATCCTAGGAAACCACACAGTGTCAAACACCCCCCAATTCTGTCCATGGTTGTTGTCCCATGTATGTCCAGCATTAGTTATCCTGAAACTGGACAGCCCTCAGCTAAAGATGGCAATACACTGGCCAGCCATTCAAGGTATCTGACCTTCTTGCTCATGGGATGAGATGACAACTGGCTATATACAGGGATGGCCAATTGATCTTATTCCAACAACCTAAACAACTGGATCTGTCAACAAGTTCTTCACACTTCCTGATTTGCCAGTGTACAACACAAGGTGCACCTCCAGGCAAAACTAGTATTGAGGGCAAATCCACTGGGATTCAGAAGATTACATGATGATCTGTGTGAACATGGCAGAATAGGAAAAATAGGCTAACCTGACCAAATCAACCTTGACATTTATGTGCAGCTTAAGGAAAGAAATCAGTCAGTGCCTGCTCTAGTGTGATGCATATCATTTATATCCCTCACCATATAGTTCTGTACAGATAGGCTCTGCTGTTGTTTATGACTGCAGGGAAAACTATATTTTCAATGTAAGATTGTCAGGGGGTCATTTTGACTCCACTAAACCATTATAACAGAGCTATAAATAATGGTATGTTGGCAACAGGACTCTCTAAAGATAATATTGCAGAAACACAATCCACAAAACTCATGCTGGCTCATTGATGGAAGGCATTTTTTTATTTTTAGTTCAGAGCTATGTACTTTCATGTAACCATTTCACTGTTCTTTATGCTGCTTGTGTATGTGCTCCAGACTCTGCCCAGTGGGGAGACAGCAATCTGTAGGGATGGATTATTGGCTCCTTCAAGCTACAGGCATTAGTGCTATTGCAATCAGACTGTCTATGTTTTAAATCAGATGTGGTTGCCAGAGGGAAACCCAAAGCCTAGTGTGAGGTCCAGCATGACCCAATTTGGCTAGTTGCACCACAGTTGCTGTATGTATGTGGACATTTTATTTAAAATGTCCATGTTGGATAAACAGATTGGCTATGAATGAAATTTCTGTCAGTACTCAGGCCAGCAGGGTAGAACTAAGTAAATTAACATATAAAATATCAAGATTGTAAGACATACAATACTGCAATAAGTACAGATACAGTTAAACAATTTTTGTGGGTTCCTGTTTTGCTTTGCAAAACCTAACCAACAAAATTTGTGTCCCATCACTATAAACTTACAGTCAAAAATGGAACACAGAGAATCTAATTTTGCTTGAGAAAACTGGTGTACACAAGTTCAATCCTTCAGCTATATTATTATCATACTTTATCTATATTTCAAAGGAACATTTACTCAGCACTTTAGGGTACTGACATTCACAACAGTCCCTGCAATAGTAGAGCTTACAATCTTTTTTAAAAATCAGAATCTTTATGGGTGACAGTACCTCTCGGGTAAAATGCTGCTCCAAATTAAACAACCATGTTGCAACATTAACAATTTTATTTTGAACTGCATTTAATGTAGCTGTTAAAATATGTATGCAAAGTCCCTTTCTGACATAGTAAAAAGGTTGGAAACACATGCCAATAAAAGCTGCAAAAGGACAAAGTCTGTAGCTTATTGGCCCATGTATGGGGCCCTCCAATGGACCTATGTTACTGATATCAACCAGATGTCAGTCGGGCACCTATGAAAATCCTGACGGCCCTGTCCAAGCAGTCCTTGCCCTAATGGCTTGTGTGCAAAGGGCCAAACGATCACCTCAGGTTGGGCATATCATGGAAAGATCTTTCAATGTATGTCACCTTAAAAGACAACAAGAATTTTGTGTTAAAGACACTTCCAATTGTAACAATTGACTTGCTTTAACATGTGACAAGATTTAGGTGAGATAAAACAGTTGATGGTTCATAAGGCCTATACCTTGCTAGAAGAAAATATATTTTATATTGTATTGTTTGCTGTTGGATTATTGACCATGTTTGTTGTTTGGTTTAATCATGTAGATAAAGGAAATATATTTGTGTTTAAAAATAAATAGTAAAATAACCATCAGTTGTTTAGTTTCTTTTTTTATTATTAAACCTGATAGGTCATAGATAGAAGTCCTCTTTGTTCTTCAGAGGCTGCCATCTAGCCACAGCTGTTGGTTAGAATATCACACATCTGGTGGCTGCACATTAAAATTGAGACTGTCTTGTTCAGTAGGTCTCTAATGGTGTTTAGAGAGTGTCCTTTGAGAAGACCATTTGGTTGCTTTGAGGATAATATTCAATGGTACACCTTTTGATACAGCTTTTGCAGCTGCAGCTGATCTTAAGGGAGGCCCTTTGAATATGGCAGTATCAATTGAGGCTTGGTACATAGTATACAGAATTCACCCTCTAACCATACAACACTTTATTTGCTAATTGCACATTATTCTTTGTATTCTGTATATTTTGTACATTCTGTATACTTGTATATACTCTTTATTACCTGTGTCTTGTCACTGTCATTGTCATTCTGTTGCACTGTTGAGCTTTGTCACTTAAACAAATTCCTAGTATGTGCAAACATACCTGGCAATAAAGCCCATTCTGATTCTTCTACAGAATTCACCCTCTAACCATATTTACTTTAGCTAGATGAAAAGAATTTCTTGCAGTCACAAGCAAACATTAGTTGACAAATTATTTCCAGTTGATTTTGACCTAATAATAAATTAGGAAGATCCATCCTTTTTTATTGTGTAAGACTCATCCACCTGTTTAGACCCAGCTGATTTTGGTATATTAGTAGCAATACTCTGTTCAAACCTGAATGCTAAAAATCTAGTACAGACTATATTGAAACCTATTTTTTTGAGTCCTAAAAATTAAGGTAATTTTTGTAAGTTTTGGTACTGGAAAGAGATGGTTTATCCAGCCAGATTGTGAATGGTCTGATGGTTTTATCTTCCCATTTAGCATAGCATTTTCTTGAACTACACTGATATCTTTGCATCTGTTTTTCAGAGCCTTCAGAAAGCAATATAGTAGAACTGTTGTTGACTAAGGGCTCTTATAGAAGAAAAATTTTTCTGCATTCCTCCATAGTGGATTTTTCATACACTCCACCAGGACACAGGACTTAATGCAGCCTGTTCTTTTATTTGCTGTTCTGCAGGGGAACACTGAGCGCAGATGGAACAGAACATGATGCTTTCCATATGTTCCTGCAAAATTAGTGCAAACTCATTTAAAAGAACAAGCTGCATTAGGTCCTGCCTCCCCTCATGGTGCAATACATAAAATATTGACTACAGAGGATGGTAAAAGAAATGCTCATCTGTAAGCAGGCCGGATTTGTGGTGAGGTAAAATTTCAGGGGAGGCATTCTGCAAGCTATATTCTAAGGAAACTAGGAACCCACAGCTACCCAGTGCTCCGGTGCATGCACGGGGGGGGGGGGGATGCACGCAGAAGCAGGTTGGCTCTTAGACCATGCAGCTTAGAGGCGCTGAAGAGAGAAAACTGCGCCTGTCTTTAAGAGCCCCATGCAAAAGCGGAATAAAGTAAAACTAAAATTAAAAAGATGTTTTACCTAATTAATTAATTAATTAAAGGGTTGGTTCACCTTCAAGTTAACTTTTAGTATATTATAGAAGGGCCAATTCTAAGAAACTTTTCAATTGCTCTTCATTATTTATTTTTCATAGTTTTTTAATGATTTGCAATTTTCTTCTGTTTCTTTGCAGATTTCAAATGGGGGTCACTGACACCATCTAAAAACAAATGCTCTATAAGGCTACAAATGTATTGTTATTGCCACTTTTTATTACTTATCATTCTATTCAGTCCATCTCCTATTCATATTCCAGTCTCTTATTAAAATCAATGCAGGGTTGCTAGGGTAATTTGTACCCTAGAAACCAAATTGCTGACACTGCAAACTAGAGAGCTGCTGAATAAAAAGCTAAATAACTCAAAAACCACAAACAATAAAAAATTAAAACCAATTGCAAACTGTCTCAGAATACCACTCTCTACATTATACTAAAAGTTAACTCAAAGGTGAACAACCCCTTTAAACAAAAACATTGAATTCACAAAACCTTTATTTCATTTTGTGAACACCTATGCGATTTTGTATGCTTTGACACTGAAGTCAATTTGAGATCAGTTTCTCGTTTATTAATTAATGTATTAATTCATTTATTAATTTTGAATTTCCCCACCAGATGTAGCAATTTTTTCTTTGCACCTGTGTGTCTGTTTTGGTAAACTCCATAGAAATAATATAACAAGCTGCTAACGATATGTAAATTGATGCATCATTGGAATTTGGAGTAGATATAGAGATCCTCCCAGATCAGATGTTAAAATGAAGGCTAATTAATAGCGCAGTCTCATGAAGGCAACACACTGCCCTGGTGTTTACCTTGGTAGATGACACACTGGGAGCTTCTTACTGCTTTAATGAGACATGTTCCTGAAAAAGCACAAACACTATTTTGTTTGATGTCATTAAATAGATCAATTAATGCACTGCCATAATTTGTATTTTTGTGTTTAAAAATAAACAGGGTTGCAATTAGCGAGTCTGATGTAAGGTCATTATTGTCAGGAATGTGTAAAAAATAAATTGCTTTTATTCTTGAACAAGGACAAGGAAACGTTGGCTCTCTCTCTCTCTGCTGCTGAACTACAGTTCACGGCCCAGACAATAGGAATTCTACGCATTATAGTGGTGTAAAAAACACCTTTCTAAATATGCATATTTGCTCTTTGTAATTAATTATTTCCACAATTTTGATAAACAGAGTTATTTTGCATATAAGGAATATTTATACCAATGTTTGCACTTTTTTTCCCACACCTTGCTCCCTTCTGTGTTTTTGTGTTTCTATTTTGTCCGAAGGAAACCCTTCTTGATAGGCAAAGGATATTGCCAGTATTATGTTATGTATTGATGGTTATGCTCAACTACTGGAGGTTTGAATGATACAGCAGGGGCAAATGACACAATTAGAACTTGATGTTAGGTATCATCAAGATATCATCATGTAGAGAGTTAGATCTAATATCAATTAGTTACTATCAAAATTTGATCTTTGAACTATGTGAAAGATTTGGCATCTAACACAACAAGGAAACTCTATGTTTAAAGTCAATGGGCATTTTTTCTTGCAGCAACTTTTTTGTCTTGGCGGAAAATTTTGTTTGAAGTTTTGCAGAAAGATTTGCAGATTGTGAAATGTGAAATTTTGCTGCAAATCCATGTCTGGCAAAAAATTCACTTATCACTGTGCATGGACTGTGTCAGAACAGGGTCCATAACACCAGGAAAGAAAATACTCTATAGTCATTTAACCATAATTCTCCAAAAAAAGTTTAATTTTTGTTTCATTGATTACTTTAGCTTGATTGGGGCATTGTTAACCTTTTGAGTGTCATACATGACTTGCACCATATATTAATCCCATAGGGGAAACTAGAACTCAAAGGCATGGAATGAACAGGGTTAGTTCTTAAAATGGGAGGCTCACCTTTGAGGTAACTTTTAGTATGCTAGTATGTCCAATTGCTACCAACTTTGTAACTGCTCTTCATTATTTATATTTTATCGTTTTTGAGTTATTTGACATTTTTTGGGGAGAGAAATGAGATCAGGGAAACTTAGAGGTCTTCACTATGGCCAATATCTTGAGTAAAGAATGAGACAGTGAGTGGGGCAAAAGAACACTTTTAAATTCCCACCCCTAGTTGAAGGTTAGTTAGTAAAAGGTTCTGGGACCCTGTGAGTTAAATCGCAGTTTTAATATGTCTTTTTTTTACAAAAAGAATGCTTTCACTTGTGTGAAGCTGTACAGACTCAGGCTAAATTGAGCAGTATTAAGAACAATTTATTTAATTCATACTGAGAGGCACTTGGAAGCTTTGCAAGTGGTTTAGTATTTTAATAGAATCAAAGCCAGGGTACTACCTGAGAGTGATGCTATCACTATTGTGTTCTTGTATGTCTCAGTGTTTATCTGAATCACATTGTACACATGTTCATCTGAAAATTTGCTACCATTACAAAAATAAGAATATTTTCTGGGTTAGTTTTGCCTAAAATCCAACACTGTTGTCCTAGAATATTATGAAAGTGTTTCCATTCTGCTTAAAGGGATACTGTCGCAGGAAAATGTGTTTTGTTTTTTTTCAAAACACGCCATTTAATAGTGCTGCTCCAGCAGAATTCTGCACTGAAATCCTTTTTTTTTTTTTTTTTTTTTTAAAGGAGCAAACAGATTTTTTATATTTAATTTAGAAATTTGACATGGGGCTAAACATATTGTTAGTTTCCCATGAGCCCTCAGGTCATGTGACTTGTGCTCTGATAAACTTCAATCACTCTTTACTGCTGTACTGCAAGGTGGAGTGATATCACCCCCTCCCTTTCCCCCCAATAGTAATAGCCCATGTCCCACTGTGTTCTATTCAGTTACATTGAGAAGGAAAAACAACAGCCTGCCAGAAAGCAGTTCACTCCTAAAGTGCTGGCACAAGTCACATGACCAGGGGCAGCTGGGAAATTGACAAAATGTCTAGCCTCATGTCAGATTTCAAAACTGAATATAAAAAAAAAAAATCTGTTTTCTCTTTTGAGAAATGGATTTCAGTGCAGAAGTCTACTGGAGCAGCACTATTAACTGATGCGCTTTGAAAAAAAACATGTTTTCCCATGGCAGTATCCCTTTAAGGTTTTTTTTGTTAAGTTTTTATTTATTTTCATACAGGTCATGGAACTCCGAGGTAACTTTTAATACCCTCATATTTTACAACAGGGGCATGTAACTTATTATAACACACAAGTGTCAGGGAGTCATGTAACATAAATGATGCGGTCATTGAAAGCCTTAGTTACATAGGTAAGTTGGGTTTAGAAAGAACCATCAAGTTCAACCCTCTAAATGAAACTCAGTGCCCATACATACACACACTCACACTGACCCCTCCATACACTCATATAAACTATATATACTAATAGCTATACTAACTGTAGATTTTTATTATCACAATAGCTTATGATTATGCTTGTCTAAGAAAACATCCACATGCATTAACAAAACCAGCCATTAAACCATCATTCAACAACCAATGCATTCAACAACCTCACTGCCTTTACCATGAAGAACACCTACACTTCTTCAAATGAAAGTACTGTACCTCTAGTCTAAACGGGGCCAGATTTACATAGCAGGCACCAATAGGCCCGCTGCTGTTCGTTGCCCCCATACTATGCCCTTTATTCACAAATTTTCATCATCAAGACCAGAGCAATGGGGATTGGCGCAAGTGAAATGTAAAAAACTATCGTATCTTCTGCGTATCCCCAGTGTTTCTGGACTAATGTGGGTGTGGCTGGGCAGCATGCCGCCCCCTACAATCCTGCCACCCTAGGCCCGGGACTAGGTGGCCTTTCCACAAATCCAGGCCTGAGTCTAAAGGGATGGCCTCTGGTGCTGTGATCCTTTTAAAGGGGAAAAAGATCATCTGTTATCTTTCTATATTGCCCTACAATATACTTTTAAAGAGAAATTATGTTTTCTCACAGACATCTTTTTTACAGTGAAAACAACCGCAACCTTGATAGTCTACCTTCATAATTAAAATCGGTTATCCCTGTTACCAGTTTAGTTCCATGTCTCTGCATGCTCTCCAGCCTGAAAATGCAGGCAAGGCCTTACCAGAGACCTATAAAAAGACAAAATGATATTTCCATCTCTCCATTAACACCCTTTTTTTCACAAGGCAGTGCTTTTTTGCTTTAGTATCCACAGACTGACACTACATGAAATTAGACAATGTATCTACAAAAATCTGCAGATCCTTCACACTGCAATTTAGTGCATGAATTGCATTTATATTATTTCTACCAAAGTGCATAACCTTGCATTTATCAACATTGAACCTCATTTTCCAGTTCGCTGCCCAGTTTACAAATGTAGTCAAATAACTCTAAGGGGCTTATCAAAGATCGAATGTTAGAGTTTTTTTATTTACCTCGAATAAACTTGATTAACCTCGGAACTCGAATAGTATCTTATTTAAAGAGATACTGACACCTATCTAAAATTAAAATCTTTTTTACATCTATTATAATATTGGCTTTGAAAGCTACTTCTAACTTTGCCATAAAGTATTTGCATGATGCTTTTACATTACCTGTCTGATCCCCCATGTTCCTGTATGATGGGGCTGACATATTTGTGCAGCAGGAGTCCTTTAGCATTAGAAACTGTAACTAACAGGCTGAGATGGGACAGTCAGGTTGGCAAAGTCAGAGTGTCAGAGAGTCAAGCTTAGGAACTGCAACTAACAATTATATACAAAAACAAACCTCTCAGCAAAAAATTATCAACATGACCTATTGGTATCATTTAATGTACATTCATATGTTAAAAAGTCATTTTTTAGTGTCAGTATCACTTTAAGAAAAAACTCGAATGACTAAAACTCAATTGAGTATTACCGACCCGAAAACTCTAATCTGATTTTCCAGTTTTTTCTCCAAACAAAATCTAATGCCAGGAAGCACTGGACCTCTGCCATTGACTTCTACATGAGCTCAGCAGGTTTTAGGTGGCGAATAGTCAAATTCGAGAAAAAGGCAGAAAAATACTTTCATCGCTATTCATTTTATCAAGACAATTGTAGTAGTCTTGTCTGTTTTATCTCTGCCTTTTCTAAATCTATCTTATATTTCTGGCTGTTCCATTCCATACAGTTTTGTGGTCTGAACTGCAAAATCTTTTTATCTTTTATCTCTTATGGAGCAATTTCCTCAAATGAATAATTTAAAAAATAACTCTTTCAGTAATCATTTATACTATACAGTATTTGTTAAAAGACAGCTAAACTTTTTTTTTTCTCCTTTGTTTTGTCCAACTTCTGTAAACATTTTAACTTTCATTAAAACTTTCATAAAGCCTTTCTTGGTTCTTTGCCATAAACATTCTTATTTAGTCCAGCTGTCCTTCTGCAGCATGATAATCCCCTTAGACCAACCAGAATAGGGCTCTATGTACATGCATGTTAAAAGAAGCTGAAGAGCAAATGTGAAGCAAAACCTACCCAGTTTATACAGAAGTAAGCCATAAAACCATAATAATTTTTTGGAGTCTCTATCATTATTTTAATCCAGTTTTTTATGTCTCAGAGATGCCAGACCATTGTTAAACTGGTTCTCTAAGATTTTTTTTAACCAAATTGCTTCCCCTAATCACTTTTCAAAAACAAACACTTTTATATATCGCATTGAATGGTATTACTTTATTCAAAATTGAAGCAAATCAAAAATGGTTCAGTGGCTTAAATCCATGCCTAGTTTTTTTTCCATGATATGAATAACATGCTGAACTTTTATTAGTTTATGATGAAACAATAATATAATTAGACATTTTACTTTAGAATACATACTGTACATACAAAGGTTCCCAGGCAGGAACAGTGGGAGCTACAACGGGGAGCTGGTCACTGCTCCTATATGAACTATAACAAACAAAGGAAAGTTGTGCTCACCACTAATTTTTAAAAACATTAAGGGAGGCTCAATGAGGCTGTGACCACAAAATACATAGAGACAAATACAAGGGGTTTTATGCACTCAACCCATTATCAATATATTTAAGACATTGAGACATTTTGTGCATACAGCTACTAAAAAATGCCTTACCTTTTAAACAAAGCAGGGATTGTTTGTCCTTATATTGCGATATATTTAAGCTGGCCAACTATGTCAAAGTCATCCCATATCTGGCCAGTCCTACTCTAAAATTTCATCTGATTCATTCATTTTGCAACTTCGCCAATTTACTAACAGTGTCCCAGGTGAAAATTCGCTAGCGAAGTAGATAGACTAGTGCAACTTCGCACCCTTATGCCAGGCGAAGTTGCACATTGACAAAGGGACGTAACTATGCTAGTTCACTAAGATGCCCATTTTACTGAACGTTACCTCTTGCGCTAGACTTTCCTTTGCCAGGTCAGACCTGGCGAAGTTCAATACAATAGATAGGAGTTTGGAGAAAAAAACTGGCGTCTTTTACTTTTTTAGGGTGATGGTCTGAAAAATAGCGTAATAGGCTTCGCTAGCGTAACTTTGCTTTACCTGACAAAGTAACGGTAGAGCAACTTCACTACCATTCACCTCCCTGAGTGCAACTTTTGGATTTTAGTGAATTTATGTAGCGCTGGCGAAACTACGCCTGTCAAAGTGCGGTGAACGTTGGTGAAGCCAACGTTAGCGCATTTTCCGCTCTTAGTGAATTTTCCCCATAATTTTTATAAAATTAGTGGTGAGTACAACTTTCCTTGTTATAGTTCATATAGGAGCAGGGACCAGCTCTCTGTTGTAGCTCCCATCGTTCCCAGCTATAGTCAGGGGATCCCACAAGTGGCTAATAAAAGGGCAACCAAGTTTGGGAGTTTTATTTTGAAAGCAAGTAAGTTGCAGGTAAAACTTTGTCTCTTTGTAAAATTACAAATGAATCAGATGCAATTTGAAAGTAAATCTGGCCAGATATGGGATGACTTTGATGTAGTTGGCCAGCTTAAATATATTGCAATATATGGACAAACAATCCCTGTTTCGTTTAAAGGGTAAGGCATTTTTAGTAGCTGTATGGACAAAATGTCTCAATGGCTTAAATATATTGATAATGGGTTGAGTGCAGAGGACATTTTGTTTTTGTCTATATATATTTTGTGGTCATAGCCTCATTGCACCCCCAATGTTTTTAAATATTAGTGGTGAGCACAACTTTCCCATAAATATAATATAACACATCAGTAGAACCATTGGTACAAATACATATTAATGTATAGCTACTAAACCATTCTACCCATGTATGTAAGTTTGTAAACCAACTATACTTTATAACAGTGTCTTCTCTGGTCTAAGGTATTTGCAGTCAAGTAGCTCATTTGTTTGACTTATACAGTATGTTGAACCATTGCATGGATTCTACAAATAGGAATGTGTCCTTTTACCCACAATTGATTATGTCTTTCACTCAGACATCCCTGCCAACATTACCTT
Organism: Xenopus borealis; assembly: GCA_024363595.1. Lineage (NCBI taxonomy): Eukaryota > Metazoa > Chordata > Amphibia > Anura > Pipidae > Xenopus > Xenopus borealis. The sequence goes on along the minus strand of CM044433.1, from coordinate 115,824,871 downwards.
AGCAACTGTTCCTTATGGACCATCAGCTTGCTGAGAAGACTCCATTACAGGAGCTTCTAGAGTCAAAAGTAGTAATGATTACAGTCCATTTGCTCTGATTGCAACTTCTAAAAAGAATTCAGCAATAGAGGCCCTTAAAGTGAACATGTGACAGCTTACAAACATGGTGTTGAATAAGAAACTGTTATTTGAAGGCCTTAACTTGTAGGTATCAACAAGAGAGAGCCTCCAGATAAATTAAAGAAACATAAAATGTAATGTATAATGCTATCTAATGATACATTAAACATCTATAGCAGTAAGTCCTCCCACAGCCACACATTCTTATAATTGCTGCTTCAATTTCCTTGTGTTGTGATGCTATGAAGGCAAAGCCACCCTACCCCTTCTCTCACCTGAATCTTGTCACCCCTGCCATCTTTAAGCCATCACAGAACAATGGCTGCCCCATAGACAGACTAAGCAGGGCATTCAGGCAGAACAGACTATGTAAATGAGATGGAAAGAGCACTGGTTTTCATTGTCCATAGGATTTCAAAAGAAAGCCCAGCTGCAGGACCAGTCCTAAAGCTCAGACTTCCTCATAAATGCCATCATGGCATAACATGTCAAACATTTACCCTCGGAATTAATTAAGGGGCCAGCAGGATTTTTTTTTGTTTCTAAAAGTTGATGTATCTCTGGATATGCTGTCAGTGCTACTTTTGCATGCTGATTTGTCTAGCTTTATTTCTCTAGCATCTTCTCATGTAGATGAATGCAATTGTCTAGTCCACAGAAGAGCTTTATATTTATTTTGTAGTAACTCTTGACTTATATTGAAGTCAAGGAAAATACAGTTTATGGACACAAGTGAAATTAACTATTCTCATGTTTCTGGGGAAAAAAACTGAATACACAGTTTGAGATTCATAAAGTACTGTTAAGGGAACTTCAACATACAAGGAATGCTATCTTTCTGTACTCTCCTTTAACTGCAACATATATGTTAGCTATGGGTTCCTTTAATTACACATGATTATTAATAACACTTGTTTTAACTACTGTGATCATAACATGGTCTCCTTTGATATTCTGTTGGAGAGACAATTCTATAAGGGAGTAACTAAAACACTGAATTTCAGGCGTGCAAACTTTGACAATCTAAGGGCATCTCTGCAACATATTAAGTGGGAAATTCTTTTCACAGGGTTAAACACTGAACAAAAATGGGAAGTATTCAAAATGCTGCTTGATAAATATATATGTCAGTATATTCCATTTGTAAGAAAAGAATGTTGTTACAAAGCAAAACCTTTTTGGTTCAATAGAAGTGTTGGTGTTGAGGTGGGTAAGAAAAGACATGATTTAAGGCTTTCAAGTTAGCTGGGACAGCTAACACAAGGTACAAGGTGGCCAATAATTCATGCAAAAAAGCTATCAGGCAAGCTAAAATTGATATGGAAAATTATTTTTTAAATATGTTAATATTAAAAAAATTAAGCAGGAACGGGTTGGACCTGTGTCAGCTGCTTGATGAGAAAAAGCAAAAAGCTCAGATTCTGAACGCATACTTTTCATCTGTTTACACAAATGAGCAACCAACTAATGAAGGTTTGCTTATTAACAGTTCAAATTCTAATAATAGATCTAATGATGCATGGTTCACACATGATGAAATTCAAAAGAGACTAGAACATGTTTAGATTAAAAAAGATCCAGGGCCAGATGGGATTCATCCCAGGGTAATTAACAAGCTTAGCTCTGTGATTGCCAAATCTCACCACTTAATTTTTCAGGATTCATTAAGGTCTGGCATGGTGCCGAGAGACTGGCGAATTGCTATGTGGTGTTGCTATTCAAAAAGGGATCCCATTCTCAGCCTCAAAACTATAGGCCACTTAGTCTGACTTTGGTGGTAGGAAAGATTTTTGCAGGATTAATAAAGGATAAGACACTAGATTTCATAGCAAATAACAATACTATGAGTTTGTGCCATATATATATATATACTGTATATATATATATATATATATATATATATACTGAAAAAATGACCAGCAACACCAAGATATTTATGGTATATTAAAAATATATGTAAAGCCAACGTGATGTTATGGTCCACACAGGCAACCATGTTTAACCCCACACGTGTTAATATACCCATGATCACTCAGAACCATCAACCAGAGGTGACATCAACATCATTGGAAATAAATATATTCATTAGTGCAAAGCTCGCAGCATGAATGTTAAGATATTTAAATATTTAAAGTGACCAAGTACCATGTATATATATATATATAAAAATCTCAGTTAACAACACTCCACTGAAATCAGCAAAATCCCCAGGTGCTACTCATGAAAATGATTGATAAGAGTCCATGGTAATTGAGTGCACACTGGGAACCTTCTTGTCAGTTATTTTAAAATCATAATTTTATTTAAGTTAATTAAAACAGGCCAACATTTCGGTCCAAGTCTAGGATCTTTATCAAGCCATCTTGATAAAGGTCCTAGACTTGGACCGAAACATTGGCCTGTTTTAATAAAAACATTTTTTTCGCATGACAGTATCCCTTTAAAAATAAAGGTGGCTGTAAGTCTTAACTCTTTCCTGCCACACACACACACACACACACACACACACACACACACATATATATATAAATATATATATATACACATATAAAGAGTTAAGATTTACAGCCAGCTTTATTTTTAATCAATAATTTCAGATTTGAACATTACATTGTTCCCTTTGTGTGCACTTTTTTCTTTATAATATCTGTCGGTTTGACATAACCATAAATTAACAGAAAATAACCGCCAACAAATATAGCCGAACAAGAGTCTCTCCAGATTTCTAGCTCCTGAATTCCAAGGCCACATCTCATATTGTTACAGTTATGTGTTTATTGTGCCTGTAAAGAGGTAAAAAAGAAGTACTTTTAAATGATTTTGTTTTTTAAGCAAGAATGTAAAAATCATTATAAATTGTTCACAAATCTTAATGGGGGCAATATAATAAAAGTTGTAAATGGAAACATTTAAGAAATAATATTCATATCTTGCAATTTAACTTTGTTCACTTTATATTATATTGTAATATGTGTTGCACATATCTCATTATTAAGGCATGTAAAATTTTGTGTATTGGCTCAAAAATTAAAACTTTTTAGTTGGAAGTTTTATTACATTCGTCAACTTCATTATCATCACATTCAGCTTTGGACATGCATATAACATTTATATTTTGTGTCAAGATCATTTGCTTCTTAGCATAACATGAACCCAAAAGTTCAAAACATAATTGAAGGGAGTATTTTCTGTCATAATGAAGGCTTTTAGTTATGGTATTTTATTTTACCATCATTTACTAGATACTTTTGGTGCATTCATTTTTGCATTTTATCAGTTCATGCCCCCTTTTGAGGTGCACCATTTGGTTTGCTTCCCCAGTTATATAAGATCACATTTATAGGAAAAAAATTGGTGTATCAGTCATTCTGCCACAGAATATCTAGGATATTAATTAAGTCATCCCAATCTAATCGTAATTTGCATACACGCTGAATCCCCACTGTTGTGGTTCCAAGCCCCTCCACCACCAATGGGGCCAGCTCTACAGTTTGGGAACTATTGTTTCTATTAATCAATTATATATTATTAACATTGGTTTAGTAGCATCTTTCTCACATTAGCCAGTTAATGCTCAAGACATTTGCTACTTCTAAAAAACTTAAGTGATGAATGAACCATCTTTAGTGATGAGTGAATCTGTCACACCTATTCGCTGAAAATTTTGCGAAACAACAAAACATGTACAAAACACATTGAAGTCGATGGGCATTAAAAAAAAATCAGTAGTGGTATTATTAGTAACAATTGATTGT
>CM044433.1:115742245-115770745 GCA_024363595.1 Xenopus borealis | reverse complement strand
AAACATCCTTGGGAACCTGGATTTCTCCTATAAGAACTCTTAGAATTGAAGTCTATCATCTTACTCATGTTGCTGTCACAATGTAAAATATTCCAGTGTTTTATTAGTATTGATTTGATGGCTTTGCTTTGTCAGATAAATAGCTTTTTGTTTTGTTTGAGACAAGGCTTACTGATTTTACTGGTATTATATAAAATACTGGGCTTTTACCTTCTCTCTCTAACTTTCCATATACTTTAAACTGAGAATACATAGTTCATACAAATTCTTCTTAACTGTAGATGCTGGTCCCTAGGCATCTCCTCTACACAGCTTCAGGGATGCGTTTTCAATTATAAGAGATATTCCCAACTGTGATACCTCAGGGTGATACATAGTTTATCTGTATGGTTTGTGCAGTGAAATAAATACTCTTCTTCAAGTTCAAATCTTTGCCTTCCCCAAGGTGGGTCACTTAAATATTCACCAAATGGAGGGTGCCGCCAACAACAACATAACTAAGCCAGAGCATACCACAGCCTACTGCCCTCACAGAGAAGAACCATTTGTGTTGCTTCAGGTGAAATGCATTTTCTCTAAACAGGTGACCCAGAGTTTGTACTGTGACTCATGTTAAATTATTGTCCATATAGCAGTCCATAACTTGCAGGTGCTATATAAATAAATCATGATAATGATTATGAACTCTCACTCTCACAGAGAAAACAAATGAAACGTTCATTTTTTCCTTGTAACTTATGTGCAAAGTTGTTTTTACCACTATAATTGAATGTTTTTGAACTTCTTCATGCACTTACATGTGATCTATTCTATCTATAAACTATCAATAATGAGGCAAAATGATGTTGTCATCTCTTAAATCAAGTATTTTCTTATCTTTACCTGTCCGTGCCTACCTAAATTGCAAGAACTGTCTATAAACCCCCAAAATCCTTCCTAGTTACGAAAGCTGCTACCGCTATACCAGTGTATAACTAACATGTGTGTTTAGGTTTACCAAAATGCATAATGCATCACCATGAATTTTTTAATGTTTACCTTCATTTAACAATTAACTGTCCAGCCACATGCTATTCAAATCACTCTGCAAAGAGGAAACATACTCTATCGAACTTATTGTTTTGCTTTACTTACAATGGCAAACTTAGGGGCAAATTTACTAATGGTCGAATTTTGAAGCGAAAATTTTTTGAAATTCAACCATCGAATTAATTCAGGGGGTAATTTTCGATCGAATATGGCCGTTTTTTTTGTTCAAAAACAGGCGCATTCGATCAAATAAAAATAGTTCGATCGAATTGAACGATTCAAACTATTTTGTGCAAAATCCTTTGAATTCCTAGGACTTAGAAAAATTTTCAGGACAGATTCTAGGAGGTCCCCCTATAGGCTAAAATGGTGATTCGGCGGCTTTAAGGTGGCGAATAGTCGAATTTGAAGGGTTTTTAAAGGGCCAGTACTATGAAATACGAAAATTCAATCTTTTTTGGGAATTTTGGGCTATTCGATAGTCGAAGTAGCCCAAAATTACTTCTAAATTTGAATTTTTTAAATTAGAATTTTATTAGAATATTCACTTTGACCCTTAGTAAATGTGCCCCTAAGTGTCATTTACAGTATGATCAAATTAAATATCAATTGACTAATGAGAGACCCTCTTTCCTTGGTCCAAATAAAAACATTCTATTTATCAAAACTCATTGTAATCTATCTTTAAGACTGTTCTTTATCCAAATGCATGGCAAATATTCCTTCAGTTAAATATATCTAATACTGTAGCTAATACTAAGACAAAACCTAAGCAAACATCCCTCTTATTTTCTCATATAGGACTCATTTGGAGTATTTTCAGTTAAACCTCTTGGACTATTGTCTTCTTTTACCTCCTGCAACCCCAGTCTCCCGCACTGAACACTCAACCTCACTTCTTCATAGAAACGCCCCTTAACAGACAAATAACGTACCCACAATACATGGCAAATGTATGGTTCTTTAATGACCAGGTTGAGATGTCAATCCCTTTTTAAATCTTTAAATTACATTAACTTTCCTCTACTCCGTTGGTACTGTACCAAATAAAACAGAATCTAAGAAAATGAGACTGAAACAGGACCATATCCTATGTCAGCCACTGACTTATTTGAGATGAGCCATCTCCATTGATGCCACTACAGAGTGTCTCCCAGAACTCTAACCCCTCTATTGTATACACCCAGTTTTTATACACTATGCACACTAAGTTGCAGTCATTATCATTTGCATGCAGTGCAACTCATTGATGCAAATTAATGTCTGCAGGATTTGTATTAGAATGACATTTGGCATTAATAATGTCACTTGTATTTCTGTATGCAATACTTAATTGCTCACTCACTTTTTTTTATAAGAAAATTGCTTAAAGTGTTTGGTTAGGACCATCATGGTCCTTCACTTTTTGTTGATAGCAAACAAATGTGACTTTGTGTGGCATTTTATGGTTTGTGGTCTATTAGATGTGTTCTGATAAACTGGTCCAAGATACCGCCAGTGTATCCTTATTACATGTATCCTTTGTTCACAGAACATTCAGACATGATTTTCTGGGTCTTATTATTTGTTTCTAATGGCCAAATAATGAACATTTCCTACAAATCATGTTTTTGGAGGTTAGTTCTTAAAATAATGCAACATTAAAATAAAAAAAGGCAAGCGCTGCCAATAGCTACAGTTGATTGACGTTATCTGGAATTAAATAGTGTTCGTTAGTACCAATGAGCAGGTAAACACTAACAAAGACGCATACAGCAGTTTACATCAACAGTGTAATATTTCCACCTGCTGTAAGTTTGTTTGGAAAAAAATAAAGTATCTGTTCTCCAGAGTATTTAATTACCATGACAGAGGATCCAAATGGAATGAAAGATTTATGGATCCCTGATTATCATACTGGAACAGAAAGTGATCTGTTCCTATGAGTTTTATGGGAAGGCACTTTATTGCAACACCCAACCTCCCCCCCCCCCACACCCTTGGCTGCTGACTGTAAAATAAGAAAACTATTACCCAGCTTGGGTAACAATAGACTCAAACTGTGCTTTTCTGCTTAGCCTGCAGCTGCCAGTGAAAGTGGAAACTACACCAGCAGGATTACATTCTTCTCTTACAGCCTGTTTCTATGGCCAAGTAGCCTCCCACTGGCTCAATGCATTTTCTATGTAAAACTGCAGAAGAGGTGACATTTGAAAAGTTTTGACCTTTGTTTTTTAAGTATGTGTGTTTTACACAAACCAAGACACACAATTTTTAAACCTTCTGACAGAGTTAGAAAACTGCCTGCTGCATTATTGTAATAATAAAAATGTTTATATGTCAGAAAATACAGTCCTAGGTGAAATTTATATCTAACATTTGTATGGAGAATGAAAGTGAGGTGGCATTTAGGCTAACTCCAACATACGACAAAATACAGGTTCTGTCTGTAGCTTTGGAAATTTCACACACAGTATGTTTCTTCTATACTTTGTTTATTTTATTTATAAAAATATAATTTAATAATATCTTGTCAGTAATTTAGCTTTCAAAAAAATATATATATATGTATATATAATATTTCGGATTTCTGTAATATGTGTGTACAGTAAAAGAAACCCATATCACAAAGGGAGTGCTGGTCCAGGAATAGCTTATTCCAATACAGAAATGCTGTATGTATATATATTTTTATATTTATATTTATTTAAACACATTTTCTGTGTGCTCTGGGTTCCTCAAAAAGTCCCCACATGTATAAAATTAAGGATTTGTTTGCATAATATATTGCAATATATATTAGACTTGCACACTAAAATTAACCCCAATCTGCCTAATTATATAGTCATTACCATTTGCAATCCTAGGAGATCCAAATTACAGAAAGATTCAGGAAAACCCCAGGTCCCGAGCATTCAGAACAACAGTTACATTTGTAAACTAAGCACTGGTAAAAATTATAAAATGATCTCTCTCTTTTTTCCCCCTGGTAGTTGAGTCCATGTTGTACTATGAGTAACCATAAGGGCCACATAAGACCTGTAACAATAGTGTTAAATAGGTAAAGATTATATAATCCCTAACACAATGCAACCCAACACACTTTCATTCTTGCATTCCTGAAACATTTCTATCTGAATTACATGCCTAATTTTTTCCATTCAAATAAAGCAGGAAAAAAAAGCGTGTGTTATGTTTTTAAACGCTAAACACAAATAATTTTAGGAGTATTAAACATGGCTTAGTCTACAACCAGCCTGTAAAATCGTAGGCGTATTAAACACTGCTGCATTATCTCAGGACAGAGAGTGGCTTGGACATACCCGACTGGGAACACTGCCACCAGTAAACACATTGGATGCATAAACATTATCTCTTGGCTGCCTAACATCATGCTAATCTATTTAAATGGCACGGTGCCTGTTCACAGGTTTATCCTTTCCATGCTCATAGCATACAGTAAATACTAAGAAAACAACGTTCTGTGAAAAATAGTTTTGCAGAGAAGGTCCTTTAGGGTGCCAGTAATGACGTATGGAATCACGTTATTGAGTGAAACACAAATAAATCTACTTGGTATGAACCACTACTTCTGTATACCATTTCTCATAATCAAATAGGTGTTCTTGCCTTTATGCTTGCATGTTTTGTTTCTTTAGAAAATACTGTTGCAATTTTAAAGAAACCCTAGAATATTTTCAATAAAATTGTAAATGAAATTTCAGCCTCGATCCTGCCTACATACATCCAAAACCTGTGCAGTAGTTGCAGTTCTGTACAGCATTAGTTTTATGCAGCTTTGAAGAGATGATCAAACAAGTTTAATATTAAGCTTGTTATACAATTCATGATTTCAGAAACGATGGCTACTGTATTCATCAAAATACTTGGCCATAAACTGTAACTGGCACATCAGCAGCTCAACAACAGCGAATGGATGCACACTCTGATACCCAGTGGAAGTGGTTAAAATGAAGAAGCTTTATTTCACATTTCTTCTGACGCATTTCATGTCTTTCAACATGTAATCATAGGCATCAAATTAATAATTAAAAACAATTTAATCCATATTGCCCTCCCCTCATAAAATTGACCTTTGTTTTCCCTTTTTTCTCAGAAAACCAAACAATGTGAATCATATTTTCCTTCTAATACAGTTGACTTGTTTTAGGTACAATATTTCATTGTTTCTCATATCACGACAACAAGAGCTAACCATGTTATTATTTGTTTTCTAGAGCTAAATTCACTATGTGCCAGGATACCTAACTTACAAGTTGACAACCGCTCTTCAGAAACTCTCTCAATGTTATATCACTATGAAAGACTGGAAGATCCATTTTATATTATTAAATGGACAACTATATGAAGTATTAAACAGAGGTCTATTTGATTTTGTTTCGTTCTTATTTGTTCCAGCAGGTTGGAGAACAGGTTGGAGGGGACTGACTGGATTACTTTTTCCCAGAAAAGGTTACTTGAGGTGCTTATATGAATGGGGCCATGAGTTATCCTAAGAAGCCTTCAGGCCCCCATACATGGGCTGATAAAAGCTGCTGACAGATCAAGTCGGCAGCTTACTGGCCGATGGGCCACCTCGATCAGGCAGGTTAAAAAATCCCGTTGGATCACAGCGGCATCTGTGGGTGTATGTGTTCCGCGATCCAACCACCCGTATTGTATGAATTACGATCCAATTGATGGGCCCTAGGGCCCACGATCCAATAAGCCCGATATTGCCCACCTCAATGTGGGCATATCAGGGAGAGATCCGCTCGTTTAGCGATAACAAATGGATCTCCCTGTGTATGGCCACCTTTAGCTTTGTGCTGAATATTCTAGCTGCCAGTCAACCAACAGAGATTCTGGCACAAATTTATCTTAATTATCTGATCTTATAAGAGTTTATAAGAGACCAGAAATTTACCATTCAGTCACATGGAGAAGTCAATTTATAAATATCATTTTAGTGGTTTTAGAGGTTTTTGAACCCACTCAAACTCATATTATCTAAAACCACAAATGCCTTGTAATTTATTAAAGGACAAGGAACCCGCAGTTTCCTCCTGATAGGAGCCCAGGATGCCAGGTAAGTAAGTAGTCACTTGGGGGTACCTAACATTTAGCAACCCCAAGTATAAAATCCCTTTCCTTCTCCTTTAAAAGATCTGAATATAAAAAGCATGAATGAAAAGAAATGCATAAAAATTCAAATAAAAATTTGAAAACCTCAAAAACCTCTAGTTATTTCCTAAATCTCAAATTTTTAGGCAAAAAAGAAATTTGAATGTTAGTAAATAGGATCCATACTGTATTTTGTTGTCAGGGGTTTAATGTTTTAAAGAGATTATATTTAGTACACAGTGAGCAAGGTAGGGGGCCCAGATGTGTCATGTGAGCTTACATATTTTGGACAAAGTGCTGTACTAATACCTTGTTTTTCTTTCTTTGTACATTTGTTTTACATATTTTGGACACAATTCTGTACTAATACCTTATTTTTTTATGTTGTTCATTTTATTTGAAGGTATTCACAAAGGCTGAACTTGAGCAGGGGCAACAATATTTTCTTTTATTTTGTTTTATATTAGTAACTCTGTGTATCACTATAGTACATTGTAGATAGATAAAACCAAAAAACAATTCTGAGTTTGACACTTATTAAAAGCAATTATTTCTTGCTTACTTCATTTCCACATGCTATCCAATAAAACACCTACAGATTCAATAATTATATTTAGTAGTAGCAGCTTCTAGAGAATTTTTAGGACATGGTGTGGATAATACACTGATCAGATGGAGGTCTGATCTCTTTTATAACTTTTATTACACTCCTTGGGTTAAAGATAACAGCACTAACTTATCTAACAAAGTCTATATGGGGCCTTTACTTTGTGACTTGCAATGTTTTTTTAAAGGTTGATATGGTTCATTCCATTTAAAGATATTCAATAACAGTGCCTAGCAAAGGCTGCACAGGTGAAACTCACTGCAACTAAAACATAATATTAAACAAGCCCTACCTAATATGTTCTAAGGCCAAGTTATTTTGAAATATAAATCCCACTGGACAGCCTCGATCTGATAAAATTGCATTCACGTTCAGCGATTTAAAATTGTATATTTTTATTTTCATTCCCAATTTAAATGTCACTTTATTCACACATGGAATCTCTAATTCTGTATTGATCATTGGCCAACAGGAAGAGCACAGACGTGACACCACCTACCAAACTGATTTCATATAGTTAAGTACAGTATTCAGTTTTCTTCTGCAAATAAAATCCATGAGCACTGTGATATCTTTCCATTCACAGATATTCTAAACTGTAATTACGACATTTATGTCATAAATGTCCGCCTCTGTGAGCCCTTTCTATTACCATGGAGTAGTGACTGACATGGAATTAATACATAATACACCTTCACATACGGTACACTCCTCTGTAAGTGATAGCTATTGTTATGACCTGAAAAGAAATCAAGGAAAAATAACATCCTAATTAACAGTAATTAAATGGTACATCTTTCATGTGCTCAGCAACTTAACTTAACAGCATCTCCCCCCCCCCCAAGTTCCATAACATGCTTCCAGAATATTTAGACAGGTATGGGACCTGTTATCCAGAATGCTCAGGACATGTGGATTTTCTGGATGAAGGATCTTTCTGTAATTTGGATCTCAGTACATTAATGGCCCATTTATTAAACCTCAAAATTTGCTGCCACTTTGCAGAATGATTTGTCTAATTTCGGAAACTGGGCAGCAAACTGGAAAATGAGGTTCAATGTTGATAAATGCAAGGTTATGCACTTTGGCAAAATAATATAAATGCAAGTTATACAACAAATGGCAGTTTGTTGGGGTTTTTTGTGGATTACAAGTTGTCTAATTCTAGGCAGTGTCATGCTGTAGTTACTAAAGCAAAAAAAAAAGTTCTGTCTTGCATAAAAAGGTCATAAACTCAAGGGATGAAAACGTAATTATGCCTCTTTATAGATCCTTAGTAAGGCCTCATCTGGAGTATGCAGAGTAGTTTTGGACTAAAGAAGGATATAAATGAGCTGGAGAGAGTGCAGAGACGTGACATTAAACTGGTTAGAGGGATGGAAGATTTAAATTATGAGAGTAGACTGTCCAGGATGGGGTTGTTTTCTCTGGCTTGCGAGGGGACTTGATTACACTTTACAAATACATTAGAGGACATTATAGACAAATATCAGGGGACCTTTTTACCCATAAAGAGGATCACCGCACCAGAGGCCACCCCTTCAGACTAGAAGAAAAGGACTTTCATTTGAAGCAGCGTAGGTGGTTCTTCATAGTCAGGACGGTGAGGTTGTGGAATGCACTGCTAGGTGATGTTGTGATGGCTGATTCTGTTAATGCTTTTAAGAGGGGCGTGGCTGATTTCTTGGACAGACATAATAACAAAGGCTATTGTGATACTAAACTCTATAGTTAGTATATGGCCATATATAATTTATGGAGGGGTGTGTTTGTGGATGCTGGGTTTTCATTTGGAGGGGTTGAACTTGATGGACTTTGTCTTTTTTTCAACCCAATGTAACTATGTAACTGTGACCCTAAATTTGTTTTTTTTGGCATTGTGATCTGCGCTGTATAATCTGATGAAGTTGGGGTTTTCGTTACAATAATCTAATAAAGTTGAGTTTTTGTTGCAACAATTCTATAAAGTCGAGTTTTCAAAGCGTCAATCGTACGATTCAAATTGACATACAAATTTGAAGCACTGTTTTTTCACTCTGACTTTTTCAAGAAGAATTATTGATAAATGAGTTCAGCTCGTGGATGGGAATTTGGTCAACTTTGTTTTAATTAAAAATTTTATTAATTTGAGCTTTAAGCAGGGGAATTATTTATTAAAATTTGAATGATATATATATTACATATATTATTATTAATAATAAATAAACCCAATTGGATAGCTTTGTCTTCAATAAGGATACATTATATCTTAGTTGGGTTCAATTTCAAAGTACTTCAGAGTTTTATTATTACAGAAAAAAAGGTAATAATTTTTAAGTCGGAGAAATAGCCTGCCAGAAAGTAGTTCCATCCTAAAGTGAGGGCACAAGTCACATGACTGGGGGCAGCTGGGAAACTGACAATATGTCTAGCCGCATGTCAGATTTCAAAATTGAATATAAAAAAAATCTGTTTGCTCTTTTGAAAGTATTTCAGTGCAGGATTCTACTGGAGCAGCACTATTAACTGATGCGTTTTGAAAAAAACATGTTTTCCCGTGACAGTATCCCTTAAAGTAAGCTTTTTTTTTCAATTATGTTTATTAGTATTTCAAAATAAAGAGTAAGAGCTTAAGCAACAAAATATTAACTTACATTAAACCCAGTCAGTTTACATAATAAAAGAAAAGGAGTATAACATATAAATCCAATGAAAATAAAGCAACAAATGTCGACTTTAAACAAAAATTTATCAAAAAAAATAAATGAATACAGAACGAAATCTTCCTCTCTATCAACCAAACAAATAAAGCATTTCCTATATTAATGGAGAAAATTAACACTTCATCTAGTTATCTTGGAACTACAAAGGGTGTGAAAAAAGAGTCTTCATCAGAATTATACATAAATAAATAAATTCCCAATAATAACTTTATCATCAGACTCTAGAATGTCAAAGTAGGAGACCAAAGCTTAAAGGAAAAGTAAATGTTTTTCTTTTTCTTTCTGTAAATTTGCTCTAAACAGCCCCCCAGATTAATGTACCTTAGTCCCTGCTGCAAGTCTGCTCTGGTTTCTGTGTTATCAGCAGCTTGTTTCCCCTTCTTCCTGGTGCAGAGTGAAGCCCCACCCCTTAGTTTACTGAGCTGTCCATTTGCTGCTGTTCCACAATAGAGAGGAAGAGGGAGCCAGTGTGTGCATTAGTAAGCTAGTTTCCCCAAGCAAAAGGTGCAGCACACACTGGTCTCTGCTATGTCATAGTATGCAAATGATCTCCAGAACTAGTCACAGAGATAAGGTCAGCTCAGTAAGCTATGGGGCGGGGCTTCACTCTGCACCAGGAAGAAGAGGAAACAAGCTGCTGATAACACAGAAACCAGAGCAGACTTGCAGCAGGGACTAAGGTACATTAATCTGGGGGGCTGTTTAGAGCAAATTTACAGATAGAAAAAAAAAAGGTTTACTTGTTCTTTAAAATGTTTTCCCCTAAAACCAATATTACCATATCTAAAACCTATTGCTTCATCCAAGCAGAGAGACCTAAGATAAGATAAAATAACTTTTAAACCTGGGAAGTTTTTCTGAATCTAATTAAAAAAATAGATGCACGGTTAGCTGCAATGACCAGATGTATACAGTGGTGTGAAAAACTTCCTGATTTCTTATTCTTTTACATGTTTGTCACACAAAATGTTTCTGATCATCAAACACATTTAACTATTAGTCAAAGATAACACAAGTAAACACAAAATGCAGTTTTTAAATGAGGGTTTTTATTATTTAGGGAGAAACAAAATCCAAACCTGTGTGAAAAAGTAATTGCCCCCTGAACCTAATAACTTGTTGGGCCACCCTTAGCAGCAATAACTGCAATCAAGCGTTTGCGATAACTTGCAACGAGTCTTTTACAGCGTTCTGCAGGAATTTTGGCCCACTCATCATTGCAGAATTGTTGTAATTCAGCTTTATTTGAGGGTTTTCTAGCATGAACCGCCTTTTTAAGGTCATGCCACAACATCTCAATAGGATTCAGGTCAGGACTCTGACTAGGCCACTCCAAAGTCTTCATTTTGTTTTTCTTCAGCCATTCAGAGGTGGATTTGCTGGTGTGTTTTGGGTCATTGTCCTGCTGCAGCACCCAAGATCGCTTCAGCTTGAGTTGACGAACAGATGGCCGGACATTCTCCTTCAGGATTTTTTGGTAGACAGTAGAATTCATGGTTCCATCTATCACAGCAAGCCTTCCAGGTCCTGAAGCAGCAAAACAACCCCAGACCATCACACTACCACCACCATATTTTACTGTTGGTATGATGTTCTTTTTCTGAAATGCTGTGTTACTTTTACGCCAGATGTAACGGGATGTGCACCTTCCAAAAAGTTCAACTTTTGTCTCGTCGGTCCACAAGGTATTTTCCCAAAAGTCTTGACAATCATTGAGATGTTTTTTTAGCAAAATTGAGACGAGCCTTAATCTTCTTTTTGCTTAAAAGTGGTTTGCGCCTTGGAAATCTGCCATGCAGGCCGTTTTTGCTAGGGATGGCGCGAACCACCGAAAAAAAGTTCGTGAACATGTTCGCGAACTTCCGGAAATTTGCGAACGGTTCGCGAACGGTTCGCGAACGGTTCGCGAACCCCATAGACTTCAATGGGAAGGCGAACTTTAACAGCTAAAAAAGACATTTCTGGCCAGAAAAATGATTTTAAAGTTGTTTAAAGGGTGCAACGACCTGGACAGTGGCATGCCAGAGGGGGATCAAGGGCAAAAATGTATCAGAAAAATCCATTGTTGTAACAGCGCTGCGTTTTGTGCTGTAAAGGGAAAAAAGTCACTCAGGTGGTGGTTGTGGACACTGTAATATTATTGATATTTAGACAGAATGTGAACAAGCTCACACAGCTAGATGGCAGTTGTTTGAAGTACAGTAGATTACTAGCCAGCAAACTTACTATCCACTGTCCCTGAAATCACTAACAGCTCTCTCCCTACACTATCTCTTCAGCACACACAGGCAGAGTGAAAAAACGCTGCAGGGCTTCGGTTTTTATAGGGAAGGGGATTGGTCCAGGGGTGTGGGGGTGGTCCAGGAGGGAGAGCTTACTGATTGGCTGCCATGTATCTGCTGGTCTGCGGGAGAAATGGCAAAATAAAAGCGCCAACTAAGGCGAACCCAAATTGGCGAACGCCACGCGACGTTCGCGAACTTCCGGCGAGCGCGAACACCCGATGTTCGCGCAAACAAGTTCGCCGGCGAACAGTTCGCGCCATCCCTAGTTTTTGCCCAGTCTCTTTCTTATGGTGGAGTCGTGAACACTGACCTTAATTGAGGCAAGTGAGGCCTGCAGTTCTTTAGATGTTGTCCTGGGGTCTTTTGTGGCCTCTCGGATGAGTTGTCTCTGCGCTCTTGGGGTAATTTTGGTCGGCCGGCCACTCCTGGGAAGGTTCCCCACTGTTCCATGTTTTTGCCATTTGTGGATAATGGCTCTCACTGTGGTTCGCTGGAGTCCCAAAGCTTTAGAAATGGCTTTATAACCTTTACCAGACTAATAGATCTCAATTACTTTTGTTCTTAGTTATTTTTAACAAGGGGGGCAATCACTTTTTCACACAGGCCCATGTAGATTTGGAGTTTTCTTTCTCCCTTAATAACGTAAACCTTCATTTAAAAACTGCATTTTGTGTTCAATTATGTTATCTTTGACTAATAGTTAACGGGTTTTTGATGAGAAAAAACATTTAAGTGTGACAAACATGCAAAAGAATAAGAAATCAGGAAGGGGGCAAATAGTTTTTCACACCACTGTAGATATTTATATTTATTCCAATCTTTAATATACAAATGTATGCACCAGTATACACCAGTAAACCTTCAAAGTAATGCTGCTCTGAGTCTTCTGTCCAAAGAAACAAAGCATTTTTTTCCTTCTAATGTGTACACATGGGCTTTTGTATCAGACTTCCTGTTTTACACGTACACCTCCAGGCTAGGGCTTGAGCATGCTCAGTTTGCTCCTCTCTCCCGCTACCCTCCCTGTTGTAATCTGTAATTTTGTGTTATAGCTTGCACTATTGGGGGCAGGCCCGGACTGGCAATCTGTGAGTTCTGGCAAATGCCCAATGGGCTGCTGCATGTTGCCATAGAAAGTGACTGTTCAGTGGGCTAGTGGGGCCAGTTTGGGCCTCTTTGTAGCAGAGATGGCAGGGCCTATTCTGAATCAGAGTCCAGTCCTGATTGGGGGTAATCTATTGGCAAACTGTGGATGTACAAGCTTCCCCTTCGGGTGGCAAACTGTGGATTCTGTAAAATGCCAGGGGAGCTGCTGCAAATTTCCATAACTAGTTGCTTCTTTGGTACCTTTCCTTTTCCTTTAATTCCATCTCAATCTCTTATTCCATTTTTATTTTACATTTTTGTTAATTCCTCCTTTTGGCTGTTTTTTGATAGGAAGCCAGACTTCAACTCTCAACATGCTTTAAACTTAATTATTAAGTTTAAGAAGAGCATATGGGGTTGTAGTCCAGGAATATCTGGGAGGCTTTAGAAACTTTTAGAACATTGTCAATCATTGCCCAGTTCAAGTTATGGTGCCACTGCCTGCTTGACAGGTAAGGCCTATCCCTTTAATGGTGAACATATTCAAATTCAAATAAAGGTACCTTTGCCTTAGGAGCAACATTTCTGACTATAAATTTCACCAGGGCAACAAGTTGTGCTGCGTCATGTACTGTACACTTTCATCATTTGAATTCAAATAAAACTAAGTAGGATCTATGCAGTTTTGTCCCCCAAGCATGCTGGGTCCGCTGTCTCTTTTGCTCCTGCTATAAATAGCAGCACAGAAAGTGTTATGTCAGATTTGTGCTGGATACATTTTGAGACCTGCACCAATAAAATAGTTAGTTGAAGATGGCGGTGTTCTGAGGTGATTTCCAGGAGGCTAAACTCAGGCCTGATGGGTATCATTGCTAATCACTTTGCAATGAGTTTCTATGTTCTTCTGTCTGGGAGGGTTTCTACTACCATTTACAACTCACAGATAGGTTCATTGGTTTGGATGCATGTTAAGGACCATAGTCACTTTCACTGGTGCAGGGACTAATATGAATTACAAACCTCTGTACTGTGGTAATAGATAAAGTATATTACTGTACTTTAGCATTGTCCAAGTGAATTTTCGCCTGCCGAAATGTTGCATTCAGCTGTCACTGGCGAGTTTTCGCCACTTAGTAAATTTACTCCCACGTTTTCCCTTATTCTACACCAATGTTGTTGTCCCAGTAATATATAATGCATAATGCATTTCCCTGCTTTTACATTTACCTGATTTTACACAATTTTTCTCTGGTCCAATGAAAAAACATAAAATGTAATATCTGATATAAGTTATTCTAAAACAACTGGGCTTGCTGAGTAATTATTGAAGAATTATTGTTTCACTACTCATCCAAGCAGCTTCTTCAGTTCAACTGACTGGTATGGGAAGTTCTCGGTATATAAACTCTTCCACTAATCCAATCACAATGGCACATTGTAACTGTAATTCTGTGTAGTAACTACACAGAATCAAATTCAGATGTCACCTCTTTACAGAGAGGCTAATACACAGCTTAGTCACATCAGGCTGCATTTCATCAGTTGGCCATACACAGCCGATAAAAACTACCAACTTGGACCCTACAGACCCAGTCAGCATATATTGGTGTGTGTAAGGGGGGCTTAGTACTGCCTGCCAACTAATATAATATGTGACCTGTCCAAAGGAGCTGATCTCAGACAGCTTCACTCAGCATTACGCAACATCCTTAGAGACATCACAGGGACCGTGTTTCGTACTCATGAAGCCCTTGGAAAGCCTTTCTGTGATGGTATAAGTCACCTGACTGGCTTATGATCACTGGGTTGGGTTTTAGCTTCGCTTGTGAGGTTAATAAAGTTATTTTTCAGTTGTTGTGTTTGGACTAAGCATATATACACAGTGCTGAGTCACAGGCCGTGCATAGCAATATGCCCAATCTGTGGGGGGAAAGCTGTACATGGTGGATGAGTGATACCAGCTGAAAGCTGGGACTACGGCTGCCTTTGAGAGCCACTAAAAATAACCAACCTCTTAGTCCCCCACAGATAATTGCAAATTCAAGGGGCAAACAATTAGAAATGCAAATTATATACAAATTCCAAAAACAAACATATTTATTCACTGAGATAAATCAGGCTGTACACACATGGAAACAGGCAAGAGCATGCTGCGTTCTGCCTGTGTTCAACGTTTGCCTGCATCCTTGTGAATACAGCCCGATTTAAAAGAATAGATTGCATTTTGTCCTGTGATCCCCTGCAGTGAAATAGATTAAAACTGACCACAGGAAAATGCAGGGCAAAATGCCCATGTGTAAGAGCCCTTACCCTTTCACTTGTTGGGTGCAAGCTGCTAACCCCACTGCCCAGGTATTTCATATACTCTGCATAAACAATCATACAGCAGGGAATTTGCACCAAAAGGGTGTTTATTTGTGCTAAAGAATAGGCAATGTTTCAGTCTCCACACTAGCCCTTTATCACAACAGGTTCCAGACTGAAATTGTTGGTTCGTTGTCCTTATAGTTAAGCTGTCCATACACATACCAATAAATCATATAAAACATTGGGGTATTTTCTTTTGGTATGGTGGTCTGACAGTTCTACATTCAGCTGTTCTCAGCCACTCACATGTCAACTCACTTGCATTATTTGGGAGTCACTCTGAATCAAAGCCACCTCCCTTTCTGTCAGTAATTTGCACCTGAATCTCAATTCAGCCCCTCCATTGAGATGTATTGAAAAGTAACTGGAATTTTAAGTCAGACTATGAAACACTGTTGTGGGTATGTCATGGGTAGAGCCAGGCCTAGACTGGGAAACAAAATAGGACCTGGAATTTCAATTACAAAATGGCCCATACAATACCCAACCAGCCAAATAAGAAGCAACTAGTTATGGAAATTTGCAGCAGCTCCCCTGGCATTTTACAGAATCCACAGTTTGCCATTCTGGGATTGGATGGAGCAAGTCCTGGTCTGGGTAGGGATGTATGGTGAAGACGACCCTAGAACTAAAAGGATCAGGGTGTCTCAGACTGCATCAGGCTGTTGGTCGAAATAAATGTCACAGTAAGCTTAAAGCTTATTTATACACATATATATTAAAAACATACACACATTAAGCTAAAATAACTTTAGTACATAGGCTCAGGTTAGAGTCCTGCACGGGTCCCTTTTTTGCAACCCAGTACCCAACCCGTACCGGCAACCTGCAATCTGCAACCTGGACCCGTATTCTTAACTGCCTGGACCCGCTACCCAACCCACAAGTACCTTATCCGTAACCCGGACCCGTGACCCGCTGACCATCAAGAATCAGGAAGTGCTGTCATGCTGACCATCAAGAATCAAGTGATGTCATTGTAACCAGAAGTGACATTGCTAATTAGAAGACCCGCAGCTCGACTGCAACCCATAAACCCACAGAACCTCCAACTTGCATCTATACCGGCACTCCTACCCGCAACCCGCAGGGCACCACAGGTTTTTGCGGGTACCCAACCCACTGCAGGAATCTAGCTTAGGTAATAGGTTTAAAAACCAGAAATTAGGCTCTTAAAGTTACTAGGATAGGCTTTTTTGCCACCCCTGGTAACTCAATGTGCTCTGCCACCTGAGGAAAGTTACTTAAAGGAGGTATATTTATGTCTTTAGGCATAGTTTTTCCATGGGGGGAACTACCTGCTTTTGAAACCTTAGATCCTCTAATATTCACTATAAATGGGAACCATTTTGTTTTCTTCCTGCACCAAAAAGAATTGAAATCTGTAGAATTTGTGCCTCTGCTGTCTGAAACACCAGTGACAAGATTCGCCTAGCCAAGGATGACTGTTGCCTCTAATGGCGGCCCTGTTCATATTAGCCTGAGTCTATAAACTAAGCACAATATGGTCAAAGTGCCTACCTTTCAGTAGGGTCACTTAAACACTTCAGGGGATTAACAGTGTAAGTGCCATGGACTGTAAAATCTATGGTGCCCACATAAAATCATTATCCCACAGATACACTATCTTGCCTTATTCACTATCCCCAATAGTTACAGCCCTTTCCTCTGATACCCCTTGGTTTACTCAAGTAGACATTCTGGTGCTGTTGTTCACATGTTTCTGTTCCATGTCTGGCAGAACAAGTTTTTGTCCCTCTTTTCATTTTTCAAATGTTGGGAGACATGGTATATGTTCAGGAATTCATTGGGAGGGGTTGAACTTCATGGTCTTTTTTTCAACCCAACTTAACTATGTAACTATGAGAGAGAGAGAAAGAGGGGGGGGGGTATCCTGTGAGGAAACCAGGAAGTCTTTACAGAAAGGAAATTAAAACATATACTGTGCGTATTTGCTCTTTTATAAGGCATCTGCCACACAGGGCTGATTCTCTGACTACATGTAAACATAATGACAGATTTGGGCATGTATTTTCACAGGGAAATGTCTGCACTCAGGCTGACACAGTGCCTCTTGGTGCAGAAGTAATTTGGCAATTGGTAACTTAAAACCCACTTTTAGAAAATCTATGCACTTGGAAAGATACTAAGATAATAATAAAAAATTACTAGGGAATGTCCATTGAGCAATCCGCTCTTCTGTATGTTTGTATAACTGGCCAGATCAGCCGCACTTCCATTGTACTTTATAAATATTCTATTTAGCCCTTGAGGGCTCCCACAACCCCCCCCCCTTTGTATATGTTAATAGTAATTGTAATTACTTCTGTCATTAACACAAAGGTTTCTGCTGTGAATAGAGAATTACAACTGTAAGCAGTGAGCATGTAGTAAAGACTCTGAATACTGTCAGCTCATGAACATAGAAAGGAACAACTAGCAATCAGAATTAATACCAACCAGAGGGAAAAGTCATCCCAGTCCATGTTCAATATGTTTATATGCAACCTTAAATATACCATTCAATTCCATATACCCATGAAATATAATAGTTGTTTCTAGAAATACATATTGGTCAATAGCAATTTGCTATAGACCTAATCACCTAAAGCAAACTGTTTAAAAGCAAACATCTCATTGGTATATATGGGTTGCAGCCCATGGGCAAACTTTGCACCTTTTATTAAACTATATTCTAATGATTACATATGTAGGGACCCCTAGGGTTAAATGTGTCCCTAGTTTAAAGATTTGCATATCCCCTGCTATTGGCCAGGAGGAGCTGTGACCACATCCTGCCTCACTTTGGTATAGTGCTGGGAAAGGAGTGGCAGCTTCCTCTTTACGTTCCACCTGAAGACAAGGTGGACGTGTTTTCTGAGCCTGGTAAAGTGGGTAAAAAAAGAATTAAAAAAAAAGGAGGTTAAAAAAAAGGTAAATTGCCTGTTAGGTATCAGAGAACACTTTAAACCAGGCAAAAAATAGGACCTATACAGTATAAATATAAGCTATCAATATAAAGTAGAAAATGCATATTCTGCAAAGCACATCTAAAATCATCAGGAGAGTTTAAGCCAAAATTGATTCACATCTCACAGTTAATAAAATGGCACTATAGGAATAACACCATGATTCAGAAATTACATAAATGCACAAACGTGGAGTACAATATGCTGACTGCAAACCTCAGTAGACTCATATAGACAGGGTGCATTTTCATAATGGGAGACATTTTCTGCAAACACCCCTTTCTTGTTCAGAAATGCTATTTTTTAACAATATTTAGTTTCTACAGGTATTTGTAATAACCTTTTTTTCTTTCTTTTTTGGCATCCACTGCAGAATACTTTGTAATACTGTCAGCTCCAAAGTGGGGTTCTTTTTAACCTATAATGGAAATAAAAGATTAAAGGTGAGGTAATGAATTAGTACTGGTGACAGCACAGCACGCTGGCCAAGCAGCAGGGGGTTTGCTTTTGTCTTCATCCTTTTTTGGCCTTTAATGCCTCTTTGCTCCTGTGGGAACAAGCCAAAAAGGAATGTGTGGGTGGAGCCCTAAAGAGAGTACAAGTGGCAGGTCTGCCAAAGGGCTAGAGCAAAGCAAGCATTCCTTCAGCAGAATACATTCTGACATCATCTCTAACACAGTTACAGTTAACACTTGCATGCCTTGCAGGTACACAAACACTTCTGGATGTCAAAAAAAATAGTAATCGCATGCCTTCAAAACTAACAAAAAGAGAAAAAATACAAAGAGCTGTGTGTGTTAGTGTTTGAGCCTGCTTATAAATGGAGTGAGATAGATTGCTAAAGGCTGCAATGACAAAGAAAAGGTTAATCCTGCCACACAAAACTTATATGACAAAATGTTAAGCTGTGACTGAACTACAGCTTCCACCTTCTCCCCACCAATTCCAATAGCTTGTTTATTCTGTGTGGGGGGGGGGGGTTAAACTAGCTGTGGCACAGTGCAGAGAGAGGGAGCATCCATGATTCTGGCTTTTAAAAAAGAAAAAAAGCATTATTTCATCATAAAATGTCAATAAACAGTCTAAATTGAATTCAATAACATAACTATAACTCAAAACAATTCTTTAGTGTATTGCAAGCATTGTATTAGGGCACTAAGAATGACTCAAAATACATTTGGACTGGTTTCTTACTACACAATATCAAAATGATTTAACCAAATGTTCAGGGACCCCTGATGGTGATAATCCCACCCCAATCCCCACATGCACTCCCTTGTGGTGCTGACAACACTGGCATGTGATCAGACAGATACAGGTAGGATGGAGGGTAGAAATGGAAAGGGGAGTCCTTATGATGCCTGGCCTTCCCCTCAGTGCCCCCTCCTGTTGCATCGTGTCACATGTGTAAACCAAATGCCAACACTTGCTTCGCTACTACTCATAGCACAAGTAAAGAGGCAAGCTAAGAAAAATGGTTGTGGGTAACACATGCTAACTTCAACCTTGCTACATAAAAAAAAAACAGATTCCCTAGTATCTCACTGAAGAGTGGGTTTCCCACCCAGTGCACATGACCTAGGATATCAAATGTCTTACTGTATGTTCAATACTTTACCATCACGTTAAATCTACAGCAGGTTATACTGCTGGATTGGCAGGTTATTATTTGCAAAATCCACCTTTCCCAGAAGAACAGAGGCTTTTCTAGCAGCAAAGAATGGATCAGCATCATATTAATGCCCTTGGTTTGGCAATAAAATGTTGGATATGATGCCCCAACCCAGCTTGGTGGAAGGAAGCATCTCTCCCTCTTTTACTTTGACTGAATGTACCACTAGGGTGAGGGCAGTTGTAGGCAGGTTTGTAGTCCTTTCTTCCTAGTAATGAATCACTTTAATTTTTCAGCATTTACATTTTCTTTTCTGTCCTCTTTTTATTCATTAGAATGTTTTATTGTTAGCACATCTGTCTGTCAGTATTCTCAATTCACACTACCAATCTTGTGCTGTTCCTTTTGACCACTTTCTGTTTTGCACTATATTTTTCCTTTTCCTTTATTCTTTTTCCATTGTCTTTGGCTATTTATTTCTGTCTTTTGTTCCACTCCTGGCTTCAGTCTGGAAAGGAGGTGTATTGTGAAAACATGCACATTTGGTGACAACCAGCTATTTTTATTCAGATTTCAATTCAGATATACCCTCTACTCACATGTGCATGAACTTTAAAGAATATTATCATTTCTACTCTATCAGGCTACAGTGAACAGCCTTAATCATTCAGCAAGCTTCGGGGTCAATCATTACATTTATGGTTAAGCAGAATAAAGAAAATCCAAAAAGAAAGACCAATCAAGACCAAGCAACCAGGCCTATAAAGAATGCTTAAAGAGCGATACCCAAACAAATTAAACACTATTACAGGTATGGGACCTATTATCCAGGACCTGGTGCTTTCTGGATAACATGTTTTTCTGTAATTTTGCTCTTCATACCTTAAGTCTACTAGAAAATCATGTAAACATTAAATAAACCCAATAGGCTGGTTTTGCTTCCAATAAGATTAATTATAGCTCAGTTTGAAGTAAGTACAAGGTAATGCTTTATTATTACAGAGAAAAGAGAAATCATTTTTTAAAAAATTGGATTTTTTTATTATAATAGAGTGTATGGGAGATGGCCTTTCCGTAATTCGGAACTTTCTGGATAATGGGTTTCCAGATAATGGATCCCATACCTGTACTGACAACTAGAAACAAGCAAACTTTATAGCAGGCGACTGATTATTACTTTATTATTAACAAAACTGCAGCTAAAATCACATACAGTGGAATATTAGCAAACATAATAAAAGTGTATAGGTAATATTGTTATGTTTTTTTGCACATTGCTATATAATTTGAGACGTAATACATTAATGAAAAAACACCAAAATATTCTGACAAAGTCAGTGGAGAAATGAAAAGTTTTTATTGGTGGATATAGTTATTTTGCGTTTATAACTAACACTGAATCAAATAATCAATATATTATATTTTTACCTAACAGTCTTTGGCAAAATTTTGAATCCAGTTTTTAACTCCGCATCACAATACCATTGTTATAACCAACTCCCACTGTGTTCAAAGGGAATCATGTGAACGTGCCACCATTGGTAATTTCAGGCTACCAAATGAGATGTCACTTTCAGTAAGACATGATCCATTAAATGTGATTTATAAACATGTACAGAACCTTGAGTCATTTTTGGGGAAAAATGCTTTATTCATAACTATAGTTTTCATTAAAAATGCAAATAGAAAAATATTCCTTAGGAGAAATAGGAACTAATATAAATGGGTCTTTTGTACCTATTTTTGATGGAGGCACTATGTATAAATAACAATTTTTTAATGTAGTAAAAAATGAATGAATGTTTTTGGTTAAAAGAAGTAGGATGTCATGGATAAATCAGTTAGAATTCAAGGGGCAGATTCACTAAAGTGCGAAGCGTCTAACGCTAGCGCTAATTCACCAGCATGACGTCATTTCGCAACTTCACAAGTCCCAAAAAAACGCCAGCATATTTTAGCATAGGAGGGGGATAGTCTGAAAAAGATCAATAATTTTTTTGGGGGGTTACCCTTCTTCCCCCTACATTTCCTAACATATGGCAACACAACTATACAGGGGGCACATGTAGGGCAATAGGACAACTTTATTTTATTTATTAAAGGTTTCCTGGGCTTGTGTAGTGGAATGTAGCGGCTGTAACATATACTTCTATTATAAGTTAAAGTTCCCGGCTATGCAAATTAGGCTTCGCTAGTGTAACAGCACTCTGCCTAGCGAAATAACACTAGCGCAACTACGCTACCATTCACCGACCTGAGCGTAAATTCGCACTTTAGTGAATTTGCGTAGCGCTGGCGAAAATTCGCCTAGCGAAGTGCGGCGAACGCTAGCAAAGCCAACGCAAGCAAATTTGCGCATCTTAGTGAATTGGCCCCCAAGGCTTTAAAAGCATTAGTTTTTTGCTGGGGATTCCAAACAGGAGTAATGTGGTTAGCATTAGTATTTTCAAGCACTGAGCTCTATTTTCCTGCATACCTTCAGTTAGTAAGGGCAAATAACAAGTACGAGTGCTCTGATAGATTTGCATGCCATAAAAAAATGAATGTATTACTTATATATACTGGGCCAAAAACAGCCCAGTCTATACTGACTGATTGTACAAATAGCACTCTGATATGTCAAAGCCAGTATACCAAAACAAAAGAAAATACCAATCAGTTGTGTAACAGAATAATTAAATGGAACACTGTATTTTCCAAGTTTCTCAAGATTAAAAAAAATCCCATTACTGCTTCTGCAATTTGTGAGAGGTTCTAGATTCTCTTTCGTGCCATATCTTCTGTTTGCACCTTGATGATCATGTCATGAAATAAATAAGGATAAGGCCAAACATACTTACTGGAACATACACTAGGATCCTCTTGTTCTATTCAGATAGCAAAGCCTAGCTTTTAGGAATCCCATTATGCATCCACATTGCTTAAACTGCCAAAGCATCATTATTCTCTGCATATCCTAGGCTTTTCACTAAATCAAGGAAAGAACCAGTATGATAAATTTTACTGAATATTATGTTCTAACAATAATTATACTGGACACAACTAAAATAAACAGATGTTTTAAATGGCAAGCTTTGATGAACAGGAGCCAATATTCTGCATGTACTAGTTTCAATAGTTTAGTGTATTTATTTTATAGTAACACCAACTCACAACACAGCAATTTTATTTTAACTGTTATTTGCATGATTTATATCAATTCTTTCTGAATGTTTCCTCCAAATAATGGGCCAGTTTTCCAATATTCAGGTTACATTATATGATAATTTCATACAGGTACAAAGAAATGATAATGTGTTTGGATGAGACAGTGCTATAAAACAGTGCAGCTCCAAGATGAGAACCTTTCCTAGTAGCAGTGTTTGTGGCACTTTACCAGGGGCAGCTGTTTCAAAGCTCCATATTATGGGAAGGTTAGACTGCGGTTAACCAAATAATTCAAACATATTTAATTGTTCTCTAGGTTATGACAAAACAGTACTAAATCTTAACCAATATATAATTATGCCTTATTGGTGGGAAAACAATCCTTTTGGGTTTATTTAATGTTTAAGTTATCTTTAGTAGACAAGGGATGGAGATCAACATTACAGAAAGATCCGTTATCAGGAAAACCCCAGGTCCTAAGTGTTTACTGCATATTAGTAAGTGTTCTAAAGGCAGAAACAATGTACTACTCTGTCCAATCTCCCATTTAAATGTACACTTTAGATATTTACAGTCAATACCAAATTTATTTGCAGATGATTTATATTATCTTTCCAAGGCTATTTGGGTGCACAAAGCTGACATTCCAATAACTTAAGAATTGAGATACCAATTACATATAGTGCATACTTAGGTACTGGAATGCATTCCAGAGGCCGTGAATGACACATTTTATGCATGTTTACTATCTATATTTTATGCATGTTTACTATTATCTATCTTTATAGACATGGAACAACTTCCATTAGCCTAGATCATCATTTGACCATGCTTATCAACCAATGTCTGGGGTCTCTATCTCATTCTGACCTTTGCTAGAACTAGGAGCTGCAAACAGTTGTATGGATACCTTATGATCTGCACATTAATAGATCCTTCAGTAAAGACTGAAGCAGCAGAACCATCTGTAAACTGCCTTTGAATGCTTAAGTTTGATATCTGCCTATATTCCTGAAGCTTTCAGTAATTTAAATGATGTAGGAGTCCTGTCTGTCATAATCATCATTCAAAACTTCCTTAGTTTGTTCAAGCCTTTGGTTCCTAGCCAATTCATCTCAAATAGTACAATAGACCCTCCTTCATGTAAAGAGGAATGAACCCCACAGTCAGGCATCTCCATGTCCCTCAGTTAATTTCAAGTAAATGGAAATCATGAAGCAAGAAAATTCATAAGACATACACTATAAAAATCTACTTAAAAAACTGCATAGCATCTTTAAAGGAACAGTTCAGAGTAAACATAAAAACTGGGTAAATAGATAGGCTGTGCAAAATAAAAAATTTTCCTAATATAGTTAGTTAGCCAAAAATGTAATGTATAAAGGCTGGAGTGACTGGATGTCTGACATAACAGAGCAGAACACTACTTCCTGCTTTTCAGCTCTCTAACTCCGAGTTAGTCAGTGAATTTAAGGAGGGCCACATGGGACATAACTGTTCAGTGAGTTTGCAATTGATCTGATGCAGCTCAGATTCAACAGAAAACAGTTATCACCCATGTGCCCCCCCCCAAGTCACTGATTACTGGTCACTGATTACTGCCAGGGCCGGGCCAAAGGGGAGGCAGAGTAGGCACATGCTTGGGGTGCAAAGCTGGGGGGGCGCCAGGCATGTATTTCCTCTGTCGCCTACCCCCGGTCCGGTCCCCTCTCTTGCTGACTCTCTGCGCTTCTGTTTTTTTTCCTCACTCCTGCGCATGCACTGGAACGCACGAACACTCATGCGCAGGAGTGCTAGGCTGGCGCCACAACCACCCGGTTTGCCTAGGGCGCCAGTGCAGCATGGACCGTCTCTGGTTACTGCCTGGTAACCAATATCAGTGGCAACCAAAAGAGCTGCAAAGCAGGAAGTAGGATTCTGGTTATTATGTTAGACATCAGTTACTCCAGCCTTTATACATTACATTTTGGCTAACTAACTATATTAGAAACATTTTTTATTTTGAACAGCCTGTCTGTTTACCAAGTTTTTATTTTTATACTGAACAATTCCTTTAAAAGGAACCTGTCACCTTAAGAAATAACTCCAAATACTATGTAGTGATGTTAGTCAAGCAAAATAAACCTCACTTACACTATATAAAGTATTAAAATCTTGATTCCTTTAATCATGGGATTTACAATCACATCACACAGGGAGGAGCCATTTTGTGCACATTTTTATTAAGGCAAACTTTGCATCATGGAAAAATCTTGTTCATGCATGAGAATGGGGCACAAGATATTTATGCCCAAGCCCTAGCTACACATTAGATGGCGAGGAGGAAGGGGGAATGTGGGGAGGGCTGTAAATCTAGTGCAGAATGGAAAGCCTAAGACATAGAGGCAGGGCAAGTATTATATGATTGACAGCTGAGAAATGTAAACAAGTTTACAACAGGTATGGTTGTTTTAATAAAAAAAAAAAGAATTTGGGCTTCATGTTTAATTTGCAAAGGACTTTTTTTTATACAGATTTTGATATCTAGGTGACAGGTCCACTTTAAGTAGATGCTGCTTTTTTCCACTGGAATTTTTCAGCAGACTTCACAGTTTCCTAAGATCAATAAATATACAGATAAATATTGCTGTTATGTCTGGTGTTCAGAAAATATTGTTTTTTATGTAGCTCGATAAATATACCCCTAAATACTCTTCTTACAAAAGGTTTATTAAATAGAAAACTTGGCTCTTTCTTCTTGCACATTGTCTTTATTAAAACTGCAATAATAGCCTTTTGTATCTGCAACATGTATATATAACCATACTTCATTGTGTTACAGTCTACTTTTAATGATGCAGTGGAACCAAACATTTCACATGACACAAAGGCAGATTCTTAATCTTTCTTAGCAGATGTTTGTTTACATAAATAGACATTACGGGAGTGAAGTTTACTGTTGACAAGGGATTTATTAAAAAAAAAATCCGTTAGCTTCTAAAATCTAAAATCTGCTCATTTTTGTGATGATTTGAAGGGTAAATGCACTTATTCTCTTTTTTTTTATTGTAGACATATAGTGAGTGCCAGAAGCAATCAAATCTGAAAAAGTATTGCAAAGGATATTTATGAAGGCAATCAGAAACTGGTCCACACTGCCTATTATAGTAAAGGTAATCCACTTTTAGTAACTAGTGATGGAGATTATGCCCCTTAGCTGCAAAATGCATACATACACATCAGTTTGTATGATTAGAACAAGTTATGTTTTATGTATGAAAATTGTGTTTAGATGCCATATCTATGCAGGCGATTTTTGTATGAATTTCCTATTTACAGTGCAAACCAAGTGTTTCAGTGTATCAGTAGCTGTTTATCTTTCTTTTCATTGATATCAGTGAATATGAAAATGTCACCCTAAACCACATCATAATCTATGGCTTTATATTTAGTCCATTATATCTGCAACAATAGGGTGTAATATTGGGGCAATAAAGTTGTTAATTAAAAAAAAGGATTATAGTCAAAAAGCAACTAAACAGGTTTTTCTATTCACACCAGATTACATAAAGGAATCCATCTATATTTGAAGGGCATACTTTTTGATTGTCAAAAAATGTTCGTTAGAATGTGATGGTAACTCCAAGAAATCCAGTTACTTTTCATCATGAAAGATGAACCTTCTACCATAAATGTGCACTGTATTATGCAATTTTGTTATGATTCTATTGACTGGATCACATCACTATAGCAGCTTCAAAATCAACACAATGTGGCCACAATAATGCAAATGTCACACACTGAAAAATATAAAAAGCCAGGGTCGGACTAGGCTGGTGGGGCACTGGGAAAAAACCCAGTGGCCCCCTCATGCCCAGACCCACTCTACATGACCACCTGAGATACTGCTCTTCTACTCTACTACCTGAACCCCTCCATCCCAATCTCAGCAACATGTAAACAAGGTACCGCTGGTGGGGAAGAGGGGCAGGGGGGGGTTGTGGCTGGGACCTGGGGCCCATGATGATGGTGGAGGAGGGGCAGGGGGCCCAGGGGATGTTTTGGGGCCCTGCTGTGACAGTTCCCGGGCCAGACCCACCCAGTCTGATTATGTTAAAAGATAATTTGTAAATGTATTTGGAAAGGTAACTGACTGTGTTCATTTTTTGTTGATTCTAGTTTTCAGCAAAATGTCTCCCACTTTTGCTGTACACAGGGTTCTTCTTAATCGTCCATTGAATAAAGAGTATTGTATGCAACAAGTTGTGATGTAGCTGACCCACAGAGACTAGCACAGAGAATCTGAGCCTTTGTAGATAAGCTGCAATTGTGAGCGTCCGTCTAGATTTTATAATAAAAGTGTACACGGGGTATATCTCTAGATTCTAAAGGTATAGCCATCATGTAACTTTATTACAAAAATAATCAGCCTTCAGTCATGTGTAAACGTAAAACAGAGCCATTAAGTCAGTTGCCCATGATAGACTACAATCACCCAAGCTCTTGTGCCAGAGATATTCCACTTACACTCAACTACCAGGAAACCTGAAAGCTCCACAATTCTGCTGTCATAAAAATAGATGGTACCTAGATTTAAATGACATAATGTCTTCCTGCGCTCGCCGACCTTCATCTGCACAGTAATAGTATGGTATTACAAACCATAGAGCCCCTGAATAAATGAGAGCAATGACCTGTCATCATCTGTCAGAATACCAAGAAGCATTCATCAAATATTAACTGCTACAATAACAGAGAGCTCTCACCGTCAATTGAATATATATGAGTGCTACTTCTTTTGTAGCATTAGCTACAGATAAACTTGTTCACCCCACCAGTTGGCTTACAAGCAGTAAGCGCCAGTCTGGCAACATCTAGTTTATCACTTAAGAGACAAAAAGCTTATTGCAGAACTAAATGTTCCAGTTGGTTTATTTGTGCACTCTATTGTATAGATACAGAATTCAGCTTAAAGATCTTTTCATCTATTCTACCTTTTCAGTTGTGTGCTACAAATTTACATCAGTCCAAATGATTTTAACATGAACATTGTAAAAAATATGCTGTGATATATTAAACCTGCTGCTTTCTTTACAACATTGTTATTGCAGCCTGCTTAGTGGCTAATACACCAGGACTTGTATGCATAACTTTTAACTAAAAAGTTAGTCTTCTCCTTCCAAAAACTTTTTTTAAGTTCCGTTGAACTGAAACTTTTTTCAATTGCCTTCCATTTTTTTATTTTTTGCCATTTTTCCAAAATTGAAGTTTAAAGCTTAACGTTCTTGTCTTCTGGTGTTTGAGTCTGTCAGTTCAGTAATCCAGGTGGAGAATCTGAACTGGTACAATTTTCTACATTAGTTGTATATATTTCTCAGCAGCATCTGTGGAATATTAGCAAATATTGTATGAATTAGAACAGCTGGCTTTAATGAAACTCATGGGTTCTACTCAGCAGGGCCAAAGATAAGAAATGGAACAAGTAATTTATCAATTTAGAGCAGTTTACAGTCAGTGAGCCCTCTCTCAAATCTGTTTTTGAAAAATTAAAGTTCTATTGTTTATTATTTGAAAAAATGGCCACACATAGAAAATAGAAAGTAATTGAAAAAAG
>CM044433.1:115720300-115738984 GCA_024363595.1 Xenopus borealis | reverse complement strand
CTGACCTTTTTTTATGGAAAGTGGTGTAAACCCCATGTAAAAATCTTCTCCTGCTACTTCTCCAGTCTTCACTGCAGCCCCGAGACAGGTGAACATATGCAGCAGAATATGTAGTTTACTATAATACTGACCACAAGGGAGAGAGACTTTGCAGTCCTAAATCACAATTATAATTTAAACAAATAAGTATACAGATGCTTCTAGCTCAAAATTCTATTTCAATTTCCTGGTGCAAACTGTCTTGTTCTTTCAATACGGACTACGTCCCATTCATACAACGCGCTCACCAGAAAAACGCTGTGGTTCGGGTGCCCTTGCCCAGAACCCTCCGCTGAAACTTAATAACTTTAGAAACTTCAAAGGCACTCACCGCTTCTTGTCCGTGGCCCGGGTGCTATGCCCCGAACCCGTAGCCAGAAAAACACTCCGTATCACTTCCACCTTTAGCATGCACTTCCAAGGATCCTCCGGACTCAGGTGTGATCAAACTAAAAAACTTTATTCCACATTAAAGAACACAGGATCCTTGGAAGTGCATGCTAAAGGTGGAAGTGATACTAAATCACAATTACACTTCCCTCTGAATACTATAGGTCTGGTTGCACTGGAGCCTGACTTTGGTACTGAAAACTTTTCCTGCTTAGCATTTTTGACAGTTATTTATAAATGAATCACAGAGACTGACAGTATTTTCTGTACAGCTATACAACTGATGCATTGCTTATAAGAATGCAGGTAGGATTTGCAGCTATTGATAAATATAGCTTTCTGATTGCTTCTGTTCTTTGTTTCACCTCAGCATATAAGATATAAATGATAGAGCAGCAAAGATGTCAATGTGCATGAATATTTTGCACACCGTTACAATTTCTTTGCTGCCTGAACAATATAGTTTCCCATTCTCAATAATTTTGCCTTAAACTTTTCCTGTCTAAGCTAATAGCAACGCAATGCCAAGAATGACTTTCTCCTAACTGCTCCTCAGGAACATTGATTTGCACTACACAAGACACATTATGCAGGAACTCTCTCTGATGGGACATGGTGGCCCTGCTGTGAGAATGCCTATCAGAGCTTATTTTAAGAACCTTTCTCAATTGTCAGCAAAGATTTTTTTTTAAGGTTAAAAGGTGTAAAATTATTCTGAAATGCTTTTTGGCCTGTCGCCTATCAAAAAATGTTCATGGTTTACTTTTACTCCTGGAAATGTAATTTTTTAGCACACAATTATTACATGGCTGGTTTTTTTTTTCACCCAGGAATATGTAAAATGTTCATTTCAAATCACTGTATAAACCACAATCATATAAATATTCAATTGGGTTTCATGGTAGGCAATTTATGACTTAAAATACACGTGGGTTGCATTTCTTCAAAAAGAAAGAAACAGGAATAGGAAAGTAGATACATGCTGCTGTTAGAACTCGTGGAAAAACAATAAAGAATGCTGATATAAAAATGTAAAATGACTTATAGGAACAGTAACACATTTAGTAGCCATTCGTGATTAAGCTAACACTTGCACATATATTATTTTCATAAAGGGTACAACCATACTCAGAGAATCAATAATTACAGTTCCAGGCTGGTAATGCATGTACTGTAACTACTTAGATACTTAACTACTAAGGAAAAAGTTGAATCTCAACTGCAGGAGAATAAGCCATTCTGAGATGCCGGAAAGTCAACAACAGGTAAGTAAGGCAGTGTTAACTAGTTAGTAGTAAGCAATAGTAACAAGGCTTTCTGCTGATAACTTATACAAACCATACTGGAATATAAATCAGTAGCGGCACATGGGGGGTTTTGCAATGTTTTGTTGCCCCAGTGTTTTCAACTTATAAGAGAGAGGGTGGCAATATGCTTAGAGTAAATTCGCACTTTAGTGAATTTGCATAGTGCAGGTGAAAATTCGCCTGGCGAAGTGCGGCGAACGTTAGCGAAGGCAATGCTAGCGAATTTTCGCAGCTTAGTGAATTACCCCCGAAGAGAGAAACAGCAATATGAATCGTAAGACAATGGCAAAACAGTAGAAATGCAAGTTACTACACATTGGGCTAGATTTAATTCAGTGAGAAAAAGGATTATCGTGGATAAAAATTTGATATTCAATTCAGAAAAAGTTATCTCAGTGTTTATCGCGTGAAAACTATATTGAAGTCTATGGGGGAAAAACTGAAACAGAAAGTTTTTTCTCCTCAAACTGAATCTCATCCATGAGTTATCATGTGATAAACCATGAGATAACTTTTTCTCGCTGAACTGAATCATTTCACATTTCACACAATGCACAGTTTTTTCCCCATAATTCATGCATCAGTGCCTGACACAATTGTGCTGCATCCGACGCAACTGCATTAAAATGCATCAGAATAGACACAGCTGCATGCATTCCTCATCATAAATTGGATGCAGTTGTGCTGAATATTTTTAGAAGTCTGCCTGGAATAATGCGAGTGACGTCTGTGTCTGAATCTTTAGGTGCCACTGCTCTGCAGCAAATGAAGCAGGGGCACTGAGGGAATCCTGGAGCTACTGCTTGGTTGCAGAGTGCAATTTTAAACCCAATTGCCATGTTTTTTCCACACAATGCATCAATAATGCAGACTCTAAAATGTTCACAAACAGTGTGTAGAAATAGTGTGGGCCCCCTATGCACATTATACCTGTCCCTTTTCTGTTAACCCACCTCTGCTGGCTCATGGCCAAAAGAGCACCGTGAACTCTCTGTCTCTGCACCTACTCAGTAAATGTCGAGTACTTCTGGGAAATGGCATAAGCGGGGTTTAACAGCAATATTCTCAAATGACAATGACATTTGGTGCTCTATAGAGGGCTACTAATACACATATAGACAACCTTCACAAGGCAACAAGGTACAATAATCTACCTAACACTAGCTTATAGTATTACCACATCCTGTCACCTAACGCTAAGGAAGTGCACAGTAAATTCAGTTGAAACAATAACAGCGACACATTTTGCTAAAACCCTAGTTCATTTTCATTGCTATATTAATATCATAATACAGTGGTCAATTACAACATGAATTATAGTCATATGTCAATTGCTATTCTTCAATAATGTAAAATTAAGTGAAAAGCTTTTCTGCATAGGAAATATTTCCCCAGGGAACACAGCAGAATTATTTTGTCCTGATATTCTGTCATCAGGTGAATTCGATTCAATCCATGGTGTAGAAGTCAAATCTATCAAAGGCATGAAACATAATCTCATTATACACAGGCCCACAGCGCTGCTGATTTGGCATTCTACAAGTGCTGCATTGATTGGAACAACTTTGATAACCATATCTTTAGAAGGAGGCAATTTTTTCCCCCAAAAAAATCAAGATTAGCAATTGGATAAATTGAGCCCTTTGGATTTATCGTCTGCCCATCCCCTTGAGAAGTGAAATCTAATGGCAAGCTATAATCTTTTGGTATAATTTTTTTAACTTCAGGTAAGGCTTTATACATTTGAACTACTTTTCAACCTCTCTTTATGTTTTGTTGCTGTGCATAATCAACATTTGGAATGCTGTGAGGACATTCAAGACCTGTGTTAGAAATGATGACCTTTAGCAATCAGTGCACAAGTGCATCACAATCAAGCTGTTAACTTGCCTCCTACTTACTCTCATTTTTTACATGTTCACCTGAAGAACATTTGTTATGTATGAGTTAATATAAAGATATTTCTCTAACCTTTTCTTGGTTTATTGCAGTAGAAAGCATGAATTCAAAGAGGTACCAAGACATTGCCACCAAGTATGTGTGTCTTTAAAGGGTAATATATCAGTCAAGGCCAGGCTCTGAAACTGCATGGTAAATAAACTGGCAAATACATTAAAGGCCGAATTATTAAGGTTCAAGTTGTGTTTTCCACAAGTTTTCGAGGTTATGTTGGAGTCAGAAATCAATTTTTTGAGTTTAAAAAAAAAACTAATTAAAAAAAAAAAACAATAGTTTTTCGAGATTTATTATACCCCAACCCAGGAAATAGCTCAAATCCGAAAATGCACATTACATAATTAAAACTACTATATTTTTTTCCAAATCCTACATGATGCCTTAGACCAGGGGTTGCCAACCTTTTTAAAACATGAGCCATGTTCAGCTGTAAAAAGAGTGGAGGAGCAATGTAAGCATAAAAAAATGACCCACCCAGGGTGGAGCAAAATAAATAAGTCAACAGGAGGCTGTATTTAGCAGTACACCTTGTTTTTATGCAACCAAAACTTGCCTCTAAGCCAGGAATTCCCGACATTTCATGATGACTGGGACGTAAACCAGAACTTTGATGCTCACAAACAAAATTACTTAATTCAGAGACACAAACAGTCTACTGTGTGACTGAGAACTGTGAGAACTCCTTTTCTCATTCTGTGTTAGGCACTTGGGGCTGTTCCCATGCAAGCAAGAGGTTAATTTTATCCAATTGTCTGTCAGCCAATCACATCTCAGAAGAGGCATTTTATAGTTCATGATTACCTGACCACCTTGCCTGAATTACAGGTTTTATGAAAGAGTGCTAAATAATCTAGAAATTTCTGTTATTATTTGGTGAGAATTGGGTGTATTCGTAGAGCACTTGACTCTAGGTTTCAGCAAGTTGCTAATATTTGTGTTTCATGAAGTTGTTGCCTGAGGCAAATAAGCATTTTGTTACTTTGTGGTGTGAGGATGGAAAAGAAATTGGTTACTTACTTGCTATTATTTCCTAAGTCCCAGTTGCATGGATGAATTTCAGAGACTCTCAATTGCTCCCCCCTTAACCACCTTCTGCTTCTCTAGATTAGACTGTCTGCTGAGGGTTAGCATCCCTACGCTAGCTTCCTCCTTTGTTCTTGGGTCCCTGCTATCAGATCCACTGGTTCGTGGTCAGAACTAGTCCCTAACATTCTTCTTTCTCTACCCATAACATTTCTTCACCATTGGTGCCCCTCTTTAGCTTAGTGCAGGGTGATATCAGTACCTGATTATCCCCAAACCACCACCCTGGGTGTGAACCATACACAGTGCTCAGTGCGACAGGCCTGAGTATGCCAATGCTCCCCCCAAAATTGTATACATTTTCTGGCCCCATTTGTTTAAAAAATGTAGTTAGTAAGGCAATTTAATCTTTAGCAGATTTATGAAATAACAACATTGATCGGAAGTGTTGCCCCATCACTGTTACATCTTCTGGGGTACACTAGACTAAGGGGCAGATTTATCAAGGGTCGAAGTGAAAATTTGAATTTCGAATTTTGGAATTTGAATCTTCAAGTGCTTTTTGTGAAATTCGTCTAGGGAATAGTTAAAATTCAGTTTCAGTTTTTAAAAAATGCTAATTTGATTATTGAAATTTATCATACACGAGCCCTTTAAGAATTTTAATTCAGCTATTCGCCACCTTTAACTGCCAAATTGCTGTTTTAGGCTATGGAAGACGTCCTGGGATCAATTTTGAGTTGTTTGCAGCCTTCCTGACATTCTAGTTTTTTTTTTCAGGGAAAAAACTTGATTCAAATTCAAATCAAATTTGATTCAAGTTTGCAGGTCAATCCCGGAGTTTCAAAAATGTTTTAATAAATTGCAATTGGTTGAATTTCGAGTTCATGGGAGTTTTAAATAACTCCCATGAATCTGAAATTCAACCCTTCATAAATCTACCCCTAACAGATTGTAGCTGTGAGCCTCATACATAATGATATAGTAGAAAGGAGTTGGGAACTCAGAGATGAGGCAATCTTTATAGTGCCTTATGATTTATTGTTCCCCAGTTAGCTACTAACAGTATTACTGTTACCAACAAAACTGTTGGCATTTTGTAAAGAACTTTCTTTTCATTATTTATGTGTAAATATATTTTCAATAACAAGGGAAAAGATTCCTGTAGAAACCCTGTAAAACATTTTTGCAAATCATTTCATTGTAACAATGGGTGCTATCATCGCAAAACTTTTATTTTGTTATTTATTTTAAGTGTTAGTATATTTGATATGAGATAAATGCTTCACTAGAGGTTTTTATTTGTCATAAATAAATCTCATGCATACATATTGACCAGCATGAATAGCAAACTACATGGGGTGTATCTCTGCAATATGTAGATAAAGCATAAAACAACTATCCATCGACAGTTTCTGCTTACATGCATATCCTAAGATGTTGAAGAATATTATACAAATAAATCCAGTAAATTATCTAAATTGATTCATGGGGAAAGCCTTGAGTGACAGCCGTTTAGAGATAAACTGCAAATGTTTTGTGCCTATTATATATTTTTTTATTGTCCATTTTCATTTTATTTAGAGAGTTAAATCATATTTTACCCATTTTTGCGAGTTTTAATATTTACAGCTAGAGTTGTCATAAGTAGTTTTACTACTGCTAAAATGTATGGAATAATTATATATACTGTCACACCCTCTAATTAATTAATTTAAATAGCCATGATGTAATCAAATATTCTTGCAAAAATGTTTCTAAAATTTAAACTTTGTTTCATTAGTTACGCAACACTAAGAACATATATACTGAGCATGACTTGGTTAAATATACAGCTAAATATAAGTG
Organism: Xenopus borealis; assembly: GCA_024363595.1. NCBI lineage: Eukaryota > Metazoa > Chordata > Amphibia > Anura > Pipidae > Xenopus > Xenopus borealis. The sequence goes on along the minus strand of CM044433.1, from coordinate 115,732,421 downwards.
AAAAAAATAACTGAAATGTAGTTTTGGTTTCCCATTTGTGAAGCTTTCTACAAAATGTTACTGTGGTTTTATACATATTTTTGGCAATTAAAATGGTCCAGTTTCGATCATCACTAATGCTGATTACATATTAATGTTGATATGGAACATTCTCTAGAACGAGAAAGTTGTATTCCCTTCATTACTATGAAAGCATCTTTGTTTCTTGGTAGAATAGACGAATAAAACCCTAATAAGATTAGAACTGATATTATGTTCCTTATTCATGCTCCTGAGCTCAACCTGTGATGATTTACACCTAAAAAATTTGATGAAGCCCATATGTGCCATGCAAACTGACACAAATTGCACTGTAATCTCTTGTTCTATGTATAACTTAAAGCAGTGCTGTATTCAGCACACTGTTATAGAAGTGTTGTTGTGTGTGTGACATCACGTGCCCATTGTATGATGTCACTTCCATTGATGAGTGCAGAAACAAATCCTTCCCCCAGTTTAGCCTCTGGTTTAGCCCACAAGTCTCTGGCGTCAGCTTGGGTGACTTTGTATTTTTTTAATAAAAAATGTAATTGCCTCTTTAAAGTGAATTCTCTTTCTGCCAGCCTAGAACACAGGCACAGAGCAGCGGAATCAATACTCAGGGGCAGATTTACCAAATTCGTGTGAAGGATTTGAATTTCAAATTTTTTTTGGGCAACTTCGACCATCGAATTTGCAAAGTTCGACTATCGAATAGGCCAAAATGTGATTTGAATTTGCCAAATTCGAAAATTAGAATTCAATAGTCGAAGTACTGGCCCTTTAAAATAAAAAATTCAATTTAACAATTTGGCAGATTAAAACTACCGAATTGCTATATAACCCTATGGGAAGCTCCCATAGGAGTTTCCCAAGTTTTTTTGATCGAATATAAAAAAATTCGATAGAATGGGTAAAATTGTTCTCTTTTCTTTATCGATCAATTGAATTTTTTCATATTCGATCGTTCCATAAATCGAATTGCGTTAAAACCCCTCGAATTCTAAATTTGAGGGGTTTTAATTCGATACAAATTCAATGGTCAAATTCAAGGCTTAATTCGACCCTTAGTAAATCTGCCCCTCATTGTGACTTTGGCCTAAGGCAAATGAGTTTCTTAAACCATTCAGGATGAAATAGAACACTAGACTTGTTAATCACTGGTAGCATGAAATATTGCAATAGAGTTATAGGTAGGTATACCAACATTTAAACAGAGAAGTAAACCTCTTCCATTAAAATCTTTTATTAGAAGTTATAAAATGAAAACCGGGTGTAACATGCAATGCATTGGGGCTCATATCTCAGGTGACAATGCTAAAATGAACATAAATTAAACTTAAATTCCCATGGGAACATCTACAGTGCATTCATTAACTCTATGGCCATAAACTGAACAATTCCGACATCCCCTTTACAGAATGCATACTATCACAATACTAGAACATTCCTATATTAAGATAATCTATTTAATCATTTGAGTCCATTTGAGAGAAAAAATGTGCCAATATTTTTCTAAAAAGCATTCTTTAAAAAATGAGCCCATTTACAAAATGAATCTGTTTGAAAATTTTGAGTCCAGTAAAACTTAAAATAAAATATTTCTAAAATCAAAGCAACTTTCCAATATGCATTTATTAAACTCTGTCAGTGCTTTTAACAAGTTTGTTAATCGGCTGGTTTGTCTTACATAGGGCCAGATTCAATTCAGTGAGATAAAGTTATTTCCTAGTTTATAACGAAAACATTTTCAGTTCCATTTTTTCCATAGACTTCAATAGAGTTTTCATGTGATAAACAGTGAGATAAGTTTTTCTGAACTGAATTGCACCTAAAACTGACTCTCGCCCATGAGTTTTCACGAAATAAACCCTTTTCTCACTGAATTTAATCTGGCCCATTGTTTCAACAGCCTGAGCCAAGAGGGCAGAGCGTAGAAAGGGATAGACAAACACTGCTTTCACAGCATTACATATACAAATAAGTTAAAGGGATCCTGTCATGGGAAAAAAAAATCCATTTCTCAAAAGAGCAAACAGATTTTTTTTATATTTCATTTTGAAATCTGACATGGGGCTAGACATATTGTCAATTTCCCAGCTGCCCCAAGTCAAGTGACTTGTGCTCTGATAAACTTCAATCAGTCTTTACTGCTGTACTGCAAGTTGGAGTGAACTCAACCCTTTCCCCCACCCAGCAGCCAACAAAAGAACAATGGGAAGGTAAACAGATAACAGCTCCCTAACACAAGATAACAGCTGCCTGGTACATCTAAGAACAGCACTATATAGTAAAACCCATGTCCCACTGCATACTATTCAGTTACATTGAGAAAGAAAAACAACAGCCTGCCAGAAAGCAGTTCCCTCCTGAAGTGCTGACACAAGTCACATGACTGGGGCAGCTGGGAAATTGACAAAATGGCTAGCCCCATGTCAGATTTCAAAACTGAATATAAAAAAATCTGTTTGCTCTTTTGAGAAATGGATTTCAATGCAGAAGTCTATTGGAGCAGCACTATTAACTGATGCATTTAAAAAAAAACATGTTTTCCCATGACAGTTTCCCTTTAAGAAATTTAAGTTAAGTTAACTTAAGTTAGAAAAATTGCAATAGAGGTATATTACAAAATTGCTTAGAATGATGTCTTATTTTATTACGCTAAATCTTTTTTTGGGTTGACATGCCTTTTAATAACTATAACCATTTAAAATTATCCACAGTGGCATCAGTATAGTAAACTGCCAACCATTTATCTAAAATAAATAGAATGCTAATAATCACTCTATGTGATTATTGTTCAATGTATGTTCTTGAAGACTAGCCTTCACGTAATAAATATGACATCACAACTACTAATCATTTTCAAAAGCATATCAATTGAGGAGATTCAAAATACAACATGATTAATTCTATCCTATTCTTTTTAAAGTAAATTGCAGACTGAATTCAACATCTACTTGAAGCTAGTACATTAGCAAGTCCTAATAATGTACTGTGGTGCAATTTGTATCAGTTTGCATGACACCTATGGGCTTCATCAAACTCTTTAGGTGTGACTCATCACAGATTGAGCCTATAAGGTTTCAGGACCATTAATAAGGAACATAATCTCAGTTCTAATCTTATTAGGGGGTTATTATTCAAACAAAGATGCTTTCAAAGTAATGAAGGGAAAAAAACTTTCCATAAAACATAAAAGGACTTTTTCCATTTGTACTTTAATTTCATGCACTTCTGCAACTTTTGAAAATTCAAACAAATAGTTTTATTTTACGTTTAATATTGTGACATCATGGAAGGTAATGAAAAATTACTAATATTAATAAAAAGTTGGATAAACTACTGAGGTAACTTCATAATGTCAGTACCTTTAAGGATCTTATTGTAAAGGAATAATGTCTCCTTCATTGGAAACTGTCATATTATAGATGTATAGAATTTAGTATAATCCCATCATTCATTGCAAAGGATAAACAATTGTTTGCATGTTCATTAAGAAAATGGATTTATTTCTTCCTAAATTAAGTAGCCTGATTCATTCTCTGCTACTGTGTTAGTTCTGTCTACATTACAGTTCTTCTGGTGAGTAGCCAGACTATGTCAATTAACAGTAAGCCTATCCCCTATGAACAGAAGTCCTGTGATCATGTTCAGCAAAGATCAAGGATTAGTAAATCAGCATGGCACCAGATTGCAGACAGTATTTAAACTCCACATGCCTACAAGCTAACGAAGCTACATTAGATGCTGTCTTGATGTGGAGAACAGAATCTCATAGTTACACATGGGCTTATTTTCCATTCCTTCACAATCAATTACAAGTCTACTTAAATGAGCTGTGATTTAATCAGCGTGCCCCGATCAAATGCCAAAGAGCCCAAAACAAGTATCTACCACTATTAATATCTTATCACTCTCATTCTACCCAATTAGACATATTTTATTACAACACGATAAATTATAGAAAACAGGATTTTTTACAGTCAAATTAGGCACCGTAAATTTCTTTCGATAGTTTGTTCTAAATGCATGTAGTTGTATCTGTTCTTGCTCTCTCTTGTATAAAATATTGACAGTGCTGTTTCTAAAGGAAATGCCGTTCCATTTTCTTTCTTCATTTTATGATCATCTGTCCTACATATACTTTTCAATAATTTTAAATTGAATTATAGTAGAGCGTTATAAAACAAACTCTTGCTTGTTCGAAAGTAACACATAGGAGAAGCTCAATTATTTTGCATTGTTTTAGTTTAAGGTGGGCTCCTTTCATCCAGGATTATGTGACAGAGCTGAAAAGTCTCCAGGATTTAAACATTGTAAATGAGATCCGTGGAGACATCATTCTTTAACCAGTGCCAGACTTAAAATAAATTATATTTATCAGTAAATCATCAGGAGACTAAACTATGGGCAAATAAAACAGCCATTATTAACTCTTGTTTGAGAATGGTATGAAAGCAAAACAAAGTCAGAGATCAAATGACTCAAGTTAAACTATGTCCCCTCTGCAGCAATCCAAAAGAACTGGTATTTACAGAATAGAGTATGACTTCATAAATATTGCCAGAATATTAAAGCCATACTCTAATACGTTATATTGCTTTGGGCAGTGCCTTAAACATTTTTTGCAAGTCTTCTGTATGATTTTTGTTTACATTTTTATGGAACCTAGAATTTAATTTATAAATATAAATTCCTAATCTGGATTTCCCTGGGTCTACAAACTGTCAAAAAAATAAAAAAAAACTTGAATTAAAAAGTTGCTTGAATTTTGTCTAGGTCAGCTTCCTCTGACTACATGCTTTTAGATGCCAAATTTTTTAATTCGAGTTTTCTGTGCTAAATAAAGCTCTAAAATTAGAGTTTGTAAATAAATCAGTATGTCCACCACTAACTAATAATAATAATTCTGCATTACTAAAAATCTATAGTATTTTGTTTGAAAATGTTAGGTTTAATTACTCTTTATACTTAATTATTTAGTCTTACATTATTTAGTCATACAATATGATCTCCTTAAATTGAAACTGTGGATTTTATACTGCTACAAATGAAACCATCAATACATTCCTTTTATTAACCCATTATCCCACTTGAAACACATATGAATGTAGCTGCTATGATAATGATACTGCATATTCACTGACATATTCACAGTTTTTCCCTGTTCTATAACTAGAGGAGCATCTTTGCTGCTATCCTGTAGAGCTAAAATCCCCCAAAAAATAATGCTGGTTACTCTGAGTAAGTGCATTCCACATGGTGTATTATTGTGTGGCTCTTAAAATTGATTCACCCCTTTTTGTTTGGGGTTATTTATGTATTAAATGATTAAATGAAGCCCACTTATATTTACCTTAAAGTAAGATTTTCCCCCAGTATTCCAGTCTAGCTTCAGGTGCAGGTAAAGTTGCCAACACAATTTGTACACGTGTACAATAAAAGTAGCTTGCTTGCAAGTTGAATACAGTTTCAACTGTATTTGTTTTAGAATGTTATCAATTTTGGTGTGTTGCATTTATACCAGCATTAGTGTTTGATTTGTTTCCCAGAAGTCATTCTCTGCCTGTTGACACAAACCATTAATAGGGAATTCATAGAACCCTAACTATAAGAACTATTAGATTGATTCCAGGGTTTCCTAGTATCAGTGCATTCATTGTTCATCAGAGCAGGCTTGGTGGGTACTTTGGCCAAGAGTTAGGAGTGAGTATGGCCGCCAGTAACTTTTTTGAATGTGATTAATGTACTTTCAATTTTCAACCCATTTTAGCATCTTGCAAATACAATTGTAATTTATTTTTCCTGGCATTTCTCTGTCAAACAGAGGACTTATTTCTTTGCAGATTTCATGTTTGAAGCAAGGAATTCAAGGTTCTACATAGGCTGTATTTTCCATAGGGGACAAAATCATTGAAACTGCCACATGCACTTTATATGGAAATTTCCTGAATTTGCCCACTGTTGTCAAGTGAGAATCACTTATTGAAAATTGAACTAGGCAATATGGCACTGAACATTTTACAGCAAGAAGACATTGTAACAGCACTAGGCCCTTGCAGAGAATCTCATCCAAAGTGAACTGGGGGAAGTTCCTAGTGTTTTGTCCCCCAACCATTGAGCTATAACATTCTTGGCCAATAAATTGATAGAAATGATCCTTAGATCTAATACCCTTAATGACTAAGGGAACACTTTTAGACATAGAAATTGGCATAAAAGCGATATGTAAATCCCTGTGCCTTGTTCTTTATTTCAAGCCACAGTTTGAATTCAATGTTTGTGGGGGGTCAGGGCTCACCTACGAACACAAGTACAAATGCATCTGAGCTCAGATGGACACACGGCTATGTGCGTATGGACAATTTGAGTAATCATTGTTAGTAAAAAGAAACGCTACATGTGCTATAATTACCATTTTACATTTTTAATAACTAATGCATTTCAAAGGGCCTTCTAAAGAACAATGTTCATTTTAAATAAATATGAATATTAATAATATAATAATAATGAAATACAGCTCTTAAACTGTAAACTTTTTTTATTTGTAATTTCAGATAAAAATACTGAGGTCAAAATATCTCTTAAGTGAAAAAAAATATAGTTTTTTATTTTCCCAATTCTTTTTTCTTCCTTCCTTTTTCTTACTGAATCTGTGCAAGCATATTATCACAGCAAGATTATAATTCAGGTGTACAATACCTGCCTTTTCCAGACTGCAGAAATGAGACTGTCTTCTACCACATTTCACAGCTTGAAGGTAATATTAGTATGTGTTCTCTGTCTCCTGTTTCACTATTGAACTCCCCTCAGACCAATTGTTGACTGTTTTCTATTGTCGGTTAAAATCTGCAATTGTTGTTTGTTTTCTTTCCTTTTTTTGTTGTCATTTCTCTTTTTTATTTTCCTGAAAGCTGGTTTAAAATCTAAAATCAGAATAGATACAGTATGTTTACATATTTAAGTAAAGGGATCTATTATTTAGAACGCTCCAATACACAGTATTCCCATTTCTTATAGAATCCTATTAAGCAAGCAATTCTTTATTTATTTAGAAATTCAAGATTCACATTTTCAGAATATTTGCCACGATTCATTAGCCTAATCTGACCAAACAACAATGATTATAGGATATATGTCTTTACAACAAAATACCAATAAGCAAAACTTTGCTAAAGTTAGTATTTATTGCGACTTTTATTAACACCATATAAAATACCATAAATATGTATGAGTCTTCCTAACATTCAAATGAACTTGGACATACAAATTTCATAGTTGGCATTTAAGCTACTACAAAAACATGATGCCTATTTAGTGTGTGTTGAAGTCCCACATATCACTGAAATAAAGCATCCCGGATATGTATGTAAGGAATCTTTTGAACAGGGTGTATGTAGCAAGTCCCCAAAATGAAGTTGACAAAATAAAATCAAGGAAATTATACATAAAGAATTTCCTAAGGGCAATGGCACACAAGGAGAGACCTGTGATAAATCATCGTTACTGCAGATGACTAATCTTCTGCAAATGCTTTCCCACCGGCAATAATGTAAATCGTTGGTGGGAAAACATATGCAGGACTTCGTATTTCCTAACTCACAGGATTATTCCTAGCCTCAAAGCTTGCAATTTACCGCATCTTATCCCTCACATGGCATTAGCTACTTAGAATAAGGATCTTAAAAACAAGTTTATGGGCAAACAAGTTTATGGACAATATGCACAGAATAACCAATGTTTACAGCATGCGGATACTTCCCCCCCAAAAAAATTTTTTATTTAAATTTAACACACTGCTCTTCATAAGAGGTAAAAAAATCAGTAAATTGATGGCAAAATACATTTTTGAAAGGTTGTATACTGCCCACAAACTAAACTGATAAGCTCAAGTGTTAGTTTTTATACTTGTCCCCTGAAAGTAAAAACATATACTCTGATTTTGAACTAATGTAACTTTTAAATTGTTGCCTGTGAATACCAATGACCTTGGTACATTTTTGATAGGGGGCCTAACGGCTCCCAACGGGGGAGTCAGGACCAAGGAGGAAGCTAATAGGGTCAAAGTCCAGGTTCAAGCTACAGGCAAGGTCCAGGCAGTAGTTAATAAGGCAGGCAGAAGTAACAAGAACAGTCCAGGCAGGGGTCAGGAATCCAAGGATCAAGAGTAAAGGGCAAGAAGGAACGTCAGAATCTATACTTGGGCACCATTAAGGCGAGTTTTTGTTTTGAATTTGGCGCCCATCCGTGACATCACCACGCCGGCGCAACTGGCCAGCACCAAGGAAATCACGTGGTGCGCATGGGGGCCGCCATCTTGGATGCAACAGGACTGCAGGGGAGGCAAGACAACCTGCTGGGCGCTCCCGGCAGTCCTGACAGTTTAATGCTGTATTTATGTATCTGTCAACCTGTACCTAGAATTTCTCTGTTTGCTATTATATATGTTAAGAGCATAAGAATACATAAACCCTAAAAAAAAACACCAAAATAAAAATGAGTAATTATGCAGTTTGAACAGTGCTCACTGATGAACAAAGCTATGAAGGTTCCTAGGAAACAAGGAGTTCTTTGGTTGGAAACAGGGGTTACATAAGCTTCTAGTACTTGACAGAAATGTAATGAGAAATAAGCAATTAGTATTTTTTTAAGGACAGCCAAGCAGAAAGTTCAGTCTAATAACTTTATCTGTTGTAGGAGAACTGGTAGACAAGAGTAATTGGGTGAATGAAAGACTGTAAAAGTGTCCATGCATGCATATATTATCGTACAAAGTAAAGTTTCATATGATATTCATATGTATGGTTGGAGATCAGGTCATCTCAATGATCGGACAGAATGGAAACATATTATTGGGCACCTTTGAAGGTGTCTGAACTTCGGCAGAAGGTTAATGCAGCATTGTCAGACAGAGGTAGAATTCTATTATTATTACCTGCATTTTCTGATATTTGTTGAGAAAATTAACAAAGATCATAATTGTAATGTGCATGGCCACCTTAACCCTCAACATGAAGCTCAGGATTTACTAATCTGTTAGTTGCTGTATGCTTTCCTACGAAACCTGGGAGCAGAGGTAGGGAAGTCCATTGATTAGAATGCAGTTGAAGTGACATCATGCTGATTGCACCATAATGTCGCATCCACTGATGTCACATGACTTCGTGTGCCTAGGGCAGCACCAGACCTGAATATGCAACTGCCAAACTGCACTGCATACTCAAGGTGAGGCCTTACCAGGGACATATATAGAAGCAAAATTACATCCTTTTAGCTAATGCCCTTTGTTGTGCAAGACACCACTTTATTGCCTTTAGTAGCCACTGAGTGATATCAAAAATATCAAAATATACAAAAGCAAGTTGTCCTTTAAAATGTGTTTGTGCACATCTGTTCCTACATATCTCAGCATTGTTTAAAGGTATATTCTCAGTAAGTGGACATACAGTATTTTAAATGGGTAGAATGGGTAGAATTGCTGCCTTGAAGCACTGAGGACCAACACACAACTGGGCTAAAAAGTTATCAAGTTCCATAATTGGAACTCTAACATTAGTCTGTCAGAGAAAAGGCCAATATAAATATTGTCATTTGTTTAAAACTAGAGACACCAATATTCACATATTTGAGTAAATATAAATATTTTGCTAAACTAAAAATGCCATTCCATATTTCAGAGTTTTGTTCTACACAGTTGCATCTAGTCTTGAGAAAGCTATTATCTCATTCTCTATAAAATAAAAGATGTTGCTGCTGCTGCTATATGAAAAATATGGAGAACTTGGCAAAGACACAATACATCACATCCAGTTCAGTATTCATCAGAGAAACATAGAGTGTGTCATAACATAATATGAAAAATAAATGTCATCTGTCTGAATTCCAGCAAAATATTATGCAATACCCAAGTTATAAGACATCAGTTCAAAGGCTAACCCACTTCTTTTTCAGCTTGCGTGTTTTGTGTTGAACTTCCTCCCACTAACAATTTCACTAGAATAGCTATTCTTCCAAGGGCAGAGTTAAGGGAAAGCAAGACCATTAAGCGTGCTCTTTAAATGTTTTTATATTTGATGCAAAATAATATATTCTCACGATTTTGAAAATATTCTGCTGTGATCTATAAAGCTCTTCTTTTCTATGGAACTTACTGGTCTAGTGTTTAATTCACCGGTCTCATACTATATTAATATCAAACATCTTTTTTTTTTTTTGCTACTGATTACAATTTTTTGTAATTTAAAATAAAACCCAGAGTTATCTACGCCAATCATGACACCTACTACTGTGTCCACTATGTATTTCAAGACTCCAGTAGAGTAAAGCCTTTTTTTAGCATTTCACATTGAGGCAAGATTAGGAATTAAAACATGGTTACCAACATCACCATCAGATTATTTAATTTGTAAATAAAAAATGTAAATATTAAAAATGTTGCGCCAGTTCCTGTCATATCATGAGTGTCTTTCATATTATACAACTGAAAACAGTTTTGCATAATAAAGTATGCAAAGGTATAGGAATACATATGGGATGTAATATCTGGAATGTTTGGGACCTGGGGTAAGCAATAAAGAAACCTAATATGATTGCTTGCCTCCAATATGGATCCATGCATCTTAATTACCATCAAGTGCAATGTATTGCTTTATTATTACAGAGAAAAGGGAATTGTGTAAGTATTAGAATTATGTGCATAAAAAGGACTCCATTGGAACTTTCCAGATATAGGATTTCTGGATAAAAGATCTGATATCAGTACAGATGTTTTTCATGGAACTATTATGAGAAAATAAAATTGTCTTTTGTGGGGAGAACAAACATGCAGGTTGTTGGCTGCCCTTATGGAGTACCTTTCCTGGCAGCACATAGATTTATTGTAAACCACCAGGCTTATCATCAATAATTTGTATATGTGCAGAGGTACTGTAGATGCACAATACGTGCAATCTTCCCTTCTCAGGTGCATAAAAACATAAACCTAAGAAATAACTTAACAGGATGTTAGAATGTTCTAGTGCCATCTACTGGATGTACAACACAACATTTTAAAAAGGAGTTATGGGGAAAGTAATAAAAGTGCTACATGGAAAAAACATTCATAACAAAAATAAACAAAAATTTAACTGTCATTTTAATTGAGCATATTTTTAGACCTGTATGAAGGTGCCATATTTAATGATTTTCTCAAATCAAAACTTATTACATCCACTGCACACTGGTACACACTGTCCTGTTTACATTCTTGGGTTACTGAATACTTTGATGGGGTCACAAAACCTATATGAAGTTAAAAAAATTGTTCATAATTTCACACATGACTTTTATTACATTACCTGTACACATCCTTCTTAAATTCTTAATGGGTGCTCTAGTGTTCAGGACGCTTGGCAGGGCATCACTGTATATTCCCAGTGCAAGATAGGAACAACAAATATTCACTTCTAGTGCTTAACAAATTCTATCCAGCCACAGACACTTGACAAAATAATTGTGCCCCCCCCTCTGAAACTCATACTTTACAAGTGATGTCTGTAGTTGAAAAAATGTAGTTAAGCACCAGAAATGAGTGTGTCATTTCTACCAATCTTGCCAATCTTGTCTGTATTTTTATGTGATAATGATTATATTTATATGAACTAGTGAAGTCATTCATCGTTGGTGGGTACAGGTCTCAATGTGCCCACTGAATGGATGGTCTCCAGTATGGGTCAGCACTGTTTTTATTTACCAGTGTAGAACTCACTTTGACAACATAAAGAGAATCCTTCATCAATATGATGGATTTTAGTGTGGGGACTGCTCCTTCACAAATGGAAATCATAGTTACATAGTGAAATTGAGTCAAAAAAGACCAAAGTCGATCAGGTTCAACCCCTCCAATTGAAACCCAGCATCCATATATACATACCTAATCTATAATCTAGATCTATACTAATGGTAGATTTTAGGAGCAGTGTTCCTCAGCTAGTCAGTGTTCAAGTACTATCTTTACCCTTGGATTATACTATATTTTTTGTGCCTTAACTACAGGAGACAATGACACCAACTGCAGGGCCAATCTTTGGAGACCAGAAGGCAAAGACACAATACTTAAATC
>CM044433.1:115658507-115671723 GCA_024363595.1 Xenopus borealis | reverse complement strand
AGGTTTGAGGCTTGTCTCTGTGCTGTTTGGCATATTGTAAGCAGGATCCTCTGTGGCATTTGTCTAGTAATGGCTTTCTTCTGGCAACTCGACATGCAGCTTATCTTTCTTCAAGTGCCTCCTTATTGTGCATCTTGAAACAGCCGCACCACATTTTTTTTAGAGTCCTGTATTTCACCTGAAGTTATTTGTGGGTTTTTCCTTGCATCCCTAAAAATGTTTCTGGCAGTTGTGGCTGAAATTTTAGTTTTATTTGGTTTGGTTTCAACAGAACCCCCAATTTTCCACTTCATTATTAGAGTTTGAACACTGCTGATTCTCAATTCCTTTGATATTTTCTTATATCCCTTTCCTGTTTATACAGTTCAACTACGTTTTACCATAGATACTTTGACAATTCTTTTGTTTTCCCCGTGACTTAGAGTCCAAAAAAACATCAGTGCAGCACTGGATGAAAGATGCAAGGGTCTGTCAGAAGTCCAGAAAGTCATTGACCTTTTATACACACCCACTAATTATAAGCAAACAGATCAGAGGTGAAGATGGTTACCTTTAATAGCCATTCTAACCCTTTTGTGTCAAGTTGTGTGCAGGTTATCAGGCCAAATCCCCAAGGTATGTAAACTTTTCATCAGGGTCATTTGGGTAGATTGTGTAGTGATTATGATTTAAAAAGAGTAAACAGTTGTTTGACAATAAATGGCTTCAGTCAACCACTAATCATGAATGAAAGAAACGTTTTTGTGTTATCCTTCATATTCTCTGAAAAATGGTTAAGAAATCATGAATTCTGCCAGGGTATGTAAACTTATGAGCACAGCTGTATGAATGTAAACCTACATACAAACGTTCTACAAATTGTTACGGCCTGCATCAGTTGAGTTGCCCTTGCAAATGTTGTGAGGGGTAATTGGGCTCAATATAACAGCGGAGTATATATACAAACTCATACTGCCTCTTTACTGAACACACACACACTATTTTTCTAAGGCAGACGTCATGTCATTGATTTGAAGTATGCCCTGGGCCTTGCAAGATGATTATCAATTATTCAGGCAGTATAATACATTATGTGCCATTTAATACTGACATAACTAAAAAAATAATTATTTACAGATTTAAAAACAGATATACACAGGCATCTGGTGAATGCAGAGGCCAATCTACTTGAAAAGACTAAAGAAAATGATGATGCTCTATTATTAGGGATATTGAATAATGTTTATATGCATTACTCTAATTAAAGGGGTGGTTCACCTTCAAGTTAACTTTTAGTATATTGTAGAAGGGCCAATTCTAAGAAACTTTTCAATTGGTCTTCATTATTTATTTTTCATCGTTTTTTAATGATTTGCAATTTTCTTCTGTTTCTTTGCAGCTTTCAAATGGGGGTCACTGACACCATCTAAAAAGAAATTCTCTGTAAGGCTACAAATGTATTGTTTTGTCACCTTTTATTACTTATCTTTCTATTCAGTCCATCTCCTATTCATATTCCAGTCTCTTATTCAAATCAATGCAGGGTTGCTAGGGTAATTTGTACCCTAGAAACCAAATTGCTGACACTGCAAATTGCTGAATAAAAAGCTAAATAACTCAAAAACCACAAAAAATAAAACCAATTGCAACTTGTCTCAGAATATCACTCTCTATACTAAAAGTTAACTCAAAGGTGAACAACCCTTTTAAGTCAGGAAATACTGTGCAGGCAGTGACAAACTTAATACAGGTATTGTACCTGTTATCCAGAATGCTCGGGTCCAGGGGCTTTCAGGATAACAGATCTTACCAGAGCTTCATGCCCTAAGTCTACTAAAAAATCATGCAAACATTAAATAAAGCCAATAGGCTGGTTTTGCTTCCAATAAGGATTAATTATATCTTGGTCTGAATCAAGTACAAGCTACTGTATTATTACAGAGAAAAAGGAAATTTTTAAACATCTGGATTATTTGGATACAATGGAGCCTATGTGAGACTTTCCATAATGGAGAACTCTCTGGATAACGGTTTCCAGATAACGGATCCCATACCTTTAATTACTTTAAATTATGTTTCTAGTGAGGTCTTTGTGAAAAACCAGAACAACGGATTAAAAAAGCAAATATATCAAGTATGTCAAGGTGGCATGGCTGCTGCTGTTATGAGACGAAGTAAACTATAGAAGCAACAGAATTCAGCATGCAAATTATTCTGCATTTCTCGGCATTACACATACACAAAATATATTACACATTTTAGTTATAGAAATATTTGCTTTCTCATGCATCCTGTATGTACTGATCCTGCAGTGTAAAGTGCCAGAAAACATACGCACATTTACGTCAGGGTATTTGCATTAAACAAACCATCCTCTTTCCTTTAATACAAAAAAGAAACACATTCCAGTGCCCATGAGCAATTAAAGGACCAGTAACATCAAGAAATGAAATTGTTTTAAAGTAATAAAAATATAATGCAGTGTTGCCCTGCACTGGTAAAACTGCAGTGTTTGCTTCAGAAACTATATATAGTTTATATAAATAAGCTGCTGTGTAGCCATGGGGCAACTAGTCAAAGGAGAAAAGGTCCAAGAAACACAGCAGATAAGCTCTGTAGAACATAAAGTTATCTGTTATCCATTACTTATCCTGTGCCATATAGCCGTTGTTCAATTTCCGCCATTGCTTCTTAGCAGCTTGTTTATATGAACTATAGTAGTGTTTCTGAAGCAAACAGTTCAGTTTTAACAGTGCAGGGCAACACTACATGATATCTTCATTACTTTAAAACACTTTCACTTTTTGGTGTTACTGTTCCTTTAAAGCTTTAATTTCCCAGATTTTCACCATTTTTTTGTGTTTTGTTAAATGGGGTTGTATTGCAATATGTCTTTTTAAAAACAATTTACAGCCATAGCTGTAAGTCTGCCTAAAATATGTAAGCATGACATGACTATTCTTAAGGCATGAGGACATAAATTCGGAAATTCCCAAAGCAGCAATGCCAACTCCATTAATTTATGCGAGTGCTGTTGGAATTCGCTTAAGGGGGGTACCTGAGGATATTCAGTTCATATAAGCGCAGGCATTTCTGAAAAAAATGGATACCTCCAAAAGCCTGACATCCAGACGTTTGAGGATCTCAGGATTGTCAAACTGTGCGTTAGTTGCTCTGACAGCAGTTTCAAGGATCCCAGTAAGGTTGTGTTGGTACAGGGTAGTGGCTGGACGAACAAGTTCTGGTCTAGAGTGAAAAACAATGTAAGTATTTCTAACTGTACAGTACAGAGTCTGGTCAATTTCTACCAATAGACTGTGTTAGGGAATTCACTTAAAGGACAAGGAAAGTATTTTTTTTTTACATACCACATACTATGAAAGAGCACTCCTTGATGTATTTGATCCCTAACTTTATTTTGCCCAAATACATTCCTTGTTCCTGTTTCGCCAAGTTGAATAAAAAGGTATTTGTTCCTGCTCGGTGCCGACATTTTCTTTTTGATGTCGTAATCAATATAACGCAGGTTGATCTACTGCGCATGCGCCAAAGCATCCACCACGGGCTTAAGTGTGACTGTGAAGTGTGAACACAGTTTGCGAGCCTCAGTTACAGCAGCAACTAATATAATAACTTATAGCAACTATTGCAACTAATTAGACGATTAGCAGCAAATAATATGACACTGCTGATAGTTGTTCTAAATGGGCGCTCCTACGCTGCATCACCATTGCCACCGTTATCGAGTATTGCTATTGGTGCGCGTGGAACAGTGGGAGGGAAATAGGAGGAGGATTGTGGCAGAATCACACTTCCTCTGTCTTTGAAAGCGGCCTCACAAGGGTTAACTAATGCACATATGCTGCCACCGAGCTGTTGAAGTGTGCAAAATCCACTGTCAGGGCAGGTCTGGATTTGTGGAGAGGCCACCTAGGCCCGGGCCTAGGGCAGCAGGATTTTAAGAAGCGGCAGGATTTTAAGAGGCAGCATGCTGCCCAAACACACTCACATTGGTTCAGAAATTTAAATTTCCTGTGTGCCAATTCGCATTGCTCCACCCCGATGATCAAAATTTTAGCAAATTAAAGGGAGGGGACAGGGGCGACAAACGACAGTGGGGCTAGGGGCGCCCGCTAGGTAAATCCGGCCCTGGTTCAGGGTCAGGCTAAGGAACGGATGCATCAAGGGAGTTGCCTTCACAGTTGTGTGCAGATTTGTCTTCTGCCCGCTTACAGATGTAAAAAGCGGCTTAAAGGGGTGGTTCACCTTCAAGTTAACTTTTAGTATATTGTAGAAGGACCAATTCTAAGAAACTTTTCAATTGGTCTTCATTATTTATTTTTCATAGTTTTTTAATGATTTGCAATTTTCTTCTGTTTCTTTGCAACTTTCAAATGGGGGTCACCGACACCATCTAAAAACAAATGCTCTGTAAGGCTACAAATGTATTGTTATTGCAGCTTTGTATTACTTATTCTATTCACTCCCTCTCCTATTCATATTCCAGTCTCTTATTTAATTCAATGCAAGGTTGCTAGGGTAATTTGTACCCTAGAAACCAAATTGCTGACACTGCAAACGAGAGAGCTGCTCAATAAAAAGCTAAATAACTATAAAACCACAAACAATAAAAAATGAAAACCAATTGCAAATTGTCTCAGAATATCACTCTCTATGTTATACTAATAGGTGAATTCAAAGGTGAACAACCCCTTTAACACAGAGTGGACTTAGAGCAAAGGCTAGAATCATCAAAGGTATGCCTATCAATGAAACAGACCTTATTGTTTCCCTTTCCTTGTCCTTTAAAAGTGTTTTTGGGATGAAGTCTGAAAGAAAACTAAACAATAAAGTAAGTAGAAATGTTTTAATCAAATATGAAGTCAGAGTAAAATAGATTGTCAACATAACAGTCTGAAGAAAGAGGCAAATTCTGATTAACCTTGTGCAATCATAGACAGGGGCTAATTTACAAGCATACCTCCCAACATATTGGAAATAGAAAGATTTGCCACGCAGAGCAAGGTGATATTTTGTATGACATTGCCCATTTTTGTGGCCAAGCCCCCTAATTATCAGGTTCATTTTACAAAATGTGGTGAATTGAAAGTCTGAACACGTTTCTTTGGTTTTTATGTATTAATACAGTTTTACTGATGAAGGTGAATTGCCCTTTAAGCTGGAAGTCACAGTTTCCCCAAGAGACCTTCTTATTTTGAAGAGTTACAATTGTTTCTTTGCTTATCTTAAATTTTTACAAACATATGTAAGTGCACCTGCCACTTATCTTATTGACTCTGCCAAAAGCCAGTTACAAATTATAAATTGTGTTTCTTTTTCTGGATGATCAATGCAGGAGATCAAAGAGATAGCTGGGACATTTCAGTAACAATCCAGAACTGCAGGCTGACCTGTCAAAATTGGGACTATCCCACAAAAAACAAGACAGTTGGGAGGTATGTTTATAAAGATAGCTGATAAACTGCACTAGCAAGTAGCTCTGATCAATACGAGTTAAAACAATGGATTGGTTCCATTCAGCACCTCTCTAAGAAAGTCTTACTTTAATAAATCCATCAGATGGCGGATGAAGTCTCCCTGTCCCAGAAGAAGATAGCGCCTCATGGCCTGCATGTGTTCAAGAAGATTGTAGTTCTTGTTCAGGACATCTAACAAGTATTTGCTAGTGTCAAAATATGCAGCATCAATTTTAGTTTGAAAGGCATTTTCCAAATCCGTGAAAAGGTCTGCAGCTATAGGATTAAGCAAAAAGAAAAGTAAAACACACAAATATATTAACCAGATAAAGGCCAATCTCCTATATCATTGTTTAACATTATAACAAAAAAGCCAATAAGAAATAAGTATATAAATAGTTATACAGCATCCAGCAAAAGTATTTAAAGCCCTTGACTCATTCTCTGATAACAGCTTTAACGGAGAATGCAACCCTTACTTAAAAAAAGCCTAACCTACAGAGACCTCCCTACCTCCGTACCCCCAGCCTAGCTGCTATCTCGGGCAAATGCCCCCAACGTATTACTTACCCCTCTGTGCAGATTCAGGGTATAATAGTTTGTGGGTGCCATCTATTTCTCTTAGGAAATCATCAGGAATTGAGCAGCATATCAGCGCATGCACAGTTGGAGCAATCTTTCTGTATGCATCAACTGCACATGCACCGAAATTCACAGAGATTGCTGAAAGGAAGGAAATAGATTTCCGAAGAGCAAGAAGATGGCACCCATGAACTCTGATGTCTGAATCTGCACTGAGGGGTAAGTAATAGGTTAGGGGCATTTACCTGGGTTAGCAGCTAGACTGGAGCAGGGGGGGATGAGGAAGGGGGGGGTCTATGTAGGGTAGGGGGTTAAATTCTCCTTTAAGCCTTTTGGGATAAGTATGTAATTTGAATGCTGTTAATAAGCGATTTGTTCATTGTCTTACTGCATACATTTGCTCCAAGTAGGCAACATCTTACACCATTGCCAAAAACTGGCTCTGAAAAATACCTGGAACTGCAAACTTATGGGAAAGTTCTCTAAACTTCTCTTGCACTTTTTATATTATGAAAGATTCAACATCTGAAGGCAGTGAAAGTACAATTCAAAAAGATAGATAGGGTAAACCTACAATGGGGAAGGTTCCATTTAGCAACAAATAATTGTGCTCTTATGGGAAGTTGTGTTCTCGTAGCTGCTCGAACTACATTTAAAAAAAAAATATATATATCTTTGAGGCGAAAATCCTGTTATTATAGCAGTTTGTTTCCAATCTTTGCCTAAACAGAGACATGGTCTTTGTCTGGTTTGCAGCGGAGCCATAAGCGGATGGTATACAGTTCATCTTCTGAAATTCCTGAAATTTAGACTGCCACCCAGACTGTATGAAAGAATTGGTTTTAATTGCTCTTCAGTCAGCTTTTCAGGCTTTTCAGGTGTTTTAAAGCATTACCCATTTAAGGCACATTTAGGCACTTGGGAGTAGAATAAATCCCAGGTGCTATAGTTTCAATATAAGTATGAACCAACTTTAAAATAAAATTAAAAAACTGCAAAGTGTAAATACAGGTATTGTGGAATAAATGTGTCATGAAAGTGCATACTAAATGGGTGTATAAATGTATATAATATTTAGTGTTGTTAATGGGGCTTCAAAAAGGCTAGACTCATGGGACACAGACAATTTGATGGTCGTGGTCCTCTAAGGAAAGAATGGGGAATCATTTACCATGGTTTTCTCTAAGAGAACTAACACCATATGACAACATCCCTTAAAGAGGTTCAACTTTGGTTTAATTTAATAATATCTGTTTTATAGAGATCTATCAGTTTTTCACTTCCTATTAGTACTTACTGTAGCTAAACTAGAAATCTGAGCATGTCAGGTATACAGGTAGAAATCTACCCTAACCCTTTAGTTTGTACAGCCATCTAATCTGATTGTACTCTATAAACCCTTATGTGAAATTTACAATCTGTTCCCTGTTTACTACCTAATATAAAGCACTGCTTAATGTGTTGGCACTATATAAATAAACGATGATGATAAATCAGCTGTGGAACATTGCTTTTACCATCTTTTGGAGACTCTGCACTTTTGCCCATAGCCTTTGTCTTAGTGGCCGGAGTTTGATCATGGCACACCTGGTGTAAAAAGTTGATGGACTTCCCAATAAGGAGAACCTGATAAGAACAAAAGAGGATGGAAAAATTACATATATATATATACACACATATATTTCATAACTCTTACAGACTATTGTTGTTATTTAGTGCAATTACAAATGGTTCAAAGGGAGCACACCCAGTCACAATAAGGTGAGGTACAATCCTACAGGTACTCCCCAATAGAATTGCCACAATATAATATTGTTGTTATTTAGTGCAAGGCCTTCACTAAAATCTGTATAATATACTCTGCTTTATACTGTACTAAGACGGCAAATTCCTAAAAACTGTATACAGGACTAGACAAGTAAAGCACAAGCTATGTAAACATACATGTACCCGGTCAATACACTGGTGTAAGGCACCTAAATAGCATGTGCGGGGGTTTAAGGAGGAGAGCCATATGAATGGGAAGCTTGAACAGATATACTATAACCTATTCGGGTATGGGACCGGTTATCCAGCATGCTCAGGACCCAAGGTTTTACGGATAAGGGATCTTTCAATAATTTGGATCTTCATACCTTAAAAATCATATAATCATTAAATAACCCAATAGGCTGGTTTCACTTCCAATAAGGATCAATTATATCTTAGTTTGGGTCCAGTACAAGGTACTGTTTTATTATTACAATTTAAAGAAATCATTTTTTTAAATTTGGAATATTTGGATATCATGGAGTCTATGGGAGATGGCGTTTCCATAATTGGAGCTTTCTGGATAACGGGTTTCAGGATAAGGGATCCCACAACTGTACAACCATAATCTATGTACAAATGAGTAAATATATTGATTTGTGAATAAAGATAAGCAATACATTTCATGTTAAAAAACTGCAACACAGAAATGTATTTATACATTAACTTCAAGAATAGGAGAACTCGGGTAGATACAGACACAGCGCAGTTTATTGCATATTGTAAACTATCCTATACCAAGGTCCACTGCAAGATGGATCAATGTTGCAAGGTATAGTTTGCAGTATCCTGGGCAATTAATGCTGCAAATGCAATCCCCCTTGAAATGGATATCTGAGATTGCAGGGAAAAGACATTACAATTAGGGATAGTAATTAACGGGTAAAAAGAACTTTATTAAATGTAAACCGGCTCAAGGACTTTATGAAGTTATAACCTTACCTTTCTAGATTGATCCATGGTCATAAACGATGGAATCATAGACTTCCTTAGAGAATACTTGTCGTGCCACAGCCTGTCTGTTTTCACCATTGGATCAGAAGCAACAAAAAACTAAGGAGAAATATATCAGACATTTGAATGTCTCACGCATTCAAGTACAGTCATATTTAATTCAAACCCAGATGAAATATATGGTTTCTCTTTCAGCCTAGATACTTGCAGTATGTAAAGGTTGTTATGCTAGAAACCGCAGAGAAAATTAAATGCTTATGCTTTTTGGAAAATTCCAGGAATGGCATGTATTATCGATATACAACATAAACAGTAAGCTCTAAATTACACTAAGGGTATCGCCCATAGAATCCATACAACTTAATTGTTTTACGTTTCCCTTTTCTCTGCAATAATAAAACAGCAACTTGTTCTTGATGGTTACAAAGGTACCTGAATCCATATTAGTGGCAAAACATTCATATTGGCTATATTTAAAAAAAAAAAAAAACTACAGGTTCCAAGAATTTTGGATAATAGATCCCATACCCGTTACCAGTTCGTTTTGATGCAGACAATCAAATGCAGTCTACAGAATCGATTTAAAGGAATTGTTCGGTATAAAAGTAAAAACTAGGTAAATAGATAGGCTGTGCAAAATAAAAAAAAAATGTTTTCAATATAGTTAGGTACTAACAAAACAGAACACTACTTCCTGCTTTTCAGCTCTCTTGGTTACACTGCCTGGTGACCAGGCAGTAACCAATCAGTGACTTGAGGGAGGGCCACATTGGTCATAACTGTTGCTTTTGAATCTGAGCTGCATGCTGAGGATCAATTGCAAACTCACTGAACAGTTATGTCCCATTTGGGCCCCCCTTCAAGTTGCTGACTAACTCAGAGTTAGAGAGTTGAAAAGCAGGCGTTCTGTTCCAATATGTTAGATATCCATTCACTCCAGGCTTTTTACATAAAATTTTTGTCTAAGTATATTAGAAAATATTTTTTTAATTTTTCACAGCCCATCTATTTACCCAGTTTTTATTTTTACCCTGAACTGTAAATTAGGATTCTGCCTTTTTCAGCAGGATTTGGATTCGGCTGAATCCTTCTGCCTGTTCAAATGGACTCTGAATTTGCATATACAAATTAGGGACAGGGATGGAAATCGTGTGACTTTTAGTCACAGAACAAGCAAGTGTTCCTTTAAATTAGGATTCTGCCTTTTTCAGCAGGATTAATACTTAAATATTTGCTGGATTAACACAATACTATTACTCATTTCAGTATATGCATAACGAGTAAGATATAAATATGCATTTAATGTAGGAGTACAAATATTAACTAAGTACACATGAGTTTATTTCATTAAGCATTACAAAACACATTTAAATGAATGGGTGAGTATAAATTGAGGTGCACAGTATGTATATATGTATCATTAATGTTAGTATATATTTTAAAGACTTTTGAGTTTAATAATATGACAGTAATATCATGCCCTTTAATATTTTTACCTTTTAATCGAATAGCTTTGCCTATATGAATACTAATTACTCTGATGAAGTGCCGGGTCTAAGGGCACGAAACGCGTTAGAAGAATGCACCGATTGTATACCTGCATTACAACTGAATAAAGCCGACTTGATGTTACAATGTCCGACTCCTGATTACTCCCAGTCTGCGCTCCGCGGTGAATTTGTGGAGAGTTGATAGAGCTGGGTGGAGGTGACCGGCATATTGCGGCAGCAGCGGGAATTCTAGGGTGGAGAGAGGACGCACAGGGAGAGCTCCGCCATTGGCAACATCCGGGAGCCAAGTTTGTTGGCTTATAATCGAGTCAGCTAATCAACAGAAAGCATTTTAGGAAATCTTCAGCAGAACACACGCTCCTGCGTGCGCTCTGCTAGGGAAGAACTGGCACAATGCAAATCAGCATGCAGTCTAATAGTCTTCCAAAAGGTATGGTATGTTAAAGTTGCTGCTTACGCAGTGATCCGAAGAGGCTGCAGTGACTCATCCGTGCTGCCCCAACACTTGCCGCTGTAATCTCCCCCCTCGTGGCTTGGTCCTCCTTCCTTAGCCCTCAGCCCTCCCTTCTCAGGTCTCGTCACACAGTCCTCCCTCCTTAGCCCTTCGCCTCTTAACCCTACGCCTCTTAACCCTACATGCAAGTTTGTAAGTTTGCATTGTCATGTCAGCCTATGATTAAGTGCCCACAAGGCACGAAACGCGCAAGGCCACCTTTTGAGATGTCCCTCCTTGCGGAATTTGCATCACATTTTGGAGTGAAGTCCAGTTTTTGTGCAAGTCCTGTATTTGGATTGTGATTGTATGACTTCGGCTTATACTCGGGTCGGCTTATACTCGAGTAAATACGGTACTTTATTTATTATAATACACAAGTTTCAGTGAGTCATGTGGCAGCTCCTATTATAACCGATGACATCACTAAGCAGCGTTTATAAAGATTTAATTTACAGGATATTCATGGCTTGTGTATTATAAAAATATTACAAACACATGGTTACTTCTCCATAATAAAAGGCACAACACTATAGGACACCTTTACTATTTATTAGAACTGGCTATTAAAGCCACTACATCATACAGGTATGGGACCTGTTATGCAGAATGCTTGGGACCAGGGGGTTTCTATATAATTTCGGATCTTTGCAAAATTTGGATCTTCATGACCCAAGTCTACTAGAAAATCATTTAAACATTAAATAAACCCAGTAGGACTGTTTTGCTTCCATTATGGATGACTTCTATCTTAGTTGGGATCAAGTACAAGGTACTATTTTATTACTACAGAAAAAAAGTAAAAAGTAAATCACTTTTAAAAATCTATGGGAGATGACCTTTCTGAAATTCTGGAGCTTTCTGGATAATGGGTTTCCGGATAATGGATCCCATACTAGTACTTGCATAAGGCCCTTTCCGGTTTCAGCCCAGCAATGCCTCCTCCACCCATTGTACTCATGGGGTCCATGCAGAATTGGCTTTCATAGATTTGAGTAGAAGAACTTTACTGGCCTATGCACATCCCTGATCTCAACCCAACTGAACACCTGTGGAATGAAATTAAACACCAAGTTCAAGCCAAGACTGATGTCCAACATCAGTGAATAACCTCACTAACAATCTTGTGGCTAAATGGAGTCAATTCTTACCAACACCAGTATATTGAGAAGCCTTGCCTGAAATGTAGGCTTTTATTGCAGCTCATGGAGGGTCAACTTCACATTCATAAAAAGTAGGGTAAGATATATTAACATAGGGTGTGAGATATTCACATACTTTTGACCAGATTAAAGTCATTTGGAAGGAAATGCACTACATGGGGAAAAGTATGTCATTCAAGAGAAAGCAAGCAAATGTAAGTGGAATGCAACGTAAATACAACCAAAAATCAGCTATTAATGAAAGACAATATAGCAACATGGAATTTGTTGTACAGTACTTATAATATGGCTTATGTTTTTTTAATGTAATGGTAAAGCACTGAACACTACTACATATTGAATGCATGGTGTTAGACAATTTAGTAACCAGAAATAACATCACTTATTTGTAGAAAAAAACAATGCTCAATCATTAGAGAAATAAAAAAATAAAGAAGAAACAAAGGTCATTATTTGCTGATGTACCAATGCATTTCCTCTTCAAGGCTTTGTGATTTTCATCTCACTGTGCCGGAAGAGTGAAAAGCAGCATAGTTAATTGTACTATGATTTCTCATTAATTAATGGATAAATGCCAAGGCCAAGCAAGTGGAAAATATACAGCAGCCGTTTTCTATTTCTAACAAAGTATTACCTACACCAAAATGGCCTTACTCCTCAACATGTAAATCAGGGATAATTCTATGCCCAAAGAGGAATTTATGATTCCTTCACCTTTATTCTTTGATGACGTCTGCACAGGGAATAGCTATTATAATACTTTATCATTTATGAGAATACATTAATATTTTCAACAACAATCTAAAGAAAAACAGGGGGGGGGGGTCATAAATACATTTTTTATGTATTATATCAATATAAATATATTTCTTTGGAAAATCTTCTTTAACAATATCAGTGTAACATTGTTAAAGAAGATTTTCCAAAGAAATATATTTAGAACTAAAAAAAAAAAATATATATACATATATATACACATGTATATGTAGACGTGCATACAGGGTATCTTAGTCACAAATCACAAATGTGTATAATTGTCATGATAAACAAAAAGTCCTGGAATGGAAGGGTACTATAAAAGACTGGATTTTAAAAATGAAGTGTTAACAAAAGGCAACCAACCATTTATGTGCTATTACTCAAAGACTATACAGAAATTATTTCTCACCTAACACATTCTGTTTCTGTTACATCAGTACCAAAAATATATGTAAAAGGGGAACTCCAGCTTCCAAGCCAAAATTTGAT
>CM044433.1:115629313-115656472 GCA_024363595.1 Xenopus borealis | reverse complement strand
TTGCACAGTCTATCTATTTACCCAGTTTTTATTTTTACCCTGAACTGTTCCTTTAACAGCTCTTCTTTTTCTGCATCATTTGAAATCCTGTCAGGGAAGGAGGGACTGAACACTGACAAACTAACACCTTCAACTCCTTCAACTTCAACTATATAACCCACAATGCACTGCACTGTGATGTTCCATTCCTTGCTGAAAGCATGTCTGCATGGAATTGTATGGTTTGGAGGATACAAGCAGAGGACAGATGGCTGCTGATAAAAAATAACAGTAGTCAGACAGCTCAGCAAAGTAGTCATACCGATCAGCAGGAGAGCAGGGGGCTAGGCTTAGGGAACTGTTTCAAACCATTAAAAATCATGAGAATATTTTTAAATCTTTAAATTTACGTATATTGCTAAGTTGCTTGAAATTATGTTTACTTTTCAAAAAGCTATGTTTGTGTGGAGTTCCCCTTTAAGGTTCTTTGATATAGTAGTCCCCATTGTTTAGCAACAAATATATAGAATGGTATAGTCTACCTTTACGTGAAAAATCAGGATGAGTAAATCTGTATGCAGGCAACAGAACATTTCAATACCTCTGATCAATGTGTTTGAGTGCCAGTAAGGTCAACAAAAACTTCATTTGAATTTAATGGTTATATTTTTTGTTCAGTAACTGCAAATAGATAATTTGTTGACAATGTTTTTATCTTATAGGTTAAAGCCATGAATCTGCCTCATCCACATAGTTACTGAAACTATTTTGTTTTAAGCAGCTTAGCAAGTATCAGCAATAAAATATGCACTCTGCAGCCCTGCTGGATCTTGGATGGCAGCCCATATGGCCAAAAACCACATATGAAAACCTTGTTCCTGTAAGTATTCACCTTCAATACTATGACTGTGTGTAATATGTAAGGGTAGGCAGCAAATGCCATGAAAGGATCGCAATATCAGGGATAGCAAGGTCCCTTGGGGATACAGATGAGGAGGATTGCCACTGCTGTTGGCAACACAATTGCAGAAAAGAACAATGGGTAATAAAATCCAGAATTATGATCTTCTAGCAGAAGCTCTTTCAAGCGTTACAGCGGAGGTTCCCAAGTGGTTATGTGGCCTGAAAGCAGTATTGGATGAAGGAACCCTGTCTGCAGGTAATTATTATTTGCTATCCTAGGTTGCCTTAAGACTATTGTAGGATAGTGTTTTAGACAACCTTCTTTAGTCCATATAGAGAGCCAAAGATCAGCAATTAAACCAATGGAACTTAGCTGTATTGTGATAAAGACAGACTGGTCAAAAGTAATTTTACTTTTTGCAAGGCGTTACATTGGTTGATCTAGAAATGTTGGATCCCCCAAGTCTGCTTAGTTTAACAACTAAATAACGTATTGACTAATGAGAAAATAAATAGTGCAATTTGGCATACAATATAATTGAAAATAATGTAATAAATTTGACAGTGCATCTTACAAAGGGGTTTAGCAAAAACAATGATTAATGTGTACCTCATGGTAAGTGTCCTCCAATTCTCCATCATATATCCAGCGGTAAAGAAAGTTAACAATGGGATGGGACACTAAGCCAAGGATGTGCTGCACCAATGAGCGCATGTATGGATCGCCTGTTTTCGTATAGGCATGTACAGCTGATGCCAATTCACCTCCTTTCCTTCCTGAAAAATAAAACGTTTATTTATTTATTTATTTTAAATGGCATCTGTAAAAACAGGAGGAAAAAATTCACAGACAGAAAGGTGAGATGCATGCTTGTACAGCAAACCAGGATTTGAAAACATTGAGCAGCAGCTTTAACTGTATCAAAGAAAATGGCAAAATATAAAAAACACTTGAGAAAATAAAGTATATAAAATAGTGTGAATTACACATTTTTACCTGCTATGAAGTTGGATTGTATACTGCTCCTACTTGGCAGATAAATCTCTGCCACTGCAGTGAGAGAAGAGTGTATTTGCATTGAAGTGGGCTGTATATCTGCATACTGCATCTGCCCTTTCCCTTCTTATATTAAATGCATATGGGGTCTGGTTTGCAAATATACCATTTACAAAGAGGTAAATACAGAAAATAGATGTTTTATAGGACTTTTTACGTCTGATTAAAATGAGGGTATTTCTATCATAACACAAGTTATTTGGATCAATGAGATTAAAGTTCAAAGTCATAAGAAGTTGACAGAGTGTGCAAAAGGTCAACACACATATACAGTAGTAGGTGTTTAAAAGGAAATGAGAATATTCCTGAAGAGATGAAGAGATAGTTGTGAAATCACTGCAGTAGGTATGAAAACATCCTCCCTACATCGCAAGAAAAATGGATAAGGATCTGGTCATGACCATTATGTGCTATGTTTACAGCAACTATACAGCAATCACCTATACCCAGTTTTAAGTATTAGACCCCTCCAGCAACACAACTAGACCTTAAATACAGCTCAACATGTCTACAGGATGGGTGATATGACCAGCGACAGGCCAGGTTCGCAATCTTGCATGGGTACCAAATGGTCCACTACTCCCAATAGACACACCATGGGGGAGAGTACTTGTGGGTAGTCTAGTGTGTTTGCTAGTGTGTTTGCTAGTGTGGCCATTGTTTGCAACCAAAATTCAGCTATTGCTGGGCATTCCCAGATCATGTGTAAGAAATTGGCTGTATTAGTCCTACACCTGGGACAGGCTTCATCCTCTCTCTTACCCATTTTCTTTAGTTTTTGGGAGGTTATGTAGAGCTGGTGGAAGACCTTGTATTAATTAATCTGCTAGTGTTTATATTTCCAGTGGCTTCAGAGGTTGCTACATAGTTGGCAAGATTTGCTCCCATTTAGCTGAAAGAACATTAATGGGGTTTGGCAATGAGGACTAGCTATCAATCGGCATTCCATCTGACCACAAATGTGTTCAAGTTAAGGTCAGGCCTCAGTACAGGTCAGTCTCTTACAATCCCATTTCAAAAACATAAGACCTTGTTTTGTGGACAGATGCAACTACGAAGCACAGAATGTAATTGCTGCATTAAGGCTTTAATTGGATCCAGAAGCACTAAGCAAACCATACAACAGAGCCCCAGATAATGTCTGTGAGGCATTGCTACAGCTCTAGAATTCAATCTTGCCACTACTTCAACTGACCTGTATCATTGTGCATGGTAATACTAGGCATGTGCTTGTGATGAAAACCGATATTTTAAGCTGGGGATACACCAAATCCAGGATTCGGTTCAGGACTCTACCAAGATTCTGCCTTTTTCAGCAAGATAAATCCAAGTACCTGGCTGCACCAAATACAAAAAATAACTTGACTTTTTGTCACACAAACAAGTGAAAAATGTTTTAATCGCGTACTAAAGAGCGATTCTCTTGCTTTTTCCACCTAATTTACATATGCAAATTAAGGTTCAGATTCGGCATTCAGCTGAATCTTCACAAAGGATTTCGCTGAAGCCTAAAATCGTGGATTTTGTGCATCCCTGTTTTAAGCTGAAGAAAAATCACTGTAGGCCTGATTTTTCTTTCAGGAAAAGCGAGCCATCAAACTTAGGACTTGTGATTTGTAAGCTCTTCATGCTTCCACACTTCCTCTATACAAGTTTGTTTACTTTGCAACATAATTGCTGATGCTCCTAGACAATTCCACTTCACAATCATTTAATTTACAAAATATCGGGTAACTGCCATCAAAACAATTTTGTTTTCTTTTTTGTGCCACAAGTAGCAATTTGAGTTATGGCCAGTAAAGGCCATATTCAACTAAGAAACCTTTGCAGCTCTAGATCGCTTGCGTATTATTATTATGAATTTAAAGTACACTACTAGTTCCATTCTTTTTATCTTTACACGCAGAACATTTTTGAGAGCTCTTGTATTCTAAAGAAAACGGACATGTGGAAATAAGGAAAGAAATGCTGTATCCTGTGTATTCTTTAAAAATAACAATCCATACCTTCTTAATTGTCATTACTAGACTAGATGCTCAGTGTACAATGTAGGGCAGCTAAATATAGGATAGTGAAAATTTTGCAGAAAACTAAAAATACATCTGTCATGGAAGGGAACAGATGTGAAAGAAGTTGACTGCAACAAGATTAAGAAATCTATTTCACAAATAAGACTTTCTTTTCCTTACATTTTTAGATATATAGTTATTGAATCATGTGCAAACACATGCTGAAAGCCACAGGCAGATTTTACCTGCAATCAGCTACAGACAAGCTGCTTGGTAATATCAGTGCTACGAAACAAGTTGGCGCTATAAGAAATATATGTTAATAATATTGTTTGCAGTGTGGAAAAAGAAGTAGACTACAAAACGATTTGCATCTAACAAGGAAAAAATAAAACCTGTTTGTATAAAGGACAATTACGTGTCCAATACAGATTCGGGTTTTATGATTAAGAATAAAGGGTGAGATGGAAGAGGTAATTTTTAACATATTTAGCTTTCCCTCACCTTGGCAGTGATCCACTAGTGCTGCAAGGGTCTTCAGTCTAATTTTTGGGTCATATGTCCAGACCAATAGGCGCCGAAGAGTTAAACTGCTTTCCAGTCCCAAATTCACACCTTGATCATCTTCAACCTGTAACTAATTTAAACAGAAAATGCATTTGCTTATTGACTTAAATATCAAGCTATAAGAAGGTTCTCTAAGGTCCAGTTGCAGCAATGTATTTTCAGGATTTATTCTTTCAACCATAGTGATATCCTTCCCAGTTTTGTAAAGAGAACATTAATATTTTACATGTGGGCTACCTATATTCTAAACTTGAAAGTGATAGACAAGGATATGGCTAATAGTTTTCATGATCCATAAAATGTAGGCATTGTCTCTGCATTGAAGAGCATTTTATCAGCTTGTTTAGCTGACCATTCTATGGCCAGCCAATCAGAGACAATGGCTGCTTAAACAATGCAAAACCTGTGTTCTCTGTAAAAAATTCTTTTATAGAAGCTTGAGAAAATATTTCCTTAATGAATTAGTAAAATAGAGAAGATATAACAGACATAAATAAACTGAAGATACTGTATATACACCTATTAGTGCTATTATCAGGACACACTAAGGGGCAGATGTTTTAGTTCATTATAAGTTCAATTCGAATTTAAACTGAAAAAATCATTTTCAAGGGCATTTTTTTGTCAAAACTCAGAGTTAAAAAAAAAACATTTATTATCTTCTGAAGCTGGAAATAGCTTGAATCCTACAATACTCCAGCTAAAATTGGTTGTGGCCATGTAGAAGTAAATGGCAGGTCACTTGAACCATTTGAAGATGTTACTAGCCTTCATGACGTTCAAGCTTTTTTTCTGTGTGGGTTTCCCCTAAAAACATCATTCTAGCAATTCAAGTTTTATCCCATTGAAAATGCGACTAATTGGGAGTTGTCGGGCTGTTCACCTCAAAAGTTTTTTCCATTTCAGTTTTTTCTTAAATTGGAGTTGTGAGTTCATTAGAGGTATAAAAAAAACCTCACAAAGCTCTAAAATCCGACTTAACAACTCCATAAATGAACTATGGTATGAAGAAACCAGAAATGATGACTTAGTGTGGTATTTGTCATTGACATTCTGTTCTCCCAAATGTTTTTGTATTTATTTGTATTATATTGTATCCATTTCATTTATATAGCACCACCAATGTACACAAACGGGTAGAGTAAAAATACATAAATCTATGCTTAAGTATTACTCAGTTGGGATGAGGTTCCTGTCCCAAAGAGCCTACAATCTATTTCGAGATGGAAACAAACAAAACGTTTGATAATTGTGTATAGTACGCATTCTCTTTTGCAATCTGCAGACAAAGTAGTGTGGCACAGAGTGCTATAAATACACTGCATTTACAGATTCTCTAAGTCAACTTTCATGATGTTCTTGAAAAAAGTATTATTCAGCTGCAATGTATAATATTTTGAGGCTTAATTACGGTATTTTAATTATTTGGCCAAGTTTCCTGAGCAGAGAGAAAGTCAGGCAAAAAAATACATTTTAGCTCTGTAATGGGAATGAGAAGCGAAAAAAACATTTTGATTGTAATCTCTGTATTTGTTGAGTTGTCCATAAATTAAAATGCATGTAAAACTTAGTATGTTTGGATCGAAGTTCCCAAAAGACATTTTTGTTTAGATAATTTACAAATCAAAAATGGCTGGTCATACTTTACCTGAGAATGCAAAACGGAGAGAAGACGGTAGTATTCTTTGAGCTCCTGATGTAATGCAGCACAGAAACTCTGGAGGGACAAGATTCACCAAAATATTACTATATGCTCATCTCATTTACTTTTTTAGCTTACTATGCAGCAATATGCCAAATGCAGTGCAAGGGTAGAAGATGGAAATATTGACCAATAATACACAGATTTTGGTATGTTTGACGAAATGCACAAGGGACTAAAAAATATAAAGTGGTTAAAAATGAATGCATGTATCTTCTGAATCAAAGGAGACCGACGTCTTTGTTTTGAGACACTAAAAATAACAGAAGCATAATAAGCCAATCTACAGCTGCATCAGCATTTCTAGACCAATACTTGTTAACCACAAAGATTCTACTCAGGGTTTTTTTTTTATTTGATTATTATCCTTCCATTGGTATGCAGCTGCTGTTGGACTATATTTCCCAGCATCTACACAGTACCTCAGTGCTTGGAGTTCAACTAGAAGGGTTGCACAATTATGCATTTTAATATTTCTTTGTGTGAAAAGTACATGAATCGAATTACACTAGATAATTCTCAATACTTCAAAAGTTGACCTTCAATTTTAAGTTATTAGCCCTTAAATAAACTCCTCACTCCTTTCTGAAAGAAAAAAAGATCTGCTTTGAATATTAGCATGTCACTGAATATGTAATTTGTGTACCTAACCAAAGCAAATGGGGTCATGCGGGGTAACCCATTTGTCTGTGTTGCACTAGTCATACAGAGAACCTCAATAACTTCTGCAGATAATACTGGTAACTTCACACTATGTCACTGCATATTACATTTTGTTTTCATAAGCAGCTCTTTGTGAAGAGCCATCCCAGTGCTGGCAGTAGTTTGGT
The DNA here is from genome assembly GCA_024363595.1 of Xenopus borealis. NCBI lineage: Eukaryota > Metazoa > Chordata > Amphibia > Anura > Pipidae > Xenopus > Xenopus borealis. The sequence goes on along the minus strand of CM044433.1, from coordinate 115,649,425 downwards.
TCCAGAATAGTAATTTTGATGCCAATTCTATGTTAAATAAACACTAAAACATTAAGGAATAACTAATAATTATCATATTTGAATTTATAGACAGTAGTGTGATTTGACACAATTTCCATGGACAAATGCATTCTCTGAATTCAGCAGCACCATCTAATAGCTGGTCATGAATAGACTAAGCTTTTGTTGTATATACACAATACCTCTGTGAGTGTAAGCAACATACCCCCCTATATGACCATAGGCTCTATACTCATGTAGTGGCGTTGAGCTACAGTGGATTACATACCTGCCCAACAAGTCCAAATGCACGATCCAGGCTCCTCTGGTCTGTGTATTTTCTAATTTTATTGTGAAGCCATCCAAGTTCTGCAAGTTTGCTTGTAATATCTTTCAGGGATTTTGATAGAGCTACCTAAAAATCATAAAAACACTGGTGTGGTACATGATTTATAACTAAAGTACTGAAATATTATTTCACTGTTTATTATTTTAGTAAAACCCATCAGTGACAGATGAAAACCAACAACATACTATATACATTTTATGATTTATGGGCTGTGTGTTAATACACTGTATTAAACAATCCTGAGCAGTCAGCCAGAAAACATCCTAACCTTTACCATTACTTTAGATACATACAGCAATAAACCATAGGGTGGGGGTTTCCAAGGAGAAATTGTTTGTTAGAAATTTGCAAAAAAAATAATAATAATAATAATGCTAAAATGACTACAACTACAAAACAGGATATTTTCCAGTGTCTATACAGTAAACCCCTATTTACACAAAATACTATGGATCAGGCAATCATTTAGCCTTTGGAATCTTCAACACCAATGATTGAATGGTATGTCCTCTAACTGCTTTATTGAGCAGCATGAACAAAACTTCCACACTTACTTTTTGCCTAGATTTAGCAGTTAATAAAGTCACCTTCTGCTGTACAGATCTGTGGATTTATGTTGAGAAAGCACAGCAACATCAGAAGCAATTTTTTCCTCAATGATACAGCTTAGAAGGCATTTCAAGTTCATGTCGGTCGATGATCACGGTCGAAAATAATGTGCGGCAATGATTTAAAAGTTAGGGATCATGCCAGACATTTCCCAATGATAGTCGTACCATAAGCACTGGGTATTCACGTTCTACAGAATGTAGCCTGGTGAGTCAAAATCCCTCTTACTACAAGAATTAATATTTCTTTTACTGTACACACAATCACAGGATTATTAAATCACTGAACATTAGTCTCAACATTTTGTCAGCGGGGCCATTATTCCTGAATGCAAACAGAAATAAAATTATCTATCTCTCTCTAAGGGAAAGTTGTATTTACACTAGGTAAGTCTATCTTAAGTACTTGGGAAGTGTCATAAAGAGTTTGTCCTAAATCACATAATCATTGACACAACAGTTCTCATAGGTTTTTTTTTATTAAAATGTGTTAGTCTTCATCTAAAAACCTTAAAATTGGTCACCTTAAAACAGCACATTTCAGAGTAGTTATACCTTGTGTACACTGGATGGCAGTACAATTCCACAGTTTATACATTTTATGATAAGATTTCTGGAAACTGTTTCATGGTGATATTTATCAGTAAGAAGGGCAAAATCCTTAATCCATTGCACTTTCTGTTAAGTAGATGTAACAATTAACCATTCAGAGTACCACCATTTAACTATTTCAACATAATGTTCAGTCGAGGTTTAGAAGAAAAGTGTTCTTCCCGATGAGGTTAAAAGAACTTCTGGTGTAAATTAATTCCCATAAGGACACTTTGACTTGATACAGAAATTTTTATTTAATTCTGGTTAATGGTTCTTACATTTCTTTACCTCTAAAATCCAGGAGTAGTCAGGACTAGTGAATAACTTACATTAGCATAAACTTACAGTAATATTAGTGCACAACTCAATTCTTTTACCTTGTCATCTACTTTGTAGCAGTTTTCAGAATTGCACATTTTAACGAATTTCCCATCAATTCCCTGGAACACATACAAAAGGTCTCTCACTAAAGATGTTTCTGTTATTTCGACAGACCCTAGAACAAGAGGAAAAATTTGTATATGTTTGGGCTTATTGCAGGAGGAATAGATTTGCTCTAAAAAAAATGGAAAATAGGACTCTATGCTAAAAGAAACTCATCTATAGATTATGCATTGAATTAACTTAATCTGACTCTGAATATGCTAGAACATACTTGATGTATCCAATGTACAAAAAGATGGTTGCATGGCTCACAGGAGAAAAAATATTACTTAGGGGCAAATTTACTATTATTCAACAATTCAAAGGCTAAAAGCCCTCAAATTTGCTCGAAATTCGGTAAGCATTCGACTATCGAATGCTTATCGAATGGTTTTAGGCTACTTTTACCTTGATATTCGATCGATCGAGGAGTTTGATTGTATGAATGGTATTCGAGCAGGTGATAAAAAAAAAAAGCCTATGGGGGGCTTCCCATAGGCTTCTATAGCAATTCGGTAGGTTCAATCTGGCGAAGTAGGTAGTCGAATAAAATTTTAAAGTTAAAGTACTTCGATCATCGAATGGTCAAATTATCGAATATGCAATCATTCGATCGAATTTTCTGTATTCGATGATCGAAGTGGCCAGATTTGCATATTCGAACATCCGATTAAATCATACGATCGGCATTCAATCGAATTTGATCCAACTTCGATCTATTCACGTGAATTTAGTAAATCTGCCCCTAAGTGTTTCTATTTATTGAAGTTTTCATTTCACTGTACCCAGCAATACTGACACTCTTTAAAAAATATGTGGCCTTGGGGAAAACTGCGATTCAACAATTATGTCCTCCTTTATGGATTTAGCCATGGGATTTTATCAACTGCAAATGTTGGGAATCTATCAAGCTTCAGTTCTGCACATGGAACCTCAACATGGTCATCAGTGGAAGACAATTATTCCCTCTTTTTTCCAAGCCTAAACCACTAGCGAAACATGCAAGGAGCCAGAGCTGCTTATCTTTTCTCACCACTTGAGTCTCCTTCTCTTCTAGTCCTTGGCATATTTCGTGATACTGTATTGGGAAGGCCTTTGGTGGTAGTGCTTTGTTGTGTTGGCTGCGGACCAGCAGCTAAAGTCCAAGCAAGGCGAGACCCTAACTGCTGACGAAGTGCATCTCCCATGTTCGGAGTTTGATAAGACTGTCTGAAAAAAAAACACCACAACAGACTTATTATTGCATAACATTATTCTGCAATCAAAGATCACTTTTTAATATGCTTTTTAATCACCACAAAATATTGCACAACAGTTCTTAAATGGATTACCACTATTTTTTATTTATATATTAGTAAATCAATTTTATATCCAAGCTTTAATGATTACAGAAAATATGTTGGGTAAAGGACTATTAGATTTTCTCTACTCCTATTGCAGTACATTGATAAGGGCTACTTGCAGTGTGCAGGATTCAACAGGTTGTATGCAAAGTTCAGAGGATAAAAAGTAAAAAGATGTAGTCTAAAGCTGGCCATAGACGCAACGATCCGATTGTACGAATCGAGGATTTGTATGATTTTCAGATCTTGTGTGGAGTATCCAGACATTTGTCTTGCCACGCAAATAGGTCGTTCAGTGGATTGGACAGGCTTTGGGTCAGCTGCCAATAATATCTCTGCATGTATTGCTAACCTGACGATTTTCAGTAGGAGACTGTCACCAGCTTTGTCGGACATAAACTTCTATATGATGGGGAGATGGGGATGACCGATGTTCGATCGGATCTTTGTGTCTATGGCCAGCTTAAGAGCTGTGATTTGTACATGTCAAAAACAACACCATAAATATAACAGGAGATATTTTTTTTTGCAGAAATCCACCCTGTGCGCACAGTGACAAGCAGATTCCCCTCCGGTGCACACTTACAGCACATCTTTTTTTGGTGGTTAATTCCGAATGTTTTGTCTCAGGCACCCAAAAATCTGGAAACCTATGAATGCTCAAGACTACAAAATGAATGTGCCAATGCTCTAAGCAGAACAAGTAAGGCTAAAGGCTCCTATTACTGTACAATCTTAGGCTCTACTTTTGCCTCACTGCAGTTGCACAAAGGGCCTCTTTTACTACCAACTCTGCAAGTGTAACAAGCAAAACCAAGAAAACTTGTTGCAATGGTAAGCCATTCTCAACTAAACATCTAGCACATGAATGTTTAATTTGCCACTGTGCAAATAACTCGTGTTGGAACGTGATCTGCAGGTTGGACCTACAATGGGCCAAGCAATCGTCACTTGACAGTGAGGGCTTATTCTAGCACGTCAGAATGTAGGATAATTTGCAGTGAAGCAGTAGGACAACACTACCAATTTAAAGTGCACAGGTCAATTACATTCATGGACAAGGAAAGGCAAAAAAATAAAAGCCTATTTTTACTTTCTTTAAAGAAAAAGAAATCTATGTCCAATATATTCTAATTAAAAAATGTGTACTGTTTTTATAAGAAACTTGACTGTATGCAGTGAAATTTTCCCTTCATTTACCGCTGTGGATAGGAATTGTCAGACAGTCCCTAACTGCTGGGCAGGGAAACAATCATACTTATGAACAGCAGGAGGAGCTCCTGCCTTACTTCACAGCCATGCAGAACTCCAGCAGCTTTGTTTGTCTGTAGAGCAGGTGGCTACTGCGTAGAGATTTGTATTGGATTTTATATTTGCCTTTACATTCCATTAACTGTTTCCAACTCCAGCTGCAGGGACAAAGATCATGGAGCCATATTTAAATAGAAAAACTGGGATTCTATTTGGAGGATATTTTGCAGCATCCACTGGTTCTGGAGTGTTGAAAAGTTTGTATTAAACCATACAAAAACTATAAACTCCACATTAGATTACATGACAACACAGGACCCAGTGCAGTCTGTATAGTCTGATTATTAATCAGTCTTGCTGTATCGGCTTCTGGCAGATATTATTTGACTTGTGCTGTTTTCATCATTTAGGACGATCTCCAAGCTGCCCAGATCACAGTGTCTTGATCTTGCAAAGATGTTTAACAAAGTTACAAGATGACAGCCCCCTGTGCCCAAATTTGAAAGCATACATCATTTGTTTGATTAGGCTTGTGGTGCAGTAAGTTCATGTTTATGTTTGTATACAAAATACAGCATTTCTAGCCTTAATCTATTTCCTTGTTTTTCTTGGACTTTCCTTGTCCTTTAACAATTAACCAAAATTACAGGGTTCCAAATTGATTCTCTAGAAAAGAAATAAAAACACTTTTGTACATGGCTAGTCCTCACCTCACAAAAATATATCAAATAGGGCCTTCCTTTTTCAAATCTTGATCACTTAAGGCATTTTGCCATTTTCCACATTAAACTGCAAATAGTAACAAAATTTCCATTAATGTGAGACAATGTTAAATGCTATTTTGTGAATTTCTTTTCCCCCACAGACCAGTGTTTTCTAAATTATATCTATAATGAAATCGAAACAGCTTAGTTTCCTATAACAGCAATTTCCTTTGTGACTGTATTAAACCTCACAATCATAAATGGACCCCGAGAAGTCTCTTGCTATACATTTTAAAGATCTCAACTTAGTCAACATAATAACTGATTTTCAAGTAAAGTCTGCATAAAAACTGCAACAACATACATGTCACATTGAGGATTGAACACATCTTCAGCTAAGAGCAAAAAGACATTGTTTCCCCATTGTTGCCTTTAAAAAGTTTGGCATCAGATTTTTTCCTACATGAGCATGTTAGCATTTTCAGTACAATTACAGCAACTTACACACTTACCCTTGAATAAAGGACTGCGGTGTTGGCCCATTTAAAGCATACATGCCAATACTACCAATTCCACTGCTGCCCATGCTTGCAGCATTCTGTGCACACTGCACATTCCGATCCTGGTAACTGATCTGGAGGCTCTGTGGCCTGGCATAGTAATATGGTGTGGAATGGGCATCACGAGGCAAGGCCTGGGCAAACAATGCAGCATAACTAGAGGTCTGCAATAAAAGAACAAGGAAAAGTTGTACACAGAATGTGCAAGCTTTCATCTGTTTAATCAACATTTTTTAATTTGAATATACCGTTTAATTAATTAGTTTTGTGACTCCTCGAACTATAGTCCAGTTATAAGCAGCAGGTTGCATTTGTAGCCATCTGTTTTGTATATCAAGTTGTTAACGCAAGCCCACATTTGGGCAGATTTCACCAGTAATCTTTCATTAGTTCCTCGGTAAAAGGAACTGCATCTCTGAAACTCCTCTTCATATCCTGCTGTTCTGATAGTTCAGGCGGTTGAACCGAAAGAAGTAAACAATGCAAAGATGGCCACGCATGGGTATGGCCTCTAGGGCAGTATTTGTTAGTTGTGTGCAATTCAGGCCAGCGTATGTCCTCCTTTAAGGTCAGTTGTAAAGTAAACAATTCTCTGTTATATTTATTTCATGCCAGCGTAGTGGGCCAATAATCACACCTTCTAATGAAGGTATGCCTGGATAATACTCGAGTCCCTCTAAATCTTGAGTGAATTCATTCCCATTTAGTGTGACTTGTTATGTAAGCATAAAAGCAGCACCTAGCTGTTGTGGAATACTAGCTCTAGAGATTAGGCTTATGTTAAACAGTTTTATATTATCCTCATCTTCTAGTGCTCTTGACCGAAGGACATACTTGACATAATGCAACCATATTGGTAGTGCCTAAATACTATGTTTCCTTTTCAGATTTGTGATCTCTTTTGCACCAGTATTTAGATGTTGCTTACCAAAGAGCCAACTCTTATTCATAGATATTTAAATATTTTTTTCTAGAACAGAAGAATGTTCGTAATTGGCTACACACCTTATTTGGCTGCTTCCGAGGATCTTCACTAAGGCTAAGCAAGAGGTAGAGTATAGACCATCTGTTTTTCAAAACACCCTGAAAGGAAAGGACATTTTTTTGAATTTACATATTTAGCCATGGAATACATTACCTTTCTTCTGGATATACATTCAGTAGGGAAGAAAACACCATACTGGTAGTTCCATAAATTCTCTGTTTCCCTTTCCGATTTGTGATCTATCTTGCACCAGTATTTACATGTTACATATCAAAGAGTAAACTGGCATTCCATAAATGAGGATGAGTTTGGTGGAAATGTAGTCACAGCATGGAGAAAAAACTGCACTGAATACTTTAAACATTTTCAAGAGATATCAAACTTATTAGAATAATGGACAATCCTGCACATACTCACAGTGTGGCTTTAACATACAGAACTGCACAGCAGAGGAACCCCAATGATTTTCTAAATAGGTACCTGAATAAAGGTATAAATGCCCATGGACAGCTATCCTAAATAATTCACAAAGCAGACACAAATGCTTTTGTAAAATTACAATGAGCACAACAAAATTTAAATGTTATCAGAATTAGAATTCATAGGTGCCTAGCTGTAAGAATCAAACTGGAAAATTTAATTCAGGCATACTGGGCACTTAATGGCATTTTCAAGTACAAATACATCAATGCGAAGAACTACTTAACCGTTTTTCAATTTCTTCTAATCAATGGTGCATTTGCCCTTCAACTGGAAAACACTGATAGACTGGAAAGGTTAAAAGACCAGAAGATAAATCAAAATTGCTAACTTAGATCAAACAAATACCCTTATAAATAAATCTACACTATTGAATGTGTTCCTTCATGTTAAAAATAAAATAAGAACAAAAGCAATTAAATGCAGGAAGCTTCCTATTAACGCAAAAGGTTTTTGCAGGTTTTAAAACAGTAAAAATCCTCACCACTTATAACAGTTAAAATGACCTTCCTGGGTCTTGGCCGTAAGCTTTACATGGTATGTGGAGACAGGTCACTGTGCCTTCAAGCACAACAGCCATTTATTACAGCTGCCTATTGACAACAGTATAATTTTAGTTAGTTCGTAAGTGCAACAACTTGTGATTGATTAAACATATACTGCGGTCAGTAAGAAGTCCATAAGCAATGGTTATGAATTATAGATGAGTTAACAGTCAGGTAAGTAACAATATGCAGTTTTTTTTGTCTCTCTTCTCTTTTATCTTGCTGCACTGTGTTAGTAGTAAACATGCGACATGAAGCAGATCAAAGAGAAACCCAAAACCATAGAATCTAGGCCTAGGACATTGACAAGGGTCCTTTTTACGCTGGCACCATCAATTCTACAGTGGGTGGTTAAAGGGGTTACATTTCTCCTTTCCCATATTGCTCAGTTAACAGCCTTCACCATAAACACAGGCTCTTGAGAAATGTACTTCCTAGAGGTGCTCCAAAATCATCATTTATATATTGACGATTGGAGCTTTGAACATTTAAATCCTCATCAAGCCATGAAGGTTCAGTCTTTGATTTTTTATGTTTTGTCTTCTAAAATTGTTTTAAGATCATCAAGCTTGTTCAAGATAGCCCCAGCAATTCTCAAGGGGATGGTCCTGAATCTACAAAGTTGCCCTTTTTTCGTCATTGGTCTTTTGTAACTCAACTTTTCACAGATATCCCTTTGGACTGGCATTTTTGGTTCCCAGAGAAACTCTGCTCCATTTTTTTTCTCCTAGCCTCTTCTCCTGAGCTCAGCTTAACCACCACAGTTATCAATGCAGGCAGAACTTTTTATGAAGCCTGCATTCCTGATTGCATGGGCTTTCAGCACAAAACTGCTGTTTGCAAATTTAATGTCACTGATGACCTGTCAGAGGGAAAATGGTCACAGGACAAAAACGGTTATTTGGCTTAGAAAAATGTGATGGTGCTGGTGAGGGGTATATGCAGTACAAATTATATGGTTCAGGTGAGGTAGATGTGCCCAACTTATATATATGGTAGGAGAATGTAGGGTTTGTATGTTCTCTAAAATCAAAAGGCCAAATTGAGAAAGCTACAATGTTAAAATAATACACAACTTTATAAAAGAATACTTTATAGCATAAGTGAATTAGAAAATTAATTTCAATCAGATGTAAAATTGTGTCAATAAAATAGACTAGAGCCCCTGTTTGATTTGGTTAATGTGAACAGTTAGGCCACTAAAAACATAAATTTCGTATTGATGGAATTTTTACCTATTCAGAAATTTAAGGTCAACACAAATTTTTAAAAATGTATTCAGATGAGAGAACATATAGAATAATACATACATATATAATGTGAAAACATTTATTATGCTTTCAGGAATAGTAACGGCATCATTTACAGAAGCTTCCAAGAGCATTAAAGAATAATTCAACCCTGTAAAATAAAACTGTAACCCCCCCCACCCCAAGTAGACCCCTCCCTCCTCCCCCCAGGGAAACGTCCCATACTTTATACTTAACCCTCGATGCAGATCCACGAAGCAGAGTTACGCACAGCCATCCTCAACCACTTCGGTAAGCTGACTGGGAGAGCAGCGTATTGGCGCATGCGAAGTTGGAGCATTTTGCCAGTCTGCAATAACCGCACATGTGCCGAAATAGAACTCTGCTGCGTGGATCTGCATCAATATAAAGTATGGGCCATTTCCCCGGGGGGGGGGGAGGGGGGCAGTTAGGCTGGGGTGAGGAGGGAGGGGGGTCTAAGTGCCGTGGGGTGTATTGTTTTTTTTTTACAGGATTGAATTCTCCATTAAAGGGTGCGAAATTATGCCATAGTGATCATTCAACAAGCACTTGCATCTGGGGCATGTATGTACCCTGAGCCTCATGCCAAATTAAAATTCAGCACAAGGTGCAGAGGGCAGTGCTGGTAGGCACAAGGCAGCCCTGTACTTAACTTACCGCCTGCCAGCAGAACTAAAACAGCCCTGTACTAAACTTACTGCCTGTCTGTAGTAATAAAACAGCCCTGTACTAAACTTACCTCCTGCCTACAGTATTAAGATAGCCCTGTACTAAACCTACCACTTACCTGTAGTACTATAACAGCCCTGTACTAAACTTACCACCTGCTTGTAGTACTAAAAGAGTACTACCATAGAACTTTCCTGGCCTGATTCCATTATACATACAATCTGATCACCAACAAATGGTCTCCAACAAACTGAGTGAAATGCATTGGACAGACATATTCAGTTTGAAGCAATAAACTAAAATCCAACTGCATTACATGATAGGTGGTGATCCAAGCATACACAGTCAAGCAAAACACAGAAAGAAATGTACCTGTGACTGAAGCTTTCTGTGAAGTTCTGAAAAGAGAGCACCGTCTGCTTCCCTCCTCTGTCTCACAACTGTCAAAAGGAAGAAAAAAGTTCTTAAACTTTGCAGGAGATTAAATGTATGTTTTTTTTATTAAAATATAAATGCTCACCTATGAATTTCTGTTTTCCTAGTAGGGTTAGATTTGACCTCCAATTTGCCTAAAAGTATCCCTGCTGCAACTTTTTATATACCACACATCAGAAAAATAGAATAAAAGCAAACAATAAAGGTGGCCATAAATTATTTTTTTTTATCAGGGACTGACTATTTTGGTTTAAGGTTGCACGTTTTTAACTTGAGTGTGCATTTTTAATAAATTGCTTGGATCCATATTGGTGGCAAAACAATCCTATCGGATTGTCTTATTTTTTAAATGATTTTTAGCAGACTAGCAGGCATGGTGATCCAAATTATGGAAAGACACCTCATCTGGAAAACCCCAAGTCCCAAGCATTCCACATAACAGATCTCATTCCAGCAAAATGTAAGAAAGCTTTCAGTGTCTGTAACATGCGTCTGAAAATTAGATTACATACATTCTTTCTTGATTTTTTCGGCCACAAGAAATTCATCTCTTTCAACAGTGGGAGCAAAGTTGCTGCCGATTACTCGAACTGCGTACTGAAATTGCTGGGCCACATCCGCTGAAAAAATAAACAAATATGTTATGCCAATATCATTATCTCTGCTTTAACATTTATAAATACGAAAATTACCATAGAATGCTTCATTATACAGACAGATACACGTTAAAGCAATCTAGAGAAGGCTAAATATCTGGACCTCTCCCAAAAGCCCTGCATACAGCTCCATTACAATCAGACTGCTGGCCCAGGGGCCGAACAATCGATCTGTCTGATTTGGCCCGTCATGTAGTTTGGCAAAAAGACTGTCATTTTGTGGATCTTTATGTGTATGGTCAGTTTTAGTAACCATTTTTTCAGTTAAAGGGATCCTGTCATGAAAAAATGCATCAGTTAATGTTGCTGTTCTAGAATAATTCTGCTTTGAAATCCATTTCTCAAAAGAGCAAACAGATTTCATTTTGAAATCTGACATGGGGCTAGACATATTGACAATTTCCCAGCTGCCCCAAGTCATGTGACTTGTGCTCTGATAAACGTCAATCACTCTTTACTGCAAGTTGGAGTGATATCACCCCCCCCCTTTCCCCCACCCAGCAGCCTAATAACAGAACAATGGGATGGTAACAGCTCCCTAACACAAGATAACAGCTGCCTGGTAGATTTAAGAACAGCACTCAATAGTAAAACCCATGTCCCACTGCGTACTATTCAGTTACATTGAGAAGGAAAAAAAACAGCCTGCCAGAAAGCAGTTCCCTCCTAAAGTGCTGGCACAAGTCACATGACCTGGGCAGTTGGGAAATTGACAAAATGGCTAGCCCCATGTCAGATTTAAAAACTGATATAAAAAAATCTGTTTGCGCTTTTAAGAAATGGATTTCAGTGCAGAAGTCTACTGGAGCAGCACTATTAACAGATGCGTTTTAAAAAAAACATGATTACCCATAACAGTTTCCGTTTAAGGAAGGAAATGGGTCTTAACTCACCTTTGTAAATGGAAAGAACCATCTGTAAATATGCAGAGATGCAAAGAGCCATCACCAGTATGTGAAGCATTGTGTCTGTATTTTCACAATGTTATAGCTTCAAAAATACAGAAATTTCAGTAAACAAAGTGACATCCCCAGAACATGAGACCCTGGAGTCAACTTCAGTTAAGAGTTTTCACTTGGTGTGTCAGTATTGCTTTAAACATATTTCAAACGAATTCAAGATCACATGTAATACCAGCAAGTGTTTTTTATTTAAAACTGGATGCATGCCAAGATCAAGACAAATAATTGCAAGTGCAATATGTGTATGAGCTCAATGATGGTGCATTTTAAAACACAAACAACGCAAAAGTATACCCTAATGTTATTACAAGCCCAAAGATGCAGTTGAAAATAAACAAATATATAGAGTACAGTAACAGGAAACCTAAAACAACATTGTAGCCTTGTTCATATATAAAATGCCTAGTGTGTCAAGTAGAACAGGGGTGTCCAAACTGCAGCCCAGGATAGATTTGACTGCAGCCCAGCTTGAAATTCTTGGTTCTCGATGAAACGTCATGTCCCAAAGAATATAGGAGGAGGGAGGACTCAGCCCATTGCCCAGTTAGTAATAATAATATAATAATAGTTTTCTTTAGTTTTAGATAAAATGCCAGCTTAAAGTGAAACTGTCATGGGAAAACATGTTTTTTTTTTTTTTAAATGCATCAGTCAACAGTGCTTCTCCAGTAGACTTCTGCACTGAAGTCCATTTCTCAAAAGAACAAACAGATTTTTTTTATATTTCATTTTTAAAATCTGACATGGGGCTAGCCATTTTGTCAATTTCCCAGCTGCCCTGGTCATGTGACTTGTGCCAGCACTTTAGGAGGGAACTGCTTTCTGTCAGGCTGTTGTTTTTCCTTCTCAATTTAACTGAATAGTACGCAGTGGGACATGGGTTTTATTATTGAGTTCTGTTCTTAGATATACCAGGCAGCTGTTCTCTTGTGTTAGAGAGCTTTTATCTGGTTACCTTCCCATTGTTCTGTTGTTAGGCTGCTGGGTGGGGGAAAGGGAGGGGTGATATCACTCCAACTTGCAGTACAGCAGTAAAGAGTGATTGAAGTTTATCAAAGCACTGGACATTGACAATATGTCTAGCCCCATGTCAGATTTCAAAATGAAATATAAAAAAATCTGTTTGCTCTTTTGAGAAATGGATTTCAATGCAGAATTCTTCTGGAACAGCACTATTAACTGATGCATTTTGAAAAAAAAAAAATTCCCTTTAAAACTGTATTTGTCTCAGCCTAGATTCCAGGGCTTCAGATATATTAATTTGCCTTCAGTATTGGTTTTCCTCATTAATTACGAATGAGGGCAAGACACGAGGTGATAAGGGCAAATATATTGTACCCTCCATAGCCCCACACAGCTAATTAACAGCAGTATGCCAATTAAATAATAATGGTTCAAAGAATATCAGGCTAAGGGCTGAACTCCACAGATACGTGTTTTTGCTTAGTGCATCGGACCGCGTGTAAATCGTCCGTGGAGTTCAGCCATGAATGGACGGACACCAGTCATTGGTCCGGCCCTCGTTGCAAAAAGTTTGGACATCCCTGAAGTAGAGCTTGTGGTGACCTCTAAATGATCAATTTTTCTCATTTATTTATAGCATCTTTGGAGGATTGCACGATAACAGCTGCAATTCTCTTATAATAGATGCTTTCAAGTCCATGAAACATACTCCATGATGTGTATAGTGCTTTTGTGCTCACAGCTAAACTGATATTTTACATTACCCAAAATGATTACGTATATGAAGGATTTCAGAAAAAATATGCACAGAGGGTTTTAGGGACAGCAATAGGGCCAGTTTTACAAAGCATAATACATTTCCGTTTATAGCTACATTACATTTTTCATAAGACCTCACCCACCATTAGAAAACATATAAATTAGTGAAGCTGTAAGTAAAAAATACATATAGCAAACTACAGAAACCAGCTTATTTAGGGCAGAGACACACTTGGAGATTCGGCGAGATTAGTCCCCCTGGCACCAAAACGCCTCTTCTTCGGGTGACTAATCTCCCCGTACTGCCTTTCTGTCAGCTAGAATCTAAATTGCAGGCGGGACAGCACTCGGAGCGCTTAGTTTTCCAAAGTCGCCTCATGAAAACGAAGCACTCCCAGTGCTATCCTGCTGGCGATTTAGAATTCCGAAGTCATCCAAAGTTTTTTAAAGTCACCAGAAGTTTCCTTGTGCAGCAACTTCGAAAAAAGAAGCGCTCAGAGTGCCATTCTGCTGGCAATTTAAATTCTAGCCTGCGGGAAGGCAGCTCGGAATCTCCCCGAATCTCCACGTGTCTCTCAGCCCTTAGTAAAATTGTGGACAATTTTCAAACTGGTCTTCTTTATGAATCACCACTATGGACTGGTTGTTCGCATGGCTCCAAACCGGAGATCCAGCTTTTTTAAGTGATAAACATCTGTCAACTGACAGGACCCTACACATAAAAGCGATACCTATTCACTTTGAACAGGGGCTGTTTAGAATGTTTTAGCTGCTCCTGCTCAGGAAATGAGTTGGGGGCATCAATAAAACATTTTTAAATAAAACAAATTTACAAATGGATTTATATACAAAAATAATGTATATTCTGTATCATTTTGCTACTTTTGCTGCGTGGACAATTCTGGAAAAATTATTACAGATATTTCATTATTATTCAAACTTTGGATTTTGCCAAAGGCACGGAATTAATTTTAAAAATCCTGTTAAAAGGAACCCTTGTCCCTGATCCATCAGACGTATGATCCAAATAAAATACATACCAAAGCCTCCTTTCAAACAGAACTCTTTCTATGTGAAACTGAATGTGTCATACAAGCCCTGGAACTGGATTGCTCAGTAGTTTTGCACAAACGTGTGCCTCCTAGTCAATATATGAAGACTGATTGGCATCTTAGGAACCACCCAGGCTCCCTGGCAGCAATTTTGTTCAGCTTTTGGACAAAGTAGACGACAGAGAAACATGATGTAAAACTGTGCAATATTAACGACCTATACATACCAACAAGTCAAACATAAGCAAAGATACCTCTTGGCAGAAGTTGACATCAGCAATTGTGATTCAGCACAAACATTGAAAAAAAAAGTGTTTTTAGTTCAAGTGGTTGACAGTTGCAGCTACTTTTTTAGGAGGTTATTAACTGCTTTAAGTGAAAAAGACTTAATGCCTACTACTATACTGCCTCTGATTTGAAAACAAACTAACTAGATCAAAAAAAAATCAGACATAAAAGGTAAATAATACAAATGCCCATGCAGATCTGTAGTATACACAAACCCAATATTATACTTGCTTGCCCTGCCCTGTTTTTCCAGACAACCCACAAGCATACAGAATAAATATAGGTGGTACAACCTGAACAATGGCATGTTTGAACTGTATTTTGTTCTACTGTGATGTACAAACTTTGACTAGCGAGATCCTGCTATTCAATTCATACATAGTTTTTCATATATATTTTTTCACATAGGGGTTGAATTCTCCTTTAAAGGAGATTAAATTATTAGGAGATTAAAGGAATTAAATAACAGTAAAAATCTGTGTCTCCAAAGATGCCCCAGTAGTTTACCAACTTTTTTCTGCCGATTCACTGCACATGCTCTGTGTTGATGCCAATTACTGAGCTTAGGGACCCACTCACAATATACAGTACACATAGACTATAACTGCCCCAATATAAAGCTGATTATTAATACAGATAATTACTACATGGTAGCTAATTTTCTGTGTGATAAATTGCAAAGACCCCTAATCTTCGCTTCTCAACAGCTGCTCAGAGCCCACTGAGCATGTGAGTGTCACAGACACTTTCCAAGATGGTTACCCCCTGTGACAAGTTTGAAGTCCTGGATCATTGCTGCTATTGTCAAGCTGAAACTTTAGGCTGGTGCCATCAGTATATAAAATAAGGAAGTTTTAGTTATTTTCATTTCTAGGCTTTAGTTCTCTTTTAAGATGTGAATATACCCTGTTGCTAAAGGCAACAGACTAGAAATGTTTTCATTGTATGCCTGACTGTATCCAGCCTCATGATAATATAAATATATATACACATTACATGGTGATATGGAATACTTAGGGCTAATCTCACAATCTCATGACTAAACTTCAGCTTGCCTGACTGACCCGAGTTACAGAAAACAAAGAAAAGGTTTTATGTGTTGGTTTGCAGGAAAATTTGTATACAGTTTTAATTGCTGAAAGCAACCTTTATCCCTAAAGTTGGTGCTACGTTAGTTGCTTATCAAAGATACATTTTACACAGATGTTGCCAAACGAGCGGATCTTTGCATCTATGGCCAGCTTAAGGGGTTATTTGTCAGGGGTCAAGCTTGTAAGGTTTTTTATACCATGAATAAACTCACAACTTGAATGGCTGCTGATTTATGAAATAACACGTATGTAGAAAAAAACTTGATTGACTGCAGTCAGGGTGAAAAACAGTTGAATTGAACAAGTTATCGGTGTAAAAAAAACCTTGAACGGCTCAAACTGATCGAGTTTTCTAGCACAAACCACTGAAAAAACTCGAACAACATGAAGGCTAAAAACATCTTCAAATGATTCAAGGGACCTCTGCCATTGACGCCAAAGTGAAATCTCGAAAAATATTATATATATACATTTTTAATCTAAAAAATTTGAATTTTAGTGAAACTACCCTTGAAAAACTCAAAATTTTCGATAAAAACTTAACTCAACCTTTAATAAATAACCACCTTATTGCATACCTAGTAATTAGAAGACAATTGTGTTATTGGTTCAAAGTTAGGATTAACAAAATTTGTTAGTATATGTGAAGAATGTGAGAGGTAAACACTTTGTAAGGGAACTGGCAAAATGTAAAAGGTTAGTTTGTGAAGAAGTTTGAGTAAAACTTTAAAGGAGAACTAAACCCTTCATTAAAAAAAACCCTATAGACCCCTTTCAACCAACCAACCCCCCCCCCCCCCCCCCCCCCCCCCCCGTGTAGCTCCTACCCTGGGCAAATGCCCCTAACTTTTTACTCACCCCTCGTGGCAGTTTCAGGCATCTGATTTCAAGGCAGCCATCTTCTTCTTCTTTGGTAATCTTCATCTATTGAATGGCGTTTCGGTGCATGCACAGTTGGAGCAATTTCGGAGTTCCGGACAACTGCGCATGCGCCAAAACACAGAGAGGGCAAGGGCATTTGGCCAGGGTAAGAGCTATGCTGGGGGAGTGGGTCTATGGGGGGTAGTGTTTTTTTAATGAAGGGTTTAGTTCTCCTTTAAATCTCTCTAAGGTAGGAAAACATGCAAGAAGGATGCTGCTCAAGGGAAGTCCTATTAGGATTGCCACCTTGTGATGCATTCTTGATGATGGCTCTGTAAGTGTCAAGCGTTAAAAACAAGATATATGGGGAGCTGCAGTAGAGAGGTTCATGCAAATCTACAGGATCATTTTGTTTCTGCTTGAGTCTTGAAAAAAACCAATTGTGAGATTTGATTTGTAATTCTCTTCACAAGTTCAAAGCGGTGGAGACGAGAGACCACCTTGAAGAATTATGGGAAGCTAGTGTTGTGCCTATAGTTCTTGAAAATGCATTCATTCATGCTATTCATTCATCCATTCATTGGTGAAGTCTTCAATACAGCAGGGGGTAATCAAGTAAACTAGGACTCCAAGCTCATTGTATGGAAAAATAACTAAATTATGGGTTAGCTAAATGATGGGGTTGTTACTAAATAACTACTGTACATCTCCCAGTATCTCCACAGCTATAGTAAATCTTCAGCAGCAAGAGGGCAGCTTGAAGGCGCCTAGATTTCATGCACAATTTGCCACACAAGAAGGGCAGGTTTAGTTCCCTGGAGTAACTATAATATTTGTCGTGCCCAGTATAGAGTGGCTGCACAGTGGCCTGCATTACCTTCCCCCTTGCCAAGGATTCGACAGCACAGATTCTGCAGTAGCACGTTCGGAGACTTTTGGTCTGGAGCTGCCATGGCTGTGTGTCATTCAGCTTTTGCCGCACAGGATCCGACCCTCTCTGATGGCACTTAGCAGCTAATAGACTGTTCATCTGCAGTCATTGGCAACGGCGCCATTTTAACAAAACCCGCCGAAAACAGCTGACAGCTCCCACAATACTTCTGTATACTGTTATTGTGACAGCGGAGCTGCAACCTGAATATCTCCCTCCCGGGCCCTACAAACTGAAGAGAAAGGTTCCGGCAACGCTTTAGCGCCCGCTACAGGCAGACACACACTATGCTATTTCAAACGCTGATCCTCTGGCTGTTGTACAATACTCAGTTCCAACAAGGAATCCGCAGTCAGCCGAGTTTTTTTGTCAAGGTTCCCGATCCCCAATCTTTTTTACCCATGAAGCAACAATTCAAAAAAGATTTACCATAGCAAATTATTTGACAACGCCCCTTTTTTGCAGCCACGCCCCTAATTTTCATGTCCATTTTACTAAATTTGCCAGGTTTTGAAAGTTTGAACACGTTTCTGTAATTTTTATGTTTTATTTTGGTTTTACTAATGAAGGTGAATTGCCCTATAAGCTGTGAGGCTAACTTCTCCCAAGGTACTAGGGTTGCCACCTTTTCTGGAAAAAAAAATGGCCATCCTATATATCAATGTATCAATATCTATTCTGGGCTCTCTGTCAAGAGCCAGTTATGTACATTGTATCTTTTTTGGCTGTTCAGTGCAAATAGGGACTTTCTTTCTAATACTTACGCAGGACTGCGGGTTCATCTGTCAAAAGCGGGACTGTCCCACTCAAAACGGGACAGCTGGGAGGTATGCAATTCAACACTTGTATTAAAACGAGTGGGTGCCCAATATGGCTTGTAAATTTTGTATTTTGATACAAAGTTTCTAACTTTCTAACTTAATTGGATTTTGCCAGAGAGCCCAGAATAGATACTTTTGCAACAGCTTTAGGCAAGGAGGTCTCTTGGGGAAACTGATTTGCAGCATAAGGGCAATTCACTTTCATTAGCAACACTGTAATAATACATAAACACCACAGAAAGTTTTCATAACCTCAAAGAAATTACACAGCAGCACACTGTTAAACTTACAATAGTGCTCGAGAGCAGAATTTATTCAGCCCGTAGCATACAAAAAGGCAACGTTTCGAGCCTTTATGAAGCCCCGTGTTACACCATCAACAATCCTGTTAAAGTGAGAACAATAGGTTGAGTAAATAAGCTCCAACCCTCCTCATAAATTCCATAATCACAGTGCAGCCATTAATTATACATTTAAATCTAGACATGTCAGTCCCGTGTAGTTCAAAATCTTGGAGTAATAGAAGTGATAATGAAAAATAGTGTAAATAGAATACGCAAGTGAAACAATGAGAATGAAGACTAAAATGTCCAAATTTGATCCAGAAAAATGGGTTCTAATTAAAGTCCATTGGTATTCAAAAAAAAGTCTACTGGCATACAAAAAAAGTCCATTAACATTCAAAAACCTTTATAATGTAAAGAAGTTTTAACACACCAGAATTATTGTACATTGATTTCGCATTGATATTGCATACCTGAGGCGTCCATATGACAGACTGCATACCGCACTCAGCGTTTTTCTGACACGCTTCATGATATGTCAGATATATTGTCGGGTCTCAGGGTGTTCTATGCAGGTCATCAATATTCTTAATACCCTTAAAAAATTAATATGGATTGTTATTAAGTTTAAAACATCAAATCTCTATAACACGGTATATGTATGCGACCCCAGGACAGGATCCGGTCTTCCGGTTCAGCACCTGGCACAACAGAAGTGTTCTATACTGGGATGTGAACACTCCATATCTGTGCCTTCATAAACTATCATAATCTGGCATATTTTGTAAAATGGACATGGTAATTAGGGGGTGTGGTCATAAAATGGGCATGGGGGGTGGTGTGGGGGCCCCCAGTCTGACACTGTTATAATGTGGTAATTTATCACCAAAAATATCACCAAAATTCACTCTCTCATCAAATCACTTATATATCTTTGCCATGGTTTGTGCCCTGGAGGGTCTCCCTTAAAAACTATTGCTCATTGTAAAGTACAAAGGTAGCTCCTTGAAGCATCCACTTGCCAAGAGATTAAAACTGAAAAGAGATGCTCCTTCTTCTGATATGTTTTATCATTATTATGCAGTGGTGTGACAAAAGGAATAAAGGGAGATTGACACTCTTTTGGCCCAATATAAACAATGGGGAATGCAGGTCATATGATATGAATGGTGAATGGAGGCCCCACAAATACTTGTGGATCCTGGCTGTGTAAGAAGATAATAATGG
>CM044433.1:115603356-115622244 GCA_024363595.1 Xenopus borealis | reverse complement strand
ACAAATATGATGTTAGTGCACCCTAGTGAGTCAGATATGCACGTGTAACATTTGGAATACACACCTGACAGGTTCCTCTAGTGGTGTTGCTACCAAGATTTTACCATGAAGTATGTCAACATACCATGTCATTTAAATATGCCTATAGAGCCCTTGAGCATGTAGGGGGCACATGTATCATTTTTAGTGGCATACTTTAGACAACAAGTGATGCTTGTAAATTACAGTTAACAGGTTGCATCATCTAGGGCTTATTTTAATATTTCTAAGTGTACTGCAAATGCATCAGACAGACTACTTTCAGTGAGTGAGCAGAAACTTTATTTTGTTTGGTGTAATCCAAGCAATGGGCTCTAAAACCTTACTAACTTAATTAGAACACACTTGCACTACACTCAATATTATGACTTAGGAAGCATCCAGTTGTAATTTGTACTGTGCCATCTGTCTCTTATTAGTCTGCCAATGTACCTCAAAGTTTAATACTTAATGCTCTATTGGGTAAAAAGCATAATGTTGTAATGCTCTATTGGGTGACAAAAGTGTAACTCTAACCTCCATGCTAACTGTAAGAAGTCTTCAGAAGCTGTGCACTGGAGCGATGACAAACAGCTAAGCCTCCTCCCATGGGAGCTGACATTTAGCCTGATGTTATATAAGGTATTTCTAATGAGACGACAGAGCTAGTGATGCAGTTTATCGCATCAAGGGAGTTTTTAGGACTAGCCCTAGTACAGGTGTTGTCATGTGTTTGCCATTTAAGTGGATGGGATCAATCAGTGGCAACATCTGGTACTTTGTGTACAATAACCCAAAGAGCACCAGATATATTAGGCTCTCTATTTATTTAAAATGGAATATGCTTAGTTTATGAAAATACAAAACAAAGAAGTACCCTTACTTTTAGCGTAAGCAATGGCTAATATATGCCCAGGCCTACAGTGATAATGAGACTAGCTTAACCCCAGAAAATGTTAAAAAAAAAATATGATACTCCGTAATGAGCCTATCCCTTCTGATAAGCACAGTCATATAATACATAAGCCTGGTACCCAAGCATTCCTTGTCTTGAAATTTATTTCTACCACTGAGTCCTGAAATGGGATTTCCTCTAGGAAATGGGGCCCACATCCTATTGGCAGATCCCTGTGTTACTACAAAACCATCCAAGATAATGCATTTTGTCGAAAACCTTTTCTATTTCTGTCATTTCAGACCACTGAAATGAAGTGAAGTTTGTTTAGCAAATTTAAACCAGAGTGAATCTAATTTTTTCATTTCAGGAGTGGGATCTCCAAAATGCAGCAATGCCATGTCATATTGTGCTTTGCAAAAGCAATCTGTTCACCATTGTTGCCAGATCGTGTTTTGTCTCTCTAATAAGGCAGTTATTTGAACCTGAGAGTAACTAAGATAGCATGCATTCACAGGGATGGCAAAACATTCATCTTGTGTTTTTTTTTTTGTAGCAGCTTTAGGGCATGGTTCTTCAAATTCAGAAACACACCTTATTCAATAGGTCCTACTACTCAAGCTTCTGATGAGTAATATATGTACTTATATAATAATTTATGTTACTCAGACAACATCTGGTACTGTATACACAGTAGGGAGTTGTCTTCCTAATAAGAGCACAACAGTGGTTCCAATATCCAGCAGCATTGCTTGTTTCTGCTATGACAAAACGCTAAGTAATCAGTTTATTGCCTAAACAGGAATGCAGCTACCCATACTCAGGATGTAACAAAATCTAGATGATGCAGCCCTCCTTTCAGTTTCTAGACTTATCATTAGAGCATCATTAAAGCAGGTTGGAATTCCATCCTCCCAAAATCAGACAAAAAAGTTAGATAATAGCCTGTTGAAAACAACTGTCTAAGGACAAGATTGTACACATGTGACTCAGGTCACAGCTCTCATAGGGTTTCTTATAGCCTAACAGATTTTGCTCATTTGTGTTGTAATCCTTAAGTACTCATCAATAATATTTTGCCGAAATTCACTGTTACTACCCTCTTATCCAGCACTGTTATTGGTGCTATGTTGGCGCTATAGAAATAAATGTTATTATTATTATTATTAATAATAATAATAATAAAGTACTGAGGGAACTGAGAGCACTCACATGAAGCTTGAGCAAGCGGAACTGCTGCTGCTAGGGTAGCCAATGGTACAAATATGGGCCTGGCTGGTTGTGCCACAGCCATGAAGTTCCTGAAATGTTACTTCTTTTGTTTCAGGAATAACATTCAAGTAAGGAGTATGCATGTGAATATCCATGGACCACTTATGTGTTGCCACGTACATGGATGGTACAGTACATGTACACTCTCCTGCCAGCCAGTTATAATCTTTGCATCTCCAGAATTGGGTACTTACATTTGTGCCGCCCTTTCATAAATTAACCATAAGTGACTATGTCCTTGATAGCTCTCCCTGACATATCCAGTTCTGCTTCTTTCTGATCAGTTTCGAGTGCATTTCAATGCTTTTAAATAGTAGGGATTAAGTTGGATGCAAATTGCAGGGAGCAGCTGACTGGGTTGATACTGTGTGTAAATAGCTAAGGCTGGCCTCAAAATCTGTGCACATGCACATGCTCCAACCATCATGCTGGTATGGTGGGTTATTGTCTACTGATCTAATTAACCTGAGTTCCTCTTGCAAGTAAAATAAAGTCTCATTTACATTGGGTAACTGGGCATAGTACAAAGTTGTACAAAACATCTGTGTTATACATTTATGTAACCTGAATACAAAGTGATACTGACAAAAAACTACTTTTTAAAATATCAATGTACATTAAAAGTTACCTATAGGTAAGGTTAAACTTTTTTTGTCATAGAGGAACATGGGACATCAGACAGGTAGGGTTGCCACCTTTTCTTGAAAAAAATACCTATTTGTTTATCTTTTTTTCCCATTAATAACATTGGGATCAACCATCAAAAATACCGGCCAGGTGGCAACCCTAC
The DNA here is from genome assembly GCA_024363595.1 of Xenopus borealis. Lineage (NCBI taxonomy): Eukaryota > Metazoa > Chordata > Amphibia > Anura > Pipidae > Xenopus > Xenopus borealis. Next base: position 115,619,269 of record CM044433.1, on the reverse strand, counting down.
AGACAGGTAATGTAGAAGCATTGTGCAAATACTTTATGGCTTTATGTAGCTTTCAAAGGCAATATTATGACAGATGTAAAAAAAAGAGTTCAATTTCTGGTGTCAGTATCTCTTTATGGGACAGACAGGGAGATTCGGGGAGATTCTGTCGCCTGGCGTTTAATCGCAGGCGACAATCTCCCTGAACTGCCTTCTCCCTGTCCGCCGCTTGCTTAAATGAAAAAGCGCCAGCGCTGTGCACACGCGGCGCGGCGATTTCCGGAATCGCCCAAAGTTTCCTCACGAAGTAACTTCGAGCTATTCTGGAAATCGCCGTGCCGCGTATGTATCAGCGCTGGCGCTTTTTCAGTTAAACAAGCGGCAGACAGGGAGAAGGGAGTTCGGGGAGACTGTCGCCTGCGATTAAACGCCAGGCAACTGAATCTCCCTGTCTGTCCCAGCCCTAATACAAAAAGGGTCATGCTTTGACTAGATGTTTTCCAAATTTTAAAATTAATTTCCAGTTATGACTAATAATATTATTGTATGTGTGGGAAGCACATTTTTTATGCAAGATATAGGCTCAGTCTCACCATGAAACCACATAATCTTATACAGAAAAAAAAAAATAATTATATTTGAACTGGGTCACCAATGCACTCTTATAGAACTAGAAGTCTATAGAAAGTGGGATTATATTTATCATGGGGAGAAGGAGCACAGAAGAAAATCATAGAATGCTGTGGTAATATTGCCAGCGTTTTCCTGAAATAACAACCCCTGTCTGATCTTTTGTAGGCTGCGATATCAGAAAGTAGCCCGACAGGATATAAATAGCAGAGGATGCCAGCACTAGAACAGATTGATGAAGGGAAGGAGGGGGCACGTTGAGTAAAAGAGAGGGAGGGATGACAAGAGAAGAGAAAGGAGAGGCTTGTTCTGTAAGTGGGTGGGGCAACATGATAAGAATGAGTGACTGCAATGGATCTAACACGGTGGAGGGAGGGGCGAGTGAGTGGAACACTAGTAGGAGGAGGCCATCACAGACCGAAATAGAGAAGGGGTGGGGTGTTGGTGGCAGCTCTGTTTGTGATGTAGAATGGGAGGGATGTGAGTGGAGAGAGAAGCTGGGAGGGTACGAATGATCAGAGAGAACAAGCGAGCATCTAGTTGGAGAGCTACAGGAGGGGGCACACGACTACCTGTACTTACACTGACACTTAAGGGGCCAACACCACTACCGTGCCCCCATGCCAAGATACACCTAAAGAGCTGGTCCATGGATAGCCCGGGGAGAACGTAGAACTCGCCTCTTGTAGCACTTACTAATCCTCCAGCTCAATGTGTAGCCCTCTCATCCATTGTCATCCACAGCAGAACACAGAGCTGATCTTTCCCCCAAAACGAGTCAGGGACCTCTTGATTTTGTCTCGGGGGGTGCTTTGTGAGAAGACGCTTCTGACGGAGAGTATGCATACGGAAAGTAAGAATTAGGTGGGGGGGACGAGAGAAGAAGGCAGAGGTGAGAGGGCAGCTGTTACTAGACATGGATTGCAGTGTGCTGAGAAGACTCATCAACAGATACGTAAGTGCAGCTTCATGTAAAGTGCTTCATTGTGATCACTTTGTGCATCTCCCAGACGCAGCCAGCTCGTTTGTGGGTCAGGCACACAGCTCAGACACCCAGCAGGGGCATCGATATCTGCATCTGCTGCTGGGTGCTCGGAAGAGCAAAGGGGCATTCAGCCTATTCTTACCTCCCTTTACCACCTTGCATGCTTTTCCTATAATGACAACTTGAATAACAGTCCCAGATTGTGTTTTGTGAATTCACTGATGGTTATTATGGCTGGAGAATAAAACAATTCCCATTCCCAAACACATGTTGCTTTCTTAGCAACTAGTTGCTTTTTGCAGCACTGACATTCCTTGAGTGCCAGGTTTGACTGCAAACGCCCTAAGGTGTGCCTGTGAGAAGAAATAAAACTCACTCGGAGTACTAGCACCTTGTCCTGTACATTTTATTTCACTTCAATGAACCTGCTTAGTCTATGAATCTATGAATTGGGCAATATGTTGATGACTCATGATGTTCCTCTGAAGTTGTGAAATGTATTATTTATCCCTCCCCTCTGCACTCTTATGTGAAAGACAGGTGTAACATATACCAGGTTGTGTGCAACTGCCTGCTACAAATATATCATGGGGAAGCAATATTTCCCAAAACTGTAAAGTGTGTGAATACTGAAAAGATTACAGCAATTTGCAACAGCAGGTAAAGAGGCCACTGCCTGATAGAGCTTGCAACCTAACTCACAACTTGGCAATATCCCCCTTAGGAATTTTAGGTTTCCTTCTCCATTAAAAAACAACTAATAACTCATCTACATAACACTTTTTTGTTTGTACACTCCTAATGACGATCCCTGTGGGGGATCAATAAATATTTGCATTTGCATACAAAATACCCTGTGAGTGCTGCTATTCACTACATATACTTATCCTATTTTTGTGGTTACCCAGGTATTTTTCTTAGTATACAGAGTGCACTTTGTGAGTTTGGAAAAAAAAAATATATATATATGTGTGTGCATGTGTAATGCTAGCGTGGTCAATTTGTAATAAAAACCAATTTTGTCACATAACACCATGTCTGATCTGGCATTAGTTTTTGGTATTAATATAATATAAAGACCAGTTTTTTAATATTAGTAAATAGTTAAAATATCACTTAAAATGTAATTTTGTTCCTAACACCAAAAAGTTTGGTGCACTGCCCAGAAAGAATAACTTGGAATATAAAGTACTAAACAAGCATTGACTTTTTTTTTACTGTTTAGTGAAGCTGGCCCTATGTGTTATGAATCTAGTCCCTGGATTAGGACTCAGCGACTCATTTAATCCCTCTGACCAGGAACATAAGTATTTGATCTTCTCTTCCCATCAGCAAAAACATGCAAGCTGTTATTTTCTAATGCCTAGCAGCACATTTCACCACATATAACAATAGGGATTTTTAAGATAAAATCTGAGTTTAGCATCATGACACAAAATTGTTTCCTCCCTGCTGATTGGTCTTTTGTTGGTTTTAAACTAAAGACTTGTATGATTTAACTTGTTTTTCTTTCAAGACAGTATATGTGATCTTTGTAGAACAGTCACATTTTAGGATATTTCCCCTGAACAATGAACTATTAAGAAAACTTTTCTCTCATGGAGCTATGTGAGATTGGCTGCTCACATGGTTTTATATCTCATGACTTGTATTAATGTCAGAGCATTTGGGTGTTGCACTACAAGAATCCTATGCTAGTGACTCCATTCATTCAGTAAAAATGCTGTTTTAAAATAATTGAGTATTGGTTGTTTAAAAGGGGAAAGTGAATTTCTGCATACCAGCCCCAGCTGGTTAGACATAATTCTTGGTAATATATAATATAATTCTGCTATTTTATATTAACTGCACAGTAGGGTTAACTTGCAGTGCACAATTTAAACTGGAAGCCTTCATTGTAATGAAACAGGATATTAGATAAAATGATCTACAGTTAATGCATTATATTAATTGTTCCAGGAACTAATTAATTATATATATATATATATATTTTCTTTGCTCAGAAATAGAAGTTTGCAGTGACAAATAAAAACATTCTCTTGCATACCTATGCAGATTGGCTCACAGAGTGTACTGGTTTCATTGACTGCATAAAAAGAATGCATTAAAAGAAAACAACAAAATCTCTGTCCCATTTCTACGCTAGGGACCATACTTTCAGCAGCAGTTTCGTAGTTGCTGGTGGACCACAGAAGGGTTGTTAAAATAGAAGAGGTGAAGCTTGTCACTCCTTGGGGCCCAGAAATGTTAATGTACTATAATTGCAAATAGCACCAGTGCACACATAGCAACCAATAAGAGTGCTTCTTTTTTAACTATTCAAACTAATTGGGTTGTGGATTGGTTATTTTGCATTTGTATACCACTCCAAGCATAAACAACCAAATCATCTAGGTGTTACATTGCCCTGAACTGTGTTAGCAAGAGCTAGTACAAAATATATAGGCATTTACTTGCAGGGACAGGTAGCCAGTAATTTAACCACAGGGCTGCAAATAGATTTCTTATTGATTCTTAGAGTGCAGTGAAAGTCATATTAATATAGGTTGATGAGCAGAAGCAAAACAGTAAAAGAAGGTAGAATGGAGCTAGATTATATATATGTGTGTGTGTGTGTGTGTGTGTGTGTGTGTTAGGCATGTATCGAATCCAAATTCTAATTTGTGGGTTAAAAATGTTGGAAAATATTCCTTGCACTGTGCCTTTCATGTACTGGGCTCATAGAGTCAATGGGTTTATTGATGGTGGCCCTGATCACAAGCTAAAAGCAATGATCTGAGAAATCAATCTCAGAGATGCTCATTATATCAGGTTGACAGATGTGTACAAATATTGATTACATGTAAGTTTATTCTGACTAGAAAGAGAAGGGCACAGGCCAAGGTCTGACCATTGTAAAGTCACACTCAAAATTGGGAGAGATAGACTTGCGTTAAAACACAAAAGTTATATTACACAAATTATGACAGCAAGAGTGTCAAAGCCCACCTCCCCTATGTACTTACTAATGCATTATTTTAATCAATGAACAATAAAATATTAGACATATAGCCACATAATAGTGAAAGAAACCCTAGCCACATTTCACCTTCAACATGTGTCTGTATTATACTGAGAATATGACCACAAAAGGCAAGATGCTTGATTTAATAGCATAATGTAGAATTAAATACAAATCACATTCTAGTACTTTTAGCAAATTCTTGTACAATAATATCCTTTTTACAAAGGATTAAGTATTTTATATTAATTGTTAAAACATTTCCTCTGCCCATGAACCTGCTAGAGTTCATACAGCCCCTAGTCCATGGGGCAATGACGATGAGTAAAAATGTTTGACTTTTTCTGTTGTAAAAGAGCATCTCTAACTAATGAAAGAAAGTAATTATAAGCAACAAAAATTTCAGTGGTTTTGTAGTGTATGATTTGTACATTTCTCTTTCCTTCTTTAAACACTCTCTTGAAACAATGTAGCAATACTCATCCTTGAATGTTTCTTCTCAGGCCTTTAATCAGCTAGCTTCTGCTACATTGTTTTAAAATTCAAAACCACTGAATCAGACTTTGACAATGTTTTCAACAGAATTGTACATTTGCAATAAATGTATATTGGAAAGGTTGTAAGGATTACAATTTATTTCATTATACAAAATTATCGTTTGGGTGGGGTTCCCCTGTAATATTGTCTTTACTAGCTTTCTTAACTGTTTACTGACTACAGCTGACTACATTAATATATTTTCACACTTGATCATGTAAGGCAGTGATCCCCAACCAGTAGCTCGCGAGCAACATGTTGCTGTCCAACCCCTTGGATGTTGCTCTCAGTGGCCTCAAAGCAGGTGCTTATTTTTGAATTACTGGCTTAGAGGCAAGTTTTGGTTGCATAAAAAACAGATGTCCTGCCAAACATTCTCTCCTGTAGGCTGCCAGTCCATATAGGGGTTACGAGAAAGCCAATAAGAGCTCTTACTTGACATCCACATGGACTTTTTCATGCTTGTGTTGCTCTCAAACTCTTCTTAAATTTAAATGTGGCTCACAAGCAAAAAAGGTTGGGGACCTCTGATGTAAGGCAATGACTGTTTATAGAGTCCATTGGAACAAGCAAAAAAGACAGGAATACTATTCTGAATAACAGTAAGGGACAATGGGTAACATTAGCAGAAAGGGGGGCAGTGTGCAATAACTAATAGAGTGAATAGCTTGGTTGCTTGCAGTATAGTGTAGTGGCATAATATTATCTTCTTGGATCAATCCTTAATAGTCGAAGGGTAATGACGGGTCACTGTGCTCTTACATGCTGTCCTACTGGGAATAATGTAAATTGTCAGTGGTAAAATATATGCATTGACTACAGGATGTTTATGCTTTACCACCGGTTACATTATCCTAGCATCTGTGTAACTTCGGAGGTTTTGTCACCCACACTGGAGAAGGTTAAGTGTGGGTGACAATAGGCCTTGTCTTCATTACCATATTACATCTTTTTAACTTCTGCTTCTACAGTAGACGCAAAATTGTAAACATTTACTCTAAAATATAGTCATCTCTTTTTACATTGATAGGTGATAAAGATCTAAAGCCTTTGAGAAGAAAGACACTAGCCTCTTTATTTGCTAATATGCACAAAAAAGCCTATGTTTGCAAACAAAAGTATTTTGGCACAAAACAGAATATTTGTAATACACATACAGACCACACCCTGTTGGTAACACAGGCTGTCATTGAGTGTGGAGATCGGTACTCTTATACTTTCTTCTTTCAACACTTTTGTCAGAACAAAGACAGGGGTGGCAGGGGCCCACCAAATAAATTCAAATTTGCCAAAGAAATAATAATATAAAGCCCGTGGCACTGTAAATATGAGAACTGATTGAAAAATGCATTAAATATTTATTGAATATTGGGTTACTTAATGTTTTGATAGTCCTTCAGTATCTCTTTGGGCCAGTTCGACCACACTTTGCTATATAGATTAGTTGCTTTACCTGTACTCTAGGCAATAACAATGTATTCCTGTGTGATAAATTCCCAAATCATGCAAACTAATCAGATGTCATTTTTCCCCCAAACAACCAGTTTAATGGTACTCTGGGGTTCTATCATTTTATCTCCATCTCTGTTACCTCAACCATATTTATATAATCTATTTCAACATAATTTTTTAACCTGAACAGAGGTCGGTTCACCTTTAATGCAGCAGCAATATATAATTAAACGTTTTCTATACCAGTTCCTTACAGTTTTGACATAGCGTCTATGCTTTCAGATGTTCAAGGTTTGAATCAATTACAGACATGTCAACTCATGGAATGGAGTCACTCCATTTTCCTCTTCGTTACCGGTCACCAATGGTAGCAACCCTGTCTCTTGCTGCATGAAATAATATTAACCTCACCACTTAAAAGTCCTAAAACATAACAAATATATACCTTAAAAACAGGCAGTGTTGGGCAGAGCTGAGACTGTGATCGAGTAATGCAGGTCATTGGCCTACCTGAAATACTGCAATTAAAGGTGTTGGAAGTTGCATGGAAATGGTAGTTGACATGCATTATAACCTAGAAAGTAGTTGGGAAGACACCCCACTCACCTGTATATAAAATGGTAGAGTCCACATGCTGTGAATACAAGCAGCAATTTCTGTGATAATCATACCTGGCCAATATTTTACTGGCCTGGCCATTAAAAAATCTGTTTGATGCCAATGTTATTAATAGGGAAGAAAGATAAAAATATTGCAAGTGTCAACCCTAAGACTAATATTAGGAACACTGACTTTTGCATTCATAAGTAATCCCAATTTACTGGCACCAGTGTCTACCATAGTTTCAAAATGAGAGCAACTATCAGTGAGAATTTTTTGCCCCCACCCCCATCTCTTATGCTTGTGTGGAACTTGATGGTAAACACCCAACCTTTGTGCCTGTTTGGGGTGGAAGAGCCTCCAATGTGCTAGGTTTTGATCCTCTTGCCTCTTTTTAAATTGGAGCCCATAAAGTCTAGTATTTTACTTGGGAGTATGTGCTGCTGTCTAGTGATGGGCGAATTTATTCGCCGCCAGCGAATAAATTAGCAAAACGCCAGCAAAAAATTGTCTGCCGAAAATTCGGCGACACAAAACGCTGCAGATTCGCCCATCGCTACTGCTGTCCAAACTTTGAGGAGTACATATTTTGTGTACCTAAAAACTAAACACAATGTACTGCCAGATCTGACTTACAGACTGATATATTTACTGTGTAGGTGTCAGTATTATTTTAAACTACCAGCATTTTGACTATTACAAAACTAATGTATTTTAACACATCGAGGAGCCTTATCATTTAGTTGCCTTCTTGTAGGATACAAATATACATATTTGTATAATGTAAATATTTGATGGGGGACAATATAAATGAAAATCCTTAGTAGTTGTAGTTCTTATATATTCTAAATATGTGGATTTTTTTTTTCTTTCAAAAATTGAGTTGTGCTAGTGACAACTTAGGTACCAACGTGACCAGAAAACATGCTAGATGCCAAAAATATATGAAGTCCACTTAAAAACAACATAAATTAAATGCAGAACTGAGCATGTTTGAATCTTAATATGGCTGAGTCCAAGGAATGACCTACTTGTGTATGAACAACACAGAATTTTAGCTACCCTTTGAAGACAGAAGCCTTCCCCAATGCATCAAGAATTCTGTTAGACATTCAGTTAGGGGATGCTGTCTTCAGAATGGAAGACTGTATTGGGGTTTGCACAACTCTCAGGATATAGCACTGTAGAACTGGATTACTAGATGTTTTTCTTTAAGTAGGGGACATAAATGCATTTTGTGCAAGATCATGACTAAGCATTTACCTAAATCTTATTGCTTGCACATACCCCTCATATGACAGTTGTGTATTTGCAAACCCCTGGACTTTCCAACCTGTGGCTAAAAGCAGATCCTTTAAAGAGCATTTCTTGCATTTCTTTGCACTTAGTTATCTTCTTACTGGCAGATTTGCATCTTCAGATACAAAATATTGTTTTTAAATATCAGTTTTCTGCAAAGCATATTCACGTACAATTATTATCTGATAGCGTTTACTATTTGTGATACTGTTATGATAGGATAAATTGCACGGAACAGTATGCCACTATACATTAAAAATGTATTATTGTCTGTGTTGTCTGGCTGCAGTTCTCCACTGTTGACACAGAGCAGACTCTGACAACACTATCGGAAATGCATTATTCTATTTGGTATAATTGTCAAGGGGCAGAAAAGAATAGATTCAGCTTTAGCCAGAGAAAATAAAAGTGCCATAGAATACCCACTATATTGAGTTAGTCACCATGACAACACATTTGTATACAAGGGAGGTTCTTTATTGTAATCTATCCCTGAGGGAACAGCAGTAAAATAACTTATTAATATTTTAAATCATTATTACTTCAGTAGATTTTAACTCCTCCTTCTATAATTGCCAATTTTATATTTCATACAGTTAAAACATAGCTATGAATCTTTATCTTATTAAAAATGTGTTTACAGTTCAGTATACATCAGCAGAAATATGTTATATACTCCAATATCATTACAATGCATTGCACAAATAAGACAAATGCATGGCTTAGTTGCAACAAGTCCCCAGCACAACGGGTTGCAACTAGTCTGGCACTAGTTTTCAGAAAACTGGGAGCTGTAACCTCTTCTCAAGTCCAGGACAAAGTACAATGGCCAACCTGCTTTTTTTCAGGAAATCCTCTTTCTCCTGAACAAGTCTGAAGAACAACATACAAAGCACATATATCTTCAGTTTTTACTGGATCATTGTAAGTAACCTGCATTGTACAGGGGATGTATATTTCACTGGATGCAGTTTTTTTCCTCTTTTATATATTGACAAGCCAGCAGTTTCTGAGAAGATTTATGATTTTACTTCAATAAAGGGGAAGATATAGGTTTGCTGTAAGGTCTTTACAATAATTTAGGTCATGGGTCTTATAATAATTTAACAAAGGTTACAGAATAAACATTTGGATCAGAGGGCCCTCACAATGGGTGATTCTTTATATACAATGCCTTGCAAAAGTATTCACCCCCTTGGCTTTTTACCTATTTTGTTACATTCCAAGCTTTAATTTAAATGTTTAAATGTCTTAATCTTATTTCATGTGATGGCTTTGCACAAAATAGTCTAAGTTGGTGTAGTGAAATGAGAATAATATATATAAAAATAATTAAAAAAAAAAACAATGAAAATTGACATGTGCATATGCATTCACCCCCTTTGCCATTAAGCCCCTAAAAAATCCTGGTGCAACAAATTACCTTCAAAAGTCTCATATTTAATTAAATGAAGTCCATCTGTGTGCAATCTAAGTGTCAAATTATCTGTCAGTATAAACACACCTTTTCTGAAAGGCCCCAGAGGCTGCAACATCACTAAGCAAGAGGCATCACACCATGAAGACCAAGGAGCTCTCCAAACAAGTCAGGGACAAAGTTGTTGAGAAGTACAAGTCAGGGTTTGGTTATAAAAAAATATCCAAATCTTTGATGACCCCCAGAGTACCATCAAATGCTTCATCTTCAAATGGAAAGAACATGGTACCACAACAAACCTGGCAAGAGAGGGCATTAATCAGAGAGACAGCACAGAGACCAAAGGTAACCCTAAAGGAGTTGCAGAGTTCCACAGCAGAGACTGGAGTATTTGTCCATAGGACCACAATAAGCCGTACACTACATAGATCTTGGCTTTATGGAAGATTGGCGAGAAAAAAAACATTACTTAAAGTTAAAGATAACAAGGCACGTTTTAAGTTTGCCAAAAGGTATGTAGGCGACTCCCCAAATGTATGGAGGAAGGTGCTCTGGTCAGATGAGAATAAAATTTTACTTATCGGCCACCAAGGAAAATGCTATGTGTGGCGGAATTGGAATGGCCTAGTCAAAGTCCAGACCTCAATCCAATTGAGAATCTGTGGTCAGACTTGAAGATTGCTGTTCACAAGTGAAAACCATCCAACATGTAGGAGCCGGATCAGTTTTGCCTTGAGGAATGGGCAAAAATCCCAGTGGCAAGATGTGGCAAGCTCATGGAGACTTTTCCAAAGCGACATGCAGCTAGCTCCAAATTCAGTGTGGGGGTGCCCCGAGTTCGTGCGGTCCTGGCCCCTGCCTGTATTTTTTGTAAATGAGTAATAATTAATAATAATCACTAATTTGTGAAATCTATTATTTGAAATCTATTATATGTAATATATATTTAGAAGATTTCTCCATCATTTTGTAACTAATATATATATAGCTCTAATAATATATATATAGCTCTAACTAATATATATCAGCTCTATTGTGTATTTGAGAACAAACTCCCTCTGTACAGAGAAGTATTTTCTGCTGGTTCTAAAGTACAATGTGATTTGAATGCAGTCATCCGAGTCTTAACACAAGCTTAAATGGTCTGCTAAGTCTGCAGAATTGCTTTCTAAGCAGGAAGCTCCCCAATAATCAGGCTAGATAAATCTTCCTTGCTTTATTCCCATCAATAATCTGTATTAGTGTACTACAGATGAATTATACTGCCATATTCATTTTGTTTATTATAGCTAGGCAATGTTGCAATAGCTCTGGTGTGTATTAAGTTCTTTGCTGTTGTAGAAAGAGGATTTTGTCTAACCTATTTTACACAGAGGATTAATAATTACATTCTTTTGCAAGACCTGTGGTATATGTTTCGTATAGTCTTAATATGTTTGTATTTTGCGGAAAACAAATATGTAGGTATTAATACCTTTGGCGTTTAAAATGTTAAAGTGTTTTGTATCATTCTCAAGTCCTGAATTGTTTCCTTAACAGCTGTGGTAATTCATACTTACAGCATTTGAGCTTTAGAAGAGTGGTATTTGATCTGCTTGTTTAACTTACACGGTGTTGTGCTAGGCTGCATCAATATGCTTAAAGGTAAAATATACAGAGGTTATTAAAACTGGTTGCTAGGTTCCAACCTGCCGTAACAACAAGGCTGTGATATTAATGACAGATTGAAAGATTAAAAGGAGAGGGTCTGATGATAAATAACATCAACAGTTTACTTGAGAAGTTATCAAGTTTATTGTCCCAGGGTTTAGTGACAGAAGGTCTGACTGAAGTTGGCAATTAGTTTATGTGCCTTCGGAATGCTCATGCTGTATATTTCTGATCCACCAAGGTAAACACCATGTTCAACAACTTGGCAGGGAAGCTAAGCCCAGAATGCTTAAACAGCAGATCTTCAGACTTTGGGACTATATAAGCAAATCATTCCAGATACTGGTCACCCTTGCATTTAAATGGACCCAGCGTGTTTGTTAGCTGCAATATGTAGTTAAGTGAAAGTACAAAGTATAGGTTACACTTTAACTGAAAGCAATTTTATACTGAGTTATGAGAAAATGTGCTTTGAATTGTTCTCGCAGATGGCGGAATTGAAATGTTGTTTCTCCAAACTTTTTATTTTTCACTGGCTAGACCTCTATTAGTATTTATGTAGAGTAGACCCATTGTTTACAGCTGCATAGAAACCAGTGCAGTCTGTCGATCAACAAATGGTAAATCCACTTTTCTAAGCATTTTATGTTTTTACTACTATTGCTAATTTGCACAAAATAATTTTGTTTACGTGTATGCAGTCTAATTTTTAAATCTCATCACCATGGCTCTTATACTGCTGAGCCCACATGAAGTGATGGATTCTGGGCTTTCTGCTTTCCAGAGAATGTAGTCACCGCCAACTGTGGAAATCAAAAAGACGTGAGGCGTCAGAATCCATCATTGTTCCACTGGAACAAATTGTATAACACTGCAAGCCTAAGGGGGTGGGAAACTGGTTCCTGCAAGTACATAAACTATCATGGCTTCATTTCAATCTGTGAAATCTTTAAAAGAAAACATTTTATATTTTTTCTTAGATGTTAAGGCAGTGTTTATACATATGGGGTCTTTATGGGGTCGGATGCACCGAATCCACTATTTTAGATTCGTCCGAACCAAAAGATTTGGCCAAATACCGAACCAAATCCAAATCCTAATTTGCATATGCAAATTAGGCGTTGGAAGGGGAAAATATTTTATACTTCCTTGTTTCTCCTGCCCCTAATTTGCATTACCAGTGACGTTATCCAAAGCAACCAATCAGCCATTAGATTTCAACAGTCACATACAAGTTAGAAAACAAAAGCAAATATCTGAGTGGTTGCTATGGATAACGTCAGCATGATACATGAGCCCCTTAATGTAAAAAACTGGAGTATATTTTTCCTTTAATAGTTGATCACATGCTTAGTATGTGCAGAAGTTGCTGCTAAGAAGTGCATCAAATTAAGTATCAGATTTTAAATTCAGACAGTCAGCCCCCCACCCTTTACTGAGCTACTCCTAGGAAAAGAGATAAGCCTTAGAATAATAGTAAAAACTAAAAAGCATTCAGAAAATTATTATTTCTGGTGTACTATATGAAAGCAACTGAAAAAAGTCCCAGACTGAACTGGAAAAAGAAAAGGGGTGAACAACCCCTTAATCCCAAAATTCTTTTGTATTATTGTTTATGTCATTGATGTTACCTATTACTTGCTTCATACCACAATGAATTAGGCCAGGGCATTGTAGCCCAAATGCCACGGAGACCTGTAGGTTATGAAATTGTTTCAGTACTAAAATGATAGTTTCTGGGTTGTTTTTATTTTTGTCATGGTTTAGTGAGTTGGACACAGACCTCTAGGTATAATATCACACTTTGAAATGTAAAAAATATGGTGAATGGATATTTTGTTGTAATTAACAAAGGGTCCAAAACTATAAGAGACGGACTGGCTGCTGGAGAAGTGGAATGTATTCTCACTCAGGAAAGGAACTATATAGCTTAGGCTAGCTTGCTTCTGGGCTTTGTTCAGATTGAAATCATAATGTAAAAGTTAGATGACACTGCAGCAGAAGAAGTTTACATTTGGTCCTGCCCATATTAGCAATACATTTAGAAAGCATTTGGGTTACTTTATCGGCCTATACTGCCTTCTCAGAGTGAGATGAAACCATCAGTCTGTTTTACTGACAGGATTAAAAAAAAATAATCAGATTTGTTTACCTTGTATATAGTTTCATTGATACGCTAAACTGAAAACCCGTAGGCCAGTTGCAATCCCCCCCATGATGTAGCCCCCAGTGTGCCCAAGAGCTTCATACACTTCATTGTATGAGTCTACAAGAAAAAGTTTGAAAACAATGCCTTAAAGCATATTGATGTCCTTGTGTGGTATATTGTAAAGCAAACAAAGCACTGTTTGTTTACACTTTGCTGTTTCTCAGTAATCTCATAGGAATTCATCTGAAATAATAGTGTTTACTAATACCTGCTTTCCTAAGGGAAGGATTTTGTTTCTAAAGAGGTTTTGAGATTCTGAATGGAAAAATTGGAATGTTCAAATTAGCACGGCCTAACAGTTAATTATTGACTGAATTATGGCAGACACTTTTTTTTACTGAGTAATGAAGCTTGGCATTACCCATTCCAGATGGGACCAGCTGAAGTATCTGGTATCATCTTGAATGGGTTAATACTAGGCATTATTAATGAACTGGAATTCATATTTGAAATGTCTATGACATTTGTATTTATAATGTCACACAGGTGGGGTTTTTTCCACATGCTGCCTTCTGCTTCCTCAATGTGTGTGTATGTATGTGTAATGTTTATATGCCTCATATATGTACAGTTTATAATATCAACTATTTTATATGAGAGTGTAGACCTCCTTAATAGTTCTTGGATTACAATTATCGGTGCAGGCAAAGTTAAAAGGGTGGTTCACCTTTAAGGTAATTTATGTTACAGATTCGCTAGTTCTAAGCAACTTTTCTTCATTCTTTATTTTTATAGTTTTTTTATAGCTTTAAATTATTTGCCTTCTTTTTCTGACTCTTTCACTGACCCCATCTGAAAAACAAATGCTCTGTAAGGCTACAAATTAATAGTTATTGCTACTTTTTATTACTAATATTTCTATTTAGACCATCCCCTATTCATATTCGAGTCTCTCATTCAAAGCAATGCATGGTTGCTAGGGTACCTAAAATTGCTGAAATTGCTAAATGAAGAGCTGATGAACCTCAAAAACCACAAAAAATGCAAAATAACAGTAGAACAGCACTCTCTACACATCATACTAAGGGGGAGATTCATCAAGGGTTGAATTTGAAATCTGAATTTCGAATTCTAATTTTCAAGCTTTATTTAAGGCCAAAACCGTTGAATTCGACTAGGGAATTGTTAAAATTCGATTTGAGTTTTAAAAAAAAAAAAAAAAATAGCAAATTCAGTTTTCAGGATTAATCATACTCTGTCCCTTTAAGAACTCAGATTTGACTATTCGCCCCCTAAAACCTGCCTAATTGCTGTTTTAGTCAATGGGAGACGTCCTGGAGTTGTTTGCATCCTTCTAGAGATTTGAGTTCTTTTTTCGGAGAAAAAATTCAAATCGAGTTTTAAAACTCCAGTTGAATCCGATTTGCCGTTTTCGGGTC
The DNA here is from genome assembly GCA_024363595.1 of Xenopus borealis. Taxonomy (NCBI): domain Eukaryota; kingdom Metazoa; phylum Chordata; class Amphibia; order Anura; family Pipidae; genus Xenopus; species Xenopus borealis. The sequence goes on along the minus strand of CM044433.1, from coordinate 115,604,131 downwards.
TATCCTATTCACCCAAGTTTTACAAATCAATTTTTTTTTATAAATATCGATTGGTCGAATTCATGGGAGTTTATGGAAGTTTCATATGAATTTGAAATTCGACCTTTGATAAATGTGCGTCTAAAAGTTCATTTAAAGATGAACAACCCCTTTAATTTAGGTGGTGAGTCACCTTTAAGTTATGTTTTAGGGGCCCAATTATTAAACCTCTATTTTTCTGGTTGAGGTTTTTTTGGTGGAAAAATAAAAAAATAAATTTTTAGAGATTCATCATACCCCAAAGCTGCTAAAAATCCCAAAATACGCCATCTCAAACCTGTTGAGGTCATGTAGAAGTCAATGGCAGATGTCCCTGAAGTTGTTTCCTGACATGGTGATCTACACTGGATAATCTGAAAAACTCTGAGTTTTGTCCAATAATCCAAAAAAAGTTTTTGCTGAGAAAATTGATAAAATCTAATTGACTCTAGATTTTGTAGCAACATTTTGCTTCTTTGATTTGTTCGAGAAAAATTATAAAAAATGTATGAGTTTAATTTGTGGAAGGGATTTTGGGGCGGCTTTGTTTTCTTAAAAAAATTTGATCAATTCTAATTTTAGAAAATCAGCCCCTTTTATAAAATGGCTAATTCTAAGAAAACTTTTTCATTGGCCTTTATTTTTTGTTTTTTAATTACTTGATGTCATCTGACTCTTTCCCGCTCTCAAATTGAGGTCACTGACCCCATTAGAATACAAATGCTCTTTAGTACTACACATTTATTGTTATTGCTGC
>CM044433.1:115529333-115601095 GCA_024363595.1 Xenopus borealis | reverse complement strand
TCAAATATTTGCAAGGTTGTTTTTAAAGTCCACCCTGTCTATCTAACAAATATTCACTGGTCCCATTGACCCAAAATTGTTTCCCTTAGAGAAGATTATAGAAGCTCCTTGAACTTCAGTCATTTAGCGGTTGACTTGCAGAACTGATGTGATGAGATGCGCATCGATGCTTCTTTGTCATATGAGCTGGGATAGTAGATATTGCTGTGAAACCAGTGGTATATTTTATTAGCTTTCTATATATAGGTGTATTGATCTACAGAAAGGCAGACATTAACCCGAGGGAAACATTGCCATTGTCTCATAAGGGGAAAAACACTGCTTCCTGACTCCAGTAATAGCAATTACATAGCTCCTTAGATCTACAGAACATCCTCCTCTTACGTGGCATAATTGTGTGCACATCCCCCTTTTTACAAATACATTTGACCTTTACATTGATATTATATGCACAAATACGATATTGTATAATAAAGTACTTAATGAGAGACAGTCAATGTTTGACAGGGCTTCCTAGGACCTACCAGGGAACCTGCCATCCAGGACACACCAAAGAAATTAACATTTAGAGCTCATCCTTACAACAGTTAAATGAGTGTTATGTTGATCTATGGAGAAAATAAGAAAGGGCTGATGGAATTAGTTTTAGACTGGGGCCCAGTAGGTACCAGGAGATCTTCTAGCAGATCTGATGAGTTACAAATAAATGGCACAGTATTGGCCAGTAAGTAAAAACCATAAGGGCATATCTATCAAGAGATGAAATAGAACTTGCCAACGGTCAGGTATAAGATTTCTGGGCATATTTATTAAAGGATGAACCCTCAATTTCACACTTTCATGCATATTGATTCACATAGTTCCACACAAGTAAATTGAAAGCTGTGATGTTCTCCTCTGAACCTTTGATAAATGAGCCCCTATATGTCGTTTTCAACTGATGCATGTTATTTCAGCATCAGTTGTATATTCTTTTATTATTTTTTTAATATAATCTTCTCCACATTAAAATAACAAATGTTATAAATATTATCAATTGAAATGTCTGTACAATTCCTCAAATAATCTTCACTACCCCCTCTTAGCAATCTGTCTCTCCACATAAAGGAGTCAGTTATTTTGGAAGACAGTTAACTCTGATACATGACCTAGTGTAAGGCGCACCACCAGACCGATATGCTGTCCTAACTTCTCGCGTACTATCAAGCTGGTGCGTTCCACTTCCTCTGTGCGTTGGGGCGCATGTGCACGTCTGCTTGAAGGCTTTTGTGCAACTGCGCATGCGCAATGACATCAGTATTGGCAATTTTGTTATTCTGAGGCAAATAACTCTATTTTGGTTTATTCTGTTTCCTACACTTTCCTCACTTCCCCACTGTTTTGGCACCAAATACTAGCTATTTAAACCCCTTCTGTTATTCCCGCTTTCCCTCAAGCTGGCTTCTGGTTGTGTACAGATCCTGTTCAAACGGTTTACTACTGCTTATTCAGGGTTCCTGACTTATGCCTGTCTGACTACGATTCTTGCCGCCTTCCCTTGACCACTTGCCTGTTTTTGACCATGTCTCTTGCCTGATCCAAATTTGTACTAGGTTTTGGAAAACTGGTCTCTGAGGTTTTGTGGTATCCCAGCTAGAACGCCGTAGTATGTCCCAGCCCCAAAAGGTCATTGGTGAAAACCAGGACTGGTTGGGCTCTTCCACTTTACCGAAGAGTCAGATTCCTGCCAGCAACCTTTCTCTTTGGTTCCCATTTAACTAGTATGTTACACCTAGGTAAATACATTACATAACAATGTATTTGATCTGTCAGTTAAGAAACAGTACATAATGTATAAGTGATATTTATATTTAGAAGATTCATTATATCCATGAGATGAAACTTGTATTAAATTGTCATTTTTGTTACTTTTTAAAGAATTCCTTGTTAGTATTCATAAACATGCTTCATAATCATTTCCCCTAAGCAACCACCCAGGCTTGAACATGGAAGACCGGCCGCCAGTCAAACTTGGCTGGTGTGGTTCTGCTATAGGCTGAAGTACTATTTGTGTTTGTATGCCAGAACACAGAAAGGTTACATCTCCCCCAGCCCAGTGTGACCTAGGGAAGCCTCTCTCCACATTGCTGGCTCAGTTTCATGAATAGGAAAATACCACTGATCAGCATGTTTGGTCAAATAAAGAACAGTGTGATGCTTCTGTTTAATTGTGTATGCAATCCTGATGCATATTACAAAAATGGTAAACTTGTAGGTAACTAGTGGCTTTTGAATTCCATCCTCCTTCCAACAGACAAAGGCTATTACAGACTGTCAGTTGTAGTTATTAACTTCTATTTGGCCAGCCCTGACTAGGGCGCTTTATAATACTGTATTCTCCTGTTTCTCCTGCTCTATTGTCTGAAACCCAGGGGAGTATAAGGCAGCAGTCAACTGTAGTTGATACATATTCCCTCTTGCCTGATACTAAAAACAAACATTTGTATTTTCAGAGTTGGTTTTAATTTTTTTTTTTACTTTGTTTTCCTTACATCAATGAAATACAATAAAATACAATAATATTTTGTGTGACACAGCAGTGAGGACACATAGTATTTTCTTCCTTACTTTCCTCTTGCATGTTTAACTATATATCAAACATGAAAGAGGAACCACACTGGCTTGGGAAATCTGTAGGTACTCAAAAAACCTGTCCATTATGGAAGGGATTGTTATGGTGTTCACAAGCAAAGACCCTGTATGGCTTATGTCACTCACAATGGCATAACAAGAGCATGCTGGCCCCCCTACAGCATGCCAGCACAGGTGATCACTCCACAATTTAAAGGGATACTGTGATGGGAAAAAATGTTTCTTTTTTTCAAAACACACCAGTTAATAGTGCTGCTCCAGAAGACTTCTGCACTGAAATCAGTCTCTCAAAAGAATACACCGATTTTTTTACATTTACTGTTGAAATCTGATATGGGGCTAGACACATTGTCAGTTTCCCAGCTGCCCCCAGTCATGTGACTTGTGCTCTGATAAACTTCAGTCACTCTTTACTACTGTACTGCAAGTTAGAGTGATATCACACACCCCCCCTTTTCTCCCTCCCCATCAGCCCATCAGCAGAGCAATGGGAAGGAAATCAGATAGCAGCTCTCTAAAGGCGGCCATAGGCGGTACAATTACGATATTTCTTTGAAGAAAGATTGTTAATTTCAATACACACGTGTAGAGCTGAATAATCAGATAAACAGGTATTTAGATAAATCAGATAAACTGATTTCTGCCTGTATTTTACTGGTCAGCACTAAACAGTGGCCAATGTACAGGTGCCAAAATTTTCTGTCTTGCATGATTGACCAGCCGTACACACACCGGATATTGTATGAAAATTTGTTTTGTACGATATTATCTGTGTATCTGGCCACCTTAACACAAGATAACAGCTGTCTGGTAGATCTAATAACAGCATTCCAAAAATCCAGGTCCCACTGCAACACATTCAGTTATATTGAGTTGGTGAAACAAAAGCCTGCCAGAAAGCAGTTCCATCCTAAAGTGTTGGCTCTTTTTGAAAGCACATGGCCAGGCAAAATGACCTGAGATGGCTGCCTACACACCAATACACTTGCTGAATCAGGAATGCAATTTTATATTGTAGAATGAATTATTTGCAGTGTAAACAGTGTAATTTAGAAATAAAAACTACATTGTAAAACTCATGACAGAATCCCCTTAAAGAAGAAGAGGCTGGGGTGGGGGGGAACATTTCAATGCTATAGTGAGAGCAGACCCCTTCCGTCTGCTTCCAATATAGTTACAACACTGGTCACTAAAAAATCAAAATGGAAAGGGATGTGTCACACATTTTCTTGACTGGTGTAAATACATAACAAACATAACTAGTGGAGAGAATTCTGGTCCACTCCTGTCTGCCCTTTGTCAAAAGACAAGAATATCAGTGCTCACAGGGTTGACTTTCACATTTCTGCACTGAAAACCATCCCATGTGTGCACTGACAGGCTGATCCCATGCATACACAAGTGGTATAGGTTGGATGGGAGCAGATTAGCGTTGTCTACCCTGGCATGCATATGTCAACAGAAAAAAGGCAGAGTGTTAGAACGGAGACCATGCCCTGTGTGACACTGACCTAAATTCCTATGTGATGGTGGTGAGAGGTATAAAAACAAATTAGGAGGAGCACAATGGTAAACATTCAGAATTCCATCTTTTCAGATACATTTTTAGATTACAACATTAATTGCAGTAGGGATACACCAAATCCCGGATTCCATTCAGGATTTTTTTAGCAGGATTCAGATTCAGCCAAATCCTTATGCCTGGCCGAACTGAATCCGAATTTGCATATTCAAATTGTGGGCAGGGCGGGATTTCACATGACTTTTTGTCACAAAACAAGGAAGCAAACAATTTGTTCCCGTTTTTTTTCTGCCCTTAATTTGCATATGCAAAATAGGCATCCATATTCCAAAAAGGATTCAGGGATTCCGCCGAATACAAAATAGTGGATTTGGTGCATCCCTAAATTATTTTGTGATGGGGCATAGAATATCCTTTCTTGATTACCACTGACTTATAAACACAGTTCTGTTGGTTTACAGATGACAAAATAGTTGAAAGCAACTACAGAATGAAAAAAATAATCCTGGAGGATCATAGATTATCGGTGGGCCCTGCCAAGTAGAATGTAGCCCCAATGAAAACATCTTATTGCACTGATTCTAAAACAACCTTTTTTCCATGCTTTGTAATAAACCTCAGCATTCTCAGTTACTGGACGGATTTCTTATAGCATGATACTGCTTTGTAGTAAGGTCACGCTGTTGGTGAAATACAACTTCCTCAATACAGCTGTTGCTGAACTGCATCTTCCAGAAGCCTGTAATAGCTGAATTACAACTCTCATCTTACAGCTGCTGCCAGGCCCTGAGGGTTCTATGAATAGCATATTAACAGTAGCCAGTCAGATTTTCTAAAGAATAAAACTGACAGGCAAAAAGAAAATATGCCTGCCAAGATTTCACGCTCTGTGGCTATAACTTTAGAAAAGCCTTTGATCTGCTTTTAAAGAATAGATAACTATAACGTGCTGCTACTTGATAATTCTGAAGGGGTGTCAGTAGTGAAAGAAGATTGTGGCCTCACATCACACAGCGAGACTCTAGCCAGAGATATCAAAAAGTAATTGATTTCATCCCTCCTCTCTTTTGTGCATCATGTAGTGTGACATCTAACACAGGAGTCAATTACATCCTTTTTATTTTTCTAATCAGGACAATGCAGGGTTATGTGTAGCAGCCTGCAGGCATTGCCTATTTGTCATTGCTTCCAGCACTGTACCATGATTTTCCTATGTATGCTCCCATGGACATCATAATTGCAGATTGAGAGGGATTCAGAGATTATGAACATTTATAACTTGTACAGGTATGGGATCTGTTATCCAGAATGCTCGGGGCCTGGGGTTTTCTGGACAACAGATCTTTCTGTGAATTGGGTCTTCCTTTCTTACGTCTACTAGAAAATCATGTAAATATTGAGGGGACTTTTAATTAAGGGTCGAAGTGAAAATTCGACTTTAAAAAATGAATTCAAAAGTAATTTTTGGGTACTTCAACTATCGAATAGACCAAAATTCTAATCGAATTGAAAAAAAATTGATTATTTTTGGTCTGGGTTTACATAGTGGGTGCCCCTAGGCCCGCGGTCGTTTGTCGCCCCTGTCCCCTCCCTTTTATTTGCTCAAATTTTCATCATCAGGGAGGATCAATGGGAATTGGCACACAGGAAATTTTAATTTCTGAACCAATGTGGGTGTGGTTGGACAGCATGCCGCCCCCTAAAATCCTGCTGCACTAGGCACGGGCCTAGGTGACCTCCCCACAAATCCAGGCCAGATGGAGGACCTCCTATAACCTATTTGGAGTCTTTTGGCTATGTTTGAGAATTCAATGTTTTTTTTTTTTAGGCAATTCTTCGAAACTTTCAATCAAACGATTAAATCGTACGATTTGAACAATTCTAACAAAATTGGACCTGTTCGATTGAAAACTGTCCGCTTTCATTCGAAGAAAAACTTTGACTGGTCAAATTTCACCGTATTTTCCTTTTGAAATTCGACCCTTGATAAATTTGCTCCTAAATAAACCGAATAGTCTGGTTCTGCTTCCAAAAAAAGGATTATATCCAGGTTGGGATCAAGTACAAGCTACTGTTTTATTATTACAGAGAAAAAGGAAATCATTTTTAAAAATATGGATTCTTTGGATAAAATGGAGTCAATGGGAGACGGCCTTTCCATAATTCGGAGCTTTCTGGATAAGGTGTTTCCGGATAACGAGTCCAGTAACTATACAATACCATGCTTTAGTTTGTGTTTTGGTTTCAGATGAATATACATTTTAACGCCACTGGCTCTTTGTCTGTTAAAAAGAACAGTAAATACATAACATTAATAGATAAAGAAATGAACAACTCCTAGTTTACTCTTTATTATGGAGCCTTGGTCTTGTTTTCTGCAATACCACATGCACCTTAATCAATTAAAAGAAAGACTTACTGTTACAGTTTTTCTTTCCTTAACTAAGAAAAAATGTACTGCGCAGTGCTATACTGGTGCAGAAACTCACTTGTAGGCACAATTATCTAAGCTGCCATAGGCTGGAAGAATGATGGGTTCCAGCATACCTCCCAACATTTTGGAAATAAAAAGAGGGACAAAAAATGTTGTTCCATGTAGCGTGGTGACATTTTAGACCACATCCACTTTTGTGGCCACACCCCCTAATTTCCATGTTCATTTTACAAAATTTGGCAGTTTATGAAAGTTGAAAAATATTTTCAGTTATTACAGTTTTGCTAATGAAGGTGCATTGCCCTTTAAGCTTTCAGTCTAACTTTTCCCAAGGGACCTGATTATTTAAATTGTTACAGTTACGTATTTTCTTATCTCAAAATTGTTACAAATCATCTTATTTGCACCTGTTACCTGTTCTGGGCCCTCTGCCAAAAAGCCAATTAAGTTAGAAACTTTGTTTCTTTTTCTGGCTGTTCAGTACAGAGGAAAGAGGGACTTTTCAGTACAAATAAGGGTTGAGCTGTAAAAAGAGGAACAGTTGTGAGGTATGGGTTCCAGGTCTTGTAGGCCCTGCTTTCCGTAGTGGGTGGTTCACAGATTCTCTAGGAAGCAGCAGGACTTCAAACCTCTGAATCTGTCACTTCACAATACAAAAGGATATGGGAGGGGTTACCTGCCAGGTGCCAGCCTAAGGGACGGTCGAGAATTCCTACGATTTGCAAACAGACTATGCTTGTTCCCGTTCAGTCTGTGGAATCAGTTTTGTTTGTTTAAAGAAATAAATATTTGTACTTATTTTGGAAGCTCACAGTATTTATGCACCTTTTCTATAAGAGCCCAACTGTAAAGCTCATTTCAAAAAAGAGTTATTTTTGATGACGACAAAGCAGAGAAAGCAAAACTCGAGGATACAATGGTCTCCCTTGCAAAAGGAACTGCTTCACTAATGCTTTGTATTTTTCGTCCCCGGTGGCACATTTATATTAAAACTAGGACAACATTCCGTAGACACTAAAAAGCTTTTGAGCACAGAATTCTCTGAAGTTTTATGAGACACTTTCTAGTTTTTATTCCATTCTAGGCAATGCTATATTAATAGCATGAGATAACTTTTAGGCTGTGTATAAAAATATATTCAAACATATATATGCAGATCTAATACTTTCCCTTTTATGCCTGGATAATGTATTGAAACTGTTTATTTTTATGAACTTATAATCTACTGTTTGCATACAAGAGCAGTTGCACTGAGGATGGATTGTAGCTAGTGTATAACTGGAGGAAATAGGAGTGGGAGGACATGATAGACAATATAAATCTTGCAAAATGAATTAATAATGCAATATATATATATATTAGGTTGCACACGTAGGTTCCCACAGATAAATCTTTAAAGTGGACCAGTCACCCAGACACAAAAATCTGTATAATAAAAGTCCTTTTCAAATTAAACATGAAATCCAATTTCAATTTTTTATTGAAGCATTCATAGCTGTTTAAAGCTCATTTAAAAATCTCAGCTGTCAATCAAATATTGTCTGACACTCCTCTATGCCTTAGGCATAGAGGCGGGGCAGATAATTACTTTCACTTTCCATTCAGCACTTCCTAGATGCTACTGCTCCCCACACATTCCCCCAGTTCTCTTAACCATTTAATTGTGTAGCCAGGACATGGGGATAGACATTGGGTCCCCCATTCTGGTGCACAAACAAGATTCTAAGATGATATAATGCTTGCCTTAATAACAGTGTCCACAAAATGGCTCCTGCCTGCTTGTTATAATTATGAATTCCCAGACTGAAGGAAACAAGATTAAAATAATTTATATAGTGTAATTAATGTTCATTTTGCTTGACTAATGTGATAAAATAGGATTTTGAAATTTTTTTTGGGGTGACGGGTCCACTTTAACTTTCAAAATGCCTGCTGTGTCTGGTCTCAAAAGAATATAGAAATAATATGGGTTCTGCTTGGAAAAAGTAAGCCACTTCTGATATAGCATATTTGTTATATACTGTACCTGCTATCATTTATCGTTACAGTAAGAATTCCAGTTTTTGTGATAAAAAAAGGCTCCTAACAGCTGCACAATCAGCTTATCTTCTGATTTCTAGTAAAATTGCTGCTACTTTGAAGCAACGTCTCATGGTTACCGCATAGTCTGCACTTTATTGGCGGAAATAACATTGATTTTTATCATTTACCAATTTCATCATTCTAATGGCAGCTTTCACATCACTCCAGTGTTTCGAGTAATCGATAAAAAGACAGTTTGTCTTTTACTTGCTTTGATTTTATCAACAGATCAATAGTGGAAGGGATGCGACATATTCAGCCATTAGTATTACTGGAACTCTGCATTTGAACAGTTCTGGTTGGATATTTCCAAGGTTGAACTGTTAACAAAATGACAATGTTTATTCTGGTTGATAAGAATAAGGGCTATTTCACTGGGAAAAGGCTCAATATTATTGATAGGTATACACTATTTATTTATTTATTTATTCTTCAATTTTTTTAATGGCATCAAAATGCAGCCCAGACTGAATTTATATATTTTACATTAAAATATGAGAATAATCTGAAATGTATATTAAGGGACAGACTTCAGTCAGACATAATGCACAATTGTCTTGATTTTTTCCTAGGCCTTCAGGGAAACTCATATTTCCAACTAATATTGACATATTTGCATGCTTCATGCAAAACACTCCTCTCCCCTGGTGAACTTCCATGGCAAAAACCTTGCTTGAGATGCAATTGCATTACTGACACTTCTGCTGCACTGATGAGCACAGCTTTAAAATCACAATTTTAATGTGATTCACTAAATGCAGGTCCTTTCATGTGTAGGCTCACACTAGCTGAGGCGATAAGAGACAGTATATAATCTATGCAAAAGCTCTGTGTAAAATGTTGGCACTGTATAAATTATACTTTACTATTTTTTCTGATAATCTTAATGAAATTCCCAATCGTATAATTTTTTGGGATTTTTCCCCCCGAATCGCTCTATTTTTTTGGCTTTTTCCCAAAAAGCCAGAATTTTATCAGATTTTTGCCTTGGACATGGATGCCCACCTTCTGGCTCTGTGCTCACACACAAACAAAGGTCACACATTCTTTCTGAGTTATATAGGCCAGTGAATGGATAGAATGTCTTCCTGTCAGGAAGGAACATGGATTATTTCATGTTAGGTGATTGGTGAGAGAAAACACAGACCATGACAAAATGGTGACTCAAGGTAAAAGATCAATTACGAAATAAAATCTGTTGGTTAAGTATGCATTCTGAAGGTATAGTTGGAAGGATCTACTGGTGAATAAAGTGTCTCATACCGCCCAATTGTCCTGATTTCTGAGTGACAATCCAGCATTGCAGACCTGAAAATGGCTGGGACTTTATGAGGAAGTAGGCAGAATTTGTTTGGATCTAGGGACTATCAGGCAATAACTGTTTGTTATTGGGGTGGAACAGGGAATGGTCTAATACAGACCATTTTTTACTATAGGCCCAACTTTTTTTTACCCATGAGCCACATTCAAATGTAAACAGAGTTGGGGAGCAAGACAAACATGAAAATAGTTACATGAGGTGCAAAATAAGGGCAGAGATGGACTATTTGGTAGCTTCTATGCACTGGCAGCCCAGAGGCTCTGTTTGGCAGTACATCTGGGTTTATGCAATCAAAACTTGCCTCCTAGCCTGGAATTCAAAAATAAGCACCTGCTCTGAGGCCTTTGAGAGCAACATCCAAGGGGTTGGTGAACAGTATGTTGCTCATGAGCCACTGATTGGGAACCACTGGTCCAATAGATTATTTCAGTTTGAGAGTTATAGGGTTTATTGTATGGTCTCTTATATTTTACATAGTGAGACTGTAATATCCTAAGTGGACAATTTATTGGCAACTCTTTTATTTTCAGTCTGACAGACTTCCCTAAAACATGGTACTGTTGACAGAAAAATTAATGTAGTGCTATTTTTTTACATTTGAAGTAAGAACCGTGGAATTTTTGTTGACCATCTGAGACTAAGGGTCTCATGGGGTAAAGCCTAATGTATTCAACACATTTTGTGTGATGTATATTGATCCAATAGTCTAAGTCTAATGTTGCCAAACTATGTCAGGGTTGTTAATGAATATTCATGTTCCTTTAGGTTATACAGTAGAAGAATAAAGGGAAACAGGTTTAGATTTTTTTTCTGTAAATCACTCCATGGGATTATCCCTCATATATGAACAAAAATTCAGAGTGGGATATTATTTCCATCTTGAATTATGCAAATTATGATATGTTAAATTCTATTCAATTTAGTGCTCTGCACTTATTTCCCATTGGTCGTAAATGACACCTTTTGTATTTCAAACACAGATTGCTGTAAAACAGGACAGATGATTTTTTCAGTTCCATACCTACTTCTACTTTGGTTCTGTTGTTCATTACCAAAGAAATCTTCTAGCAGATTTGTCATTTTATAGCAGCGAGATTAGTGGAATGAGTAACGGACATTTGGACATTTATCGAATTTATTAAAGGGGACCTGTCACCTAAAAAACTTATTCTAAATCCTATTTTATCATGTTAGTCAAGCAAATCTTGTTTGTGCACCAGAATGGGGGACCCGATGTCCATTCCCATGCACTGGCTACACAATTAAATGATAAAGAGAGAGGGGGGAATGTGAGGACTGTATTTATAACTAGTAAGTGCTGAATGGAAAGTGAAAGTAATTGCCTGCCCCGACTCTATGCCTAAGACATAGAGGAAGGGCAGCCAATATTTGATTGACAGTTGAGATGTTTAAATGAGTTTAAAATGGCTATGAATGTTTTAATAAAAAATAGAGTTCGGATTTCATGTTTAATTTGAAAATAACTGTTATTATACAGCTTTTTATGTCTAGATGACAGGTCCACTTTAATAAAATCTAATTTTCTCAGCTAGGACAAATTGAATTGATCTGAAAACTCGAATCGAATGATATTCAAATTAGAAAACTTTAATATAAATTTAAAAACTTGATTCGAGTTTTCTTCTGAAAAAACTTGAATGTCAGGAAGGCTGCAAACATCACCAAATTGATCCCTGGACCTATCCCATTGACATATAAAGCAATTCGGCAGATTTAAGGTGTCGAATAAACAAATTTGAGTTCCCAAAGGGCCAGAGTATGATGAATCTCAAAATCTGAATTCAAATAAAACTCGAATCAAGTTTGGATAATTCACAATTCAAATTTGAGCTTTTTGACCAAAAAATTAATTCTAATTTTCACTTCAACCCTTAATAAATATGCCCTTTGGTCATTAAGTGCATGCAAAATGCTAACTGTACAATTATTAAGTCTAATGTTTCTACATATTTTTTTATTCAAAAATACATTAACATAACGATGTCTGTGGCTGTTTTGAGTTACATATGTAACATGTTTCTAAGGGCAAGGCCAGACGGGGAGATTCGGGGGAGATCTGTCGCCTGGCGACTTCTCGCCACGACGAATCTCCCCCGAATCTCCCAGAATAGCTAGACAATTTTGAGCGACTTTTAAAATCGCGCCGCTGCGTGTGAACAAGCACAGGCGACTTTACGCCTAGCGAGTGCGCAGAGCTGACTAGCTATTCGTGGAGATTCGTCGCAGCGAGAAGTCGCAGGAGATCACACTGCTAAGACATGGTAAGACTCTTTTAAGGCCATTACATTGAACCGTGTGATTGTAGTAGCATATTCTGAAAGCAGCTGTGCCTGGTATATACTATTGCAATATACTATCAAAAAGGCAAGAATGTCACAGATCTGATGGGTACAGGTTACACTAAATTGGTTCTATTGTGCCTCCCCACCTGCCATGTCAGTGGAAGCCACAAAACCTACAGTAAAAGTCATACAGTGAAAATAACAATATAGGTTAATAACGTTTTATTTTCAGTGTGCTCATAAAAATGAGACAGATGCAGTTGGCACAGTAGGCTTGCAGACTAATAGATGGATGCAGTTCTTATGCTTTCCATTTCTAAATGTTAAGTGTTGAGCTGATTCCTACTTATTGTAAGACCTTTTTTGTGGGTTCTGCTTGAGGTTCTAGCACTGATACCATATAACACCCAATATTTATTTTTTCATTGGTAAGCTGGAGCATGTCAGCTATTCCCAAACCATCTCAGAGATGTAGTCATGAGTCATGCAGTGCAGAGTTAATCTAAATGCTCTTTTAGGGTGATTTGGTACTGACACAATTCTAATCTTTGATATCCTTGTGTCGTCAATTAAATAAGTGCACATGAGGTCACCTATAAGGCCTATGACTTCATGATGGAAAGTACAGAACAATATAAATATTATTAGAGGTGTAACAAACCTGAATTACTTAAGCATTGTGAAATGGAGCAAGGCATTAAGATACACCTCTGAGATTAATTTGTATATACACAACACATACATGCTATGCAATGTATAATACTATAGGCATGTTTTATTTATGTTGGTACATTGCTTAGTGCAGCTTATGATTCCCTCAGTCATAGAAAAGCGTGACACTTGACTTACCTTTAAAGTACTTTATATGTATGCTTACTTAATGAAGCACATTTTTTTCTGTATGTTGAGGAGTATATTTGTCATTGCCATGCCAGGGCATATAGGTCAAAATGTGGACATGTTTCTTATCACAGCTACTTGGATAAAGATCTGAGGTAGATAAGTAACACACAGATTTTCAGACTGAGTGTATCCTCAGCTAGCAATGTAACTGGGTGTTTGTTTCTTACATTACATTACATTTTAATAAAATAGTGCTGAAGAAAGATAAGTTGCAATATAGGCCTGGACAATCTACAACATTTTTTTCCTTATTATGGTACTCCAGTCTTTCTACATTGGCCTAGTATTTGCTTGAGTCATTGCTAAACTCTGCACAAGAATGGCTATATAAATCATCTGCATGCTTTACAGCAGAAACCGCTTGAATGGAAAACTGAATTAAGCTGTACTTCTTGATAGAAAATAACTTTATAAATCAGGGGTGCCAAAGCTTCTTGATGTGAAATTGGCACATTTTAAGTATACATCATATAATGTAAAGATTAATATGTGATTAGTGGTCATATTAAGCTTCCTTTCTGACAAGAGGTTCTTTCTGAAGACGAGGATACAGTATAATTAGCATCCCGGTTCCTGACAAAAACCTGTAAACATATAATGGTTGCAAAATGTATTTTTAGTTACCAGCAGCAACCAATCTGCAATTAGTATTTGTTGGCCTACTATTGGAAAACAAACATACAGTTGGTTGGTTTGACTTACTTCAAAATTACTGTATATTAACCTGCCCCTGCCATAGAAAAGGTAACCAGTAAAATCAACTTTTTATGGAATAACTTATTCTATTACAGAATTTATTTATGTAGCAATCTGTTACCTTGAATCCTGATGGATTGCTTGAATCCCGATGGAGAGTGGCTGGTCCAAGGAAGACTGGTGATGACTGGTACTCCTTTACAACTCCAGTCTTCACCGACGCCCTTTTGGGGCCCCGGGCTTTCTGCGGCGGAGAAGGCAAAGGAGCAATGCGTAATACCAGAAGCGTAGTACAGACGAGGATTAGGCAAGGCGAAGTCAAACAAGTAAAGGTCGGTTCAGGCAGCAGAGGTTCAGTAGTCTAATACAAGCAGAAGTCGGTTCAGGAGGCAGAGGATCAGTCGAAAACAGGCCAGGGAGTCGAAAACCAGATACAGAAGATCAAACAGGGCTTGAGCAGGAACTGTAGGAACAGAAGCCAGCTTGGGCAATGAGGGAATGAAAGGAAGGGTTTTTAAAGGCCAGGAACCAATCAGGACGAGTTTGGATCAGGATGGACAGAATTGGGAACAAATAGAAAACAACTCGCCCAGGATTGACGCAGGCATCCAACTTGACGCGCACGCCAAGTTTGACGCTAGCGTCTAGTTTGATGCACCGGTGGCGCATGCATAGAAGATCTCACAATATCTCGCCCCCGCCGGTCAGCCCTGCTCTTCCTACGCTGACCGGTGGGGGCGAGATACTGTGAGATCTTCTACACATGCGCCACCTGCGCGTCAAAAGTTACAATTTATCTATGAGAATGAACACCATTGTTCAGATTGGTAATGTTAGAATAATTGAATTTTCATATTCTCTTTTACCAAATGATGAACTCTAAATTTCACTCACTGATAAAACAAATCCCGTACAAATGAATAGAAAGTGGTGGAATTTGACTGAGGAGATAAATCTGCCTGCAAGTGCATTCTTCCAAAGGAATGTTCTTATTAAAGCCTGAAACCATAAAGATATTTCAATCATCTGCAGGCCATGCTGACTTTCATGTGACTGCTGACAGCCAAATTGTGCACAGTCTCATATTACTTACAATGCGCCCCTTAATACCAGAGAGTGGCCACGTTCTTCATTAACCGACTCAAAGTTTTAAAAAATTTACTTTTTTTTTTAGAATTTGTAAAACCAAAAATCAAATAAAATATGTCTGTAATGTGTTAAATAAATGACAATATGCATGGCGAAAAGTCCATAGTTGAAATATGAACTAATCCTGTAAATTTGGGGAACAGGGAATGTATATACAGTATATATATATATATATATATATATATATATATATATATTTATATACACATCGGGGGATATTGATCAAAGGTCTAATGTTAGTGATTCAGGAAGGCTACCAAAATCTTCAAATGGTTCAAGGGACCTCTGCCATTGACTTCTACATGACATTGACAGGTTTTACATGGTGTATTTTCAAATTCCAGTTATTTCAGGGTCGGAGTATAATAAATTTTGAAAATTTTTAGTTTTTTTAACCTAAAAATATGTTTTGACAAAAAAAACCTCGAATTTTTGTTGAAAATACAGCTCAAACTTTAGAGGAAAAGGAGCCTTATAGGAGAAACCAAGTAAGCCTTATCAGAAAGGGCTACCTAAATATACCAGTAAACCCGAAAAGTAGTGCTGCTCTGTCCTCTGTCGAAAGAAACACTGTATTTCTTTCCTTCTACTGTGTACACAGGGGCTTCTGTATCAGACTTAGGGGGTTATGTAATAAAAGGCACTAAGTTTGCCCAGGGACAGTAACCCATAGCAACCAATAAGCTGTTTGCTTTTAAACAGGTGACCAGTAAATGCTGTCTGCTGATTGGTTGATATTGGTTACTGCTCCTGGGCAAACTTAGTGTCTTTTATTACATTACCCCCTTACTGACTTGAGCCTTAACTTTGCCCCAGGCGTGGGCATGATCAGTTTGCTCCTCTTCCCCTCCCCCCTCCCTTCTCTGCTGTGATCTGAGCCCAGAGCTATAAGTAAGCAGGGAGAGACTCAGGCAGGAAGTGATGTCACACCAAGCTAATACTGCAGCTGCTATCCTAAACAAACAGAGAGCGTCTAGAGCTTTTTACTCAGGTATGGTAAAACATTCTACAGAATAATTATAGCATTCTAGCTTGTACTATTGCAGCTAATCTATTGGCAATAAATGCCTCCTTCTCCTCATTCTAATTTTGCCACATTATCAAGTGTGGCAAATAAAATAGCCCAAATGATTGAGAGCATGAATCATGCCTGTGGGGTATTGTAAAGTCAGCTGCATTTTTTTGTATTGAGAATATTTGTATAATGTCATCTTCAGTGTAGAAACATGTAGAATCTCCGAAGCCTCCAGAAATATTTTCAGACAGTATCTTTTCATGTCTGTATTACATATTCTTACAGCATACCAGCATTTTTAAAAACAGGAGAAAAAAAGGTTGTGACAGGAGACCTGCATTTGAAGGAGGTGGCGTGTACTGGTTCCATAAAGCAATATACAGTACAGGAGAAGATATCCTTATAACCTTGCTTCACACGGACGGTAATAAACAAGAAATTACCAGGTTTAGAGAAGGACTGCAAGATAAAGTTTTAACTACATTTCTGATTTCTACATTGCCTGCACAATTAATGGGAATTTATTATATTATTAACACGTATTTCTATAGCGCCAAAATTCTGTATTATAGTTGAAATTGTATGTACATGGTGATACAGAATGATCACACATATATTTGTTGTGAGGGGTAACATTTTCCGTGTAGTTTACACATCAGGTTTTGTATCAGTTCCATTATACTACACTTGTAGTCCTAATTATAAAGTTTATTCAGTAATTGGCCTAATTGAAGGAATTTCACAAGGAGAGTTGGAGAGTGCTGAAATATATATGGAAGGTTAAGCAGAATTTTAGCTACTGATTTTGTTACATGTGTGTGTTGTGGATGTTAAAGAGATTGTTCCAGTTTAATCAACTGGTGTATGGTTAGAAAGTGATATGCTAAAATCATTTGCAATTGGTCTTAATTTTTGATCACCTGTGGTTTTTTAGTTATTTTGCTTTTTGCTCAGCAGCTCTCCACTTTGGAATTTCAGCAGTAATCTGATTGCTAGAGTCCAGATTTTCCTATCAACTAAGCAGTGAAAAAGAGATTGAAATATGAATAAGAGACAACTGAAAAGAAAGATACATAATAACAAGTAGCTATAACAATAAAATTGTAGACAGAACACTGGAAGGTGTCAGAAAAAGATGGCACCTAATTCAAAAACTATAAAAAATTACTAATTGAAAAGTTTCTAAGATTTGCTAATTCTATAACATACAAAAAGTTTACTTAAAGGTGAACAATCCCTTTAAATTCAACAGCATTTTGTTTTTAAATTTCAATGCTATATTGCAAGTTACATTATTATTATTATTATTATTATTATTATTAATAATAATAATAATAATAATAATAATCATTTGTGAGATATTCACACCCAAAATGTATTACTATCTGATTCATTAACCTTAAATTAGCAAAATAATGCATACTATAATTAATGCTTGATACTGCTGTTTTAGATATGAAGCATCCAATATTTCTAACCATTCGTATGAACGGCCATTTATTGATTTCTGTAAATAGAAGATCTTTTGTACTACTTTATATCTCACTGTAGCTTTTTTGCGGGTACCCGACCTGCTGGTTTTTCAATCTGGGAACTCAATAATTCAGGTGCAGGCTCTAAATTATTACAATTTTGCAACATTTAGTTGATACATTTCTCAGCAGCATCTCTGGAGTATTAGCAACTATTGTATCAGTTCTAACAGCTGCCTGTAATGAAACCCAGGGATTCTGCTCAGCAGGGACAAAGATAAGAAATGTATCAACTAATTGTATCAATTTGGAACAGCTTACAGGGTCGCCGACCCCCACCAGAGCTGCTTTAGAATGTGAAAAATTCACTTCAATAATTGAAAATTGTCACACATAGAAAATAGAAAGTAATTGGAAAAAGTCATTATTTCTGGTGATCCATATGAAAATAACTAGTTTTTTTGAACCCCTTTAACTGCTGTACATGTCTGTTTTCAACTAAATGCACTTACGTTTTAAGCCTATGGCTTCACAGTGGAAAGTACAGAAATATTGTAGGTGTTAACTACTGTACCTGAATTCTGTGCATTCCTTACTTTAGGCCCCGGACACACATGTGGATACTTGCCACATTTTAGCTGACCGCAACATAAATATGATAGCAAAGCATGCCATTTCCAAAGGTTGAAACCTCTAGCGGATTTACACAGAGGTCAGCTGTTTTTAAAAACTGCAGCACGGACCATGCAGAAAATGCAGCAAGTATCAGCATGTGTGGTGAGTGGCCTTAAACAATGTAAAGGAACAATTGAGATGCTAAAAAATGTATGTGATACATAATAAAGACATTTATTCATGTTCCTTGGTGGGAATTATTTTCCCTTTACAGTAATAGATTAAATTTATTTGCAACTTTGAGTAGTTGACGATTTAAAGTACAGGTATGGGCACAGCCGCTCCAGCCATGAGGCAAGGTGAGAACGGTGGCTCGGAGCGGCCAGTTACCAGGGGCGGTTTTTTAAAACGAAAATTCAGCTCTTCTAGTGCAGTGAGCGCAATAGGTTGGGAAAAAACTAGTGATGCAGTCGGGTTGGGAAAAAAACTCGATAAAATTAAGCAAAAAACAGAATCGTACAAATTTTTCATACGAAACTCAGTGAAGATCACAATATCTTTTGTTTTTGGATTCAAACTTTTGCAGCTTTGGGGTATAATAAATCTCAAAAAATTAAAGGCTTTTTTTGTTCCAGATAAAATTTTAGTTTTTTCCCAAAAAAAACCCAATCACAAAAAATCAAGTTTTAGTAAATAATCCCTTAAATGATTTTCTAGTAGACTTAAGCTATGAGGATCCAAATTATTTGGAAAACCACAGGTCCCAGGCATTTTGAATAACAGGTCCATACATGTACTTTGGTCTAGAGTTGAGTTGATTTTTTTCTGTACGTTGAGTAATTACGCCTGTCATTGTGACTCTAAGGGGCAGATTTACTAAGGTTAAAATTTCGAATGCCAAAAAAATTCGAAATTCGACCAGGGAATAGTGGGGAATTAAAAAAATTCTAATTCTAGTTTTTTTAGCACAATTCGATCGATCGAATGATCGAATAGGGAAATTCGATCGAATTTGATTAGAATTCAAATTGAATTTTCGAATGATTTTTAAACGATCGATCGTTTTTCTTATTCGATCTTAGGGAATGATCCCCATTTCGGAAGGTTTAATCTGGCGAAGTAGGTGATTACTTTAAATTTAAATTTAAAGGGGAAGTATTCGACCATCGAATTTTCGAACATTCGAATAATATAAAATTCGAATATTCGAATCATTCGAATTCGAATATTCAATGGGCAAATTTGCCTAATTTGCATATTCGAAATCTGAATTCAAATTTTTTTGAAAATTCTATCGAATATTTGAATCCTTCCTGTGAATTAATGTGAATTTAGTAAATCTGCCCCTAAAAGTGTTTATGTATGGGTGCTGTACGTGTCACAGCTACTTAGCCATACATAGGGTTGCCACCTGGCCGGTATTTTACCGGCCTGGCCGGTATTTTTGATAGTTGATCCCAATGTTATTAATAGGAAAAAAAGGTAAATATATAGGAAGGCCGGTATTTTTTTCAAGAAGAGGTGGCAACCCTAGCCATACATAAAGGGTAGGTGTTCTCATATACACTTACAAGGAGCACCAATGCACCCACAAAGATTACTTTTGTGAATATTGCGACACTGGCAGGGTCTTAATCCATTGGCAAATGGAATTTAAGTCATGACCTAAGCTGCAGACAGAAATCCTTCCAAGAAATTCTGCAATATGAAAACATTGTCTGTAGTCAATTGACTCTACACGACAGTAAGTGGGTGATGGCCCTAAAATATTCCTATATCAGCACTGGGTCAGCGCAATTCTGTCTGAAATGGTGTGCTTCCTTGTTGAGATTCTTAATATACATTGATCTTTAGATATTACAGGAAAGAGTGTATCCGAAAATAGGTTTGACAAGCTATAAGTATCTGCACTTGGAATAGAGAATGTCTCTTTCAGCACTTTGGTATAAATACCTGCACATTAGGTTAGTGGAAATGTAGAGATTGTAAGTGTTCAATGTACTAGCCAATTACTTAGCTTTGGAAGGAATCTTTATGCAGTCATTTGCACATAAAAAAGGGCCATGGGAACATCTGCAGAAGAAATCTTTGGGGTTTAAAAAGTTCTGTATTATATTATTTAGCTTTGTAATGCCACTAAAAGGCATCACAAATTGCCACTAGTAATTCCATAAAGTTGTTCATAGAATATATTTATCTATCTATAAGTTGGCACTATAGAAATACATGTTATTATTATTATTATTAATAATAATAATAATAATAATATCTATCCATCTACTTGTCTCAGTAACACCTAGACAGTCATTTGTTCACCTAATACATATGCACTGGAAAGTGCAACATTGTTTTTTAAAGTCTATATTTACAATCAGAATTGGATTATGATGTGCAGTGAAAACTGCATATTGTGTGGGTGACTTCACATGTTGTACATAGGTTTTAAGTGATGATAAGGTTGAGAGAAAGAGTGGGTGATGTAGAAGGGAGATGGTTTTCAAAGTAGTCTAAGAATATATGGACAGATCAGAGCTAACATTTATTTGCAGGCAGGAAACTGATTTTTGATCATTTCCTTGTTTAAATATTTTGCAATAAATGATAAAAGTCAGAAAATAAAGGTTAATACTGTATAATGGAAGAAGCGCATACTGGTTTTTGACACTTTGTAGCCCTATGGAAAAGCTCCATTTATCCTTAAAAGGCCCTTCCAATATCTCCAGGGAGTTGTATATATGAGCAGGTGGATTACAGGAATCTACTTAGAGACCTAGCTATATGTAGATTCCTGTAATCCACTAAACACAGCTAAGCACAGTGTGCCAAACACTTGTACATTGTATCATGCAGAGCAAATAATCAATTATTTAATTCTGTTTGCAGCAGACCACATGATTTAATAGAAATGCGTAAGAGTTGTGTACACATTTGTCATTCTCAGTCTCACCACAGTCTCATGAAGTCTGTTTTATGTTTTATTTAACAAGATATTCTTTTTTTTTTTTGGGAGCCAACAGAGAATATTTTTTTAGGGACATGTCCAGATGTACTGTTCTTTGTCATTTAGTTGTCTAATGGTAATTGTGTTAAAATAGCCTCTAGTATTATAAAAATGGTTTGCCATTGCACCTACAATTCTGTAAAATTGTAAAACAAATGGTTAGGTTTCAGGACATGTTTGTGATAATTTTAGAAAAAATATGACCATCCATGTCAGATATTTGTTTTGAATACTGGAAAATCCCATCCGAAAATAGCCTCATGAAATTGTCCAGTCCACGGGCCAGACGATTGAATCAGCCTGATTTGGCTCGACACTTGGGTGCTTAGATTTGGCATAGAACTGACAGGTCATTTACTTATTCCACTCAATATCGGAGTGCTGTACCCCTGTATTTGCCTCCTTTCAGATCAGGTGCTAGACAGCATATAACCCAACTTGCCACTGGTTGGTGAGTCGAACTATATAGTCAGACTTTATATATAGTTGGACTATATAGGTCATTTACTTATGTCCCAGCCACATGTGCCAGCGGTAGGGTTGCCACCTTTTCTTGAAAAAAATACTGGCCTTCCTATATATTTATCTTTTTTCCCTATTAATAACATTGGGATCAACCATCAAAAATACCGGCCAGGCTGGTAAAATACCGGCCAGGTGGCAACCCTAGCCAGAGGAGTAGGGTGCAAATTTGTACCTCTTAGGGGCAGATTTACTAAATTCGTGTGAAGGATTCAAAATGGTTCGAATAAAAATCTTTTCGATCATTCAACCATTCGATGATCAAATTCCTTTCCCTTTAAATTTTTATTCGAATCCCTAAAGAAGTGCTGTATAACCCTATGAGAAGCTTCCATAGGGTTATTTCAGCATTTTTAGATCAAATAAAAAAAATTTGATGGAATGGTTAAAATCGTTTGAATCGTTTGATCGAATTTTTCCTATTCGATCGATTGAATTTCGCTAAAACCCTTCAAATTCGATATTCAAATTTGAAGGGTTAAAATTCGACCGAAATTTCGATTGGTCGAATTCGAGGGTTAATTCACCCTCAGATTCGACTAATAGTAAATCAGTCCCTTGATCAAAGCACTTGCATTTGGGGAAATATCAGCACACTTTGCTTTTTTTAATCCATTGAACTGAAATTGTATATTAGCACATATTATGTTACTATATACTATGTTTCTGCTATGTACAGAAGAAGAGATGTGTTAAACAGATTTAGGGGCAGTAAATGGCAGTGGAAACTGGTTTGTAGAGACTGAAGTTGATAAGATTTATGTGAGTATAGATAGTAAAGGATAAAAAGGCCTTTACTATCTGTGCTACAAAGGCACAATAACTACTGTAATGATTGCACTTATCATCTGACAGCAGGTGGGCCAATGGTCATTGTCAGTCTGACATTCGATTGTCTGATCTTAACTTATTTCAGACTAGAACTCTGTCTAGACTTAACGTAATTCTGTATCTTTTTAATACTTCAGTTAAACAACATCCCTTATAAAACCTCATTTAGAATGATTGCCCTAGCGCTGATTGCATAAAAGCGTCCAATCCATTACAAAACAGCCATTTTCTAAAAGAATACATTTTATTTATTGCTGTTTAAATTGATTTCAGTTGTTCTTCTGCTGTAACACAAGAGTAATGGATTATAAACCTTTGTGAAGAAATTGAATTATTTACATTAAGATTTCCATTTGAACTGAAGCATTTGAGCTATTTGTCTGCACAATGAATCCTTTTCTAAAGATAGCTGATATTTCACCTTTTCAAATATCTGTCTCCCATAAACCATATTAGTGAGAACATGAATCTTTTTATTTACAAAGGCAGGATAGTGAGGTCAAACATCATGTCTGTTTTCACATTATTAGTCGGGTCACTGGAGTATTGTGTCTACTTTCACTTGTTTTATTATCATGGTGCCCTAAGTGATATTTTATGCAGTAATGGAAATACAGTTGCATAACTCATGTAGTATTGCTTGTCTGGATTATGCATTAGAGAGATTCTGCCTTAATGCTTTTAAATTATTCATTATTAAAAAAAATAAAAATATTATTCAAAATTAATAATTATTTTTAATTTGAAAATCCCAAGAAAAATACTCTTACAGGAAGATTTAAAATAGTATTCTTTACTGTATGTACTGTATGCAGCTGCATGCAGTAGATTGCTTCCATATACTTCTTAATGTAAGAATCAGACCAAAGGCTAAAGTCATAAATGGCATTTTCTCCACCTCCAGAAAAACACCCACAGTGAAAAACTGCAATTTGCTCTGGTCTCCAAAACCTTCAAGTGTGCATTTTCAGGCGCAAACTGGTGGTTTTTTTTTTGTGCCAGTGTTTTTCTAGAGGCAGAGAGGATGGAGAAACACCCACCTTCTGACCAGGCGGTAGATGCAGGGTTCCGTTTGCACCCAATGCCAATAGGAGCCGCACAGAAATTACACCAGATGGACTTCCACACAAATTTGCATCTCATTTGCAACAAAATGCATGCACAGTCAATTATTACACAACCAACACTTTCACAGCATACCTTGACTATCCTGGTAAGGAGGTATGCTGGGAGTCATGCATAAAAATATAAACCTCATTCTAGTCCGTAACCCATTTTCGCTATTAGATGTTTACTTTCATAATGCTAACTACACTAGTGCAGTAAATTACTATTTTAATTGGATTAACTTGTGCATAATAACCCTTTTTAAAAGGCAGTTTTCTGAAAGTTTCCTTATACTTTATTCTGGCCAAGGGATATACTTTATTCTGGCCAAGGGATGGATGTTTATAAATAAATGTTGCCAATGAGATTCTATGGTAGTAGATGTAGGGTGTCCAACATGCGGCTCGGGATAGATATGAATGTGGCCCAGCTGGAAATGCTTGGTTCCCCAGGAAACGTTATATTGCAAAGGATATAGGAGTAGGCAGGAAGGGGGACTCTACCCATTGCCCAGGTAGTAGTAGTAATAATAATATAATAATAATAATGTCTATTTATTATCCAGATGTCCCATTTTCAAGTGTAAAGCTCTATCTGGTTATCCAACTAGTACTGCAGTTCTTTTCTTTACTTTTACAAATCAGAATGTTTGTGCATTTCATGTGTGGCCCCAAACAATTTTTCTTTTTCCAATGTTGCCCACGGAAGCCAAAAGGTTGGACACCCCTGTAGTAGATCATTAGCAACATTTGGAATCAAAATCCTTCGAATTCAAAGATCAAATTTCGAAGGATTTTACCGCAATTGGATTGAACGAACGATCGAATAATAAATATTCGATAGAACAATAAAATCGATTTTAACCATTCGATTTAATTTTTCTATTCGATCAAAAATAGTTAAAACCAATTCGGTAGGTTTAATCTGGCGAACTAGGCAGTTGAATAAAAAATTAAACGGCAAGCAATTTGACTGTCGAATATTTGAATAGAATTTTTATTCGAATCGTTCGATTCAATAGAATTTTCAAAATTCGATGGTCAAAGTGGCCTTCAAAAACATTCGAATTCGAATCTTCGATCAAATTTAGGCTGAAACTGCAATACCCAGAAATTCACACCAGAGTAGTGAATTCATTTTCACATGATGTCAATTAATAAAATATATTTATATTTTCCTCAAGCAAATGCAAGCATTGCTTTGGATAAAATATGTTATGATACAGACAAAATGAGGAAGTAACCATTATAACCATTATAATAATATTGGCTTTCTGATTATAATAATTATTATTCAAAACTACCTTGATTTCCATTAAGAGCCTGTAATTAATCAGAAACATTGTATTCTTTTTTCAGTGTGCCGGAGAAGAGAACTGGGTAGACAATAGAACTATTTATGTTGGACACAAACATCCCCCTCCGGGCACTGAGGCGTACATTCCTCAGAGGTATCCAGATAACAGGATCGTCTCCTCAAAGGTAAGATTGTTTACTGTTCCACTAGTCACTTGTGTGGTTACCTGACTATGGCATCATGTGGTTACAACTTGTTTATAGATGAAACTTGTGCTTTATCACTCATCCCAATAACTATATACAAATATAATGCAGCTCTTTTGCCTTGCCAATTCAGTTTTTTTGAAGTTTCTGCATGAGAGCAGCAGTGGATATATAGACAAGGTCAGTATTAACGCAAAGTTTATGGGTACAAGCCAAGAACGATGGTTAAGCTATTTTCAGTCATGGTTTTGTATCGTTGTTCACGTGGAGGTCACAAGAGGGAATGTTTCTGCATAAAACCTTTTAAAAATATCAGTCGCTTACGTTGCTTAAACAGAAATGATACCTTCTTTTTGACATGAGCTCATTTAGTTGCTCATAAAAAGTTGCACAAACACTATCTGAAATTTTACACGGAAATTTCATAAGCTTACCTGATTTCTCAGATTGTGTTAGACATACAGTAAGCACAATATAACACCTTTCTTTTTTCAATTTCCACCATTGCTACATGTTAGCTTGTTTATATAAACTATAATAGTGTTTCTGAAGCAAACAGATCAGCAGGGCAACATTACTGATATTTTCATTAAACTTTCATGTTTTGGTTTTCCTGTTCTATTTCTTTTCCGGACTAGTTAATTATTATTCATCTGTTATTTGGTGTTTATGTTATTTTCCCCACCATCTGGGTCCCATATAAAAATGCAATCTATGTTATCTGGCAGTTGGCACTTCAAATACCTACAGTTTATACATTATAAGAAAGAAAATGCTGTGTTCAATTTACCAGTAAGAATTTATTTTTATACTAATATGCCTGTGGTAAAGTTATAGCATTTATTATGTGGAAACCCATTATGTAGACATCTCCAAATAAAGTAACAGTTTTCCACAGTGCTCTACTTAAAAACAAATAACTCTTCATATTTGATTGATTTTTGTCTTTCTTTATAATAAGTGCAAGTTCGTTGCATTACATATTGACTAAGCTATAGCACAAATCTATGGGAATGGCAGAACAATATGGTTTTTAATAATTGAATGTTCTTTATCAGTCTTAAGGAATTTCAGAAAGACCCTCTTACAGAAATAAATGTTTTACTTAACTTCACATTTTGTAGTGGTTTTCTTTTGATGGTACTTTAGCCCTGTACAGTCCCTTTCATCTAGTTTCTTGTTCACATGTTTATTATTATGACACTATATTGAATGAAGTGCCGTGTTCTTGCAGTGGTGATGGGAAATGATTCTTGCTGAAAAGGACTTGGCTGTGCCTTAGCTAAGTTTAGGCTTCACATATGTACTTCTTTCTCAAGGGTAAAAAGTATATGCATTGAGAGATGTATGCATTTGTAGGTCTCTCTGCAGTTTTTACCTGCATCTGCTTCTAATTCTGTTTGCCTTAACATGGAGTGTACCTCAAAAATTTGGTTTTGTTGATAGTATTACAAAGTCCATTTAATCCTAATTAGATCTGGGTATGTTTTCAAGTAATTTTTAATATACTAGATTATGTCCTATTGATTCACCTTTCCAAGTAGTAAGTCTTATACACATTTTACCTGATAACCACATATTCTCAACATCTTTATACATAAACGTCCTGCCATTTTCAGTTTCATTAACATCCTAGCCCAGTGATCCCCAACCAGTAGCTCGTGAGCAATATGTTGGAGGCAAGTTTTAGTTGCATAAAACCCAAGTGTACTGCCAAACAGAGCCTCCTGTACACTGCCAGTCTACATAAGGGCTATCAAATGGCCAATCACAGCACTAATTTTGCACCCCATGAACATTTTTCATGCTAGTGTTGCTCCAAAGCTCCTTTTACTTCTGAATGTTGCTCACGGGTTCAAAAGGTTGGGGATCCCTGTCCTAGCCTATTGCCATAAACTTTTAGGCTAATTTTCAAACAAGCTGCCTGTATTTTTTCTGCAGGCGGAGAGAAGCCTGAGTGCAACATCAGCCAGTGTGCAGACACATGGAGCCTTATGCATGGAGCCACCTCTTGTGTACTTAGTAACTAACATGAATGGCATCTCCCTATCATTGCCCACTGAAGTCTTACTGAAGTCTGCTTTGAGTGCAAAGTAACTGGTGGATACTTATCATTTCAGTTAGTACACAAATGGGGTGGAATTGGGTGGTAGTGCCATTTTCGTTGCACACTAAGGGGTAATGTAACATATGCTACTTGTCTAGTAACCCATAGCACCCAATCAGCAGGTATTTACTGCCAGGGTGTTTCTGGGGCTGCTGCCGCCTGAGGCAGCAGCCCCGATGCCGCCCCCCCCTCCTGCTCCGCGCTTTGAACTTCTAGCGTTGGAGCGGGTGGAGGAGGGGCCGCATCACTAATGCAGTGAGCGCTATTGCGCTCGCTGCACTAGAAGAGACTAATTTCCTTTTTAAAAACGGAAATTCGGCTCTTAAAGTTACCAGAGGCTGCTTTTTGCCGCCCCTGGTAACTGGCTGCTCCGTGCTGCCTGAGGCAAGGTTCTCACCTTGCCTCATGGCTGGAGCGGCCCTGTTTACTGCTTGAAACCAAACATCCTATTGGTAGTTATAGGATACTACATATGGCCAGACCTAAGACCTAATAATTATTATGTGTCCTCAAATAATGGGTGTACTCATTGCATTGTACACCTATGGGGCTACAGACAATTCAGCACTGCTTAATATATATTTTTTATAAACATATGCAGTAGTCTAAAACTTCAAATACCTCTGAAGCTGCTAAAAAGAACCAATGCATGTAAATAAAAAGTGCTGATAGGAACATCTTGAGTATGTTAAAGGAAAAGGAAAGTCTAAAATAGAATAAGGCTAGAAATGCTGTATTTTGTATACTAAACATAAACATGAACTTAATGCACCATTATATCTAATCAAACAAATGATTTATGCTTTCAAAGTTGGGCAAAGGGTGGCTGTCATCTTGCAACTTTGTTGTACATCTTTGCAAGACCAAGACTTTGCACATGCTCAGTGTGGTCTGGGCTGCTTAGGGGTCATCATAAATGATCAAAACAGCACAAGTCAAATAATATCTGCCAGAAGTCGATACAGCAAGACTGATTAATAATCAGAATATACAGACTGCACCGGGTCCTGTGTTGTCATGTAATCTAATGTGGATTTTATAGTTTCTGTATTGTTTAATACAAATGTTCACCAACTCTCCAGAACCAGTGGCTGCAGCAAAATAATCCTCCAAATAGAATCCCAGTTTATCTGTTTAAATCTGGCTCCATTAATTGTAAATATTAAAGGGGATGAAAAGGCAAACATAAAATCCAATACAAATCTCTACACAGTCACCGACTGCAAGCTGCTGGAGTTCTGCATGGCTGGGAAGTAAGGTGGGGGCTCCCCCTGATGTTGATAAGTATGATTGTTTCCCTGCCCAGCAGTTAGGGATTGTCTGACAATCCCTATAAACAGCAGTAAATCAAGGAACAATTTCACTGAATACAGTCAGGTTTCTTATAAAAACGGTACACTTTTCTTAATTAAAGTATATTAGAGATATATTTCTTTTTCATTAAAGAAAGTAAAAATGGGATTTTATTTGTTATCCTTTCCTTGCCCTTTAGTTAATTTTTTGGGTTTAGATCCCCTTCTGGATGTCAGCCATCTAAAACTGAATTCATAGGTGCATTTTTGTATGGCTGAATTACCTCTCCAGTTCTCCAAGTTCAGTAATTTGTGCAATCAAAAAAATTACATGAAATGTTTTTTTTCTAATAAAGTAACACTCTTGTTTTTTTATCCATGGCTAATTGGAATGAGACTGAAATGGCTCATAGCTGATTGCAGGGCTACTATTAAGTACTGCAGCCATGCATACGTAATCAGAAAATCACTGTGTTCTGAGGTTTGTTTTCTTTTTTCTTGTGACTGTGGCATAAGCTTGATCTATTAAATTACATAATGATATTTGGTTTCAAAACACAGTCTGAACCAGAATTTAATACAAGGAGATTTCCCCAAGAAACATTTATTGCTTTGAAGCTATGCAAAAGCCAAGACTCGACAGCTAATGATCTTGCATTCCTTATTTACCAGAACTCAGGCCTAATAATTCAACCTGTGCTTTATTTAGCAGCCATTAATAAATCACATAACAGCTACTGTTTCAACTATTGGTTTCACTGACGATTGCGGGGACCAAATGGAAAAAGAGAGAGCAATCACTACTCACAATTTCATTAGTGTGCCAAAGAGCAGTGGTCGAGCTGAAATATACAGCACTGCATTTGCAATGTATTAATTAGATTACGAAGTGAATCTCATCTATAAAGTATGCTGTACTTATAAAATACACAGAAGGGGGGGGGTTGTTGTTAAGTATAGGTCTCCTATTATGAAAGCAGTTGGCTAGGTTCATGTGACAACAGCAAATGCACAGGTAACCATAACACCAATGTGGTTTGTATTTCAATTTAGTTGCACACGTAAATAGGTATAGTCCTGTGCTTACTGTATCATGCAGTAAATGCAAATACAAGTCAATGGGAGATGTTTGTTTTACAATGACCTGCACTGGGTTTCATCTAATAATAGAGAAGAAAAATGAAATTGTGGAGTAGTGAGTTACAGTTCCGCAATTATCGGATGGGTACCCCCACACCCACCAGCAAACCAGTTCAGGTTCCAACTATTAACTAGTATCAATATAATCAAATTGGCATTAAAATATAACTTTTAATAAGACCCTTTTAAAACCAAAACATAAACACTGGGCCATGCCCACACAGCACACCAATTCAAAAGACAAACTCACTCCTCCTTAAATTATGACGGTGTGTGAGACCAATGTCCCTAAAAAACATCAATAGAAAAACATACAGGCAACCGGTGGACAGGTAATGGCTTTCAAGTAAAACGCCACTATATCAAAAAATGGTGATCACAAGTTGGCCACCTAGGGCACCTGGCCTGAGTGGCCCGGCTCTGGCCAGGTTACTTCTACAGGTTACTTCTAAAAAAAAATCTGAGTTGCCCAATTTACAGTTCCTTTTGCAAAATAGTTTTACTAGGTACTGCACTTATGTATAAAGCTACGGTAATATTTATGTGAGTTTTTATTTAAATAGTGAAATAAATTAATGGCCTGTGGTGCGATGGTCTTTTTTTTCTCATGTAATTTTTTAGTTTTGTGGCATCTTTTTTTTTGTTTTTTGCCCAAACGAAACAAACCCCTGGGAGACTTTTTTTACAAAGTTTAGCAAAAATTTTCACTACTGGCAAAACATAAAAGTTTGAGGTGAATCTGTACATGGTAGAGTTTTTGCAACCCGTACCCATAACCTGCAATCCGCAACCCGGACTCGCAACCCACATACTTACCCAACTGGACCCACTACCCAACCCACATGTACCTTATCCGCAGCCCAGACCCGCAACCTGCTGACCGCCAAGAATCAGGAAGTGCTGTCATGCTGACCATCAAGAATGAAGAAATGCTGCCATTGTAACCAGAAGTGACATCATCGGAAGTAGGTCAGATCAGAAAAAATGAGTAAAAATCACTATTGAGAAGGCAGCAATCCAGTTTGCAATTTCAGCAGTCTGGTTTGTAGGGTCCTAGCAACTGTACACTGATCTGAATAAGAGACAGGAATATGAATAGGAGAGGGCCTGAATAGAAAGATGAGTAATAAAAAGTAGCAATAACAATCAATGTGTAGCTTGACAGAACATTTTTAGATGTGGTCAGAGACCCTCATTTGAAAGCCGGAAAGAGGTAAATAATTCAGAAAATATAACAAAGAAAAAAGTAAGGCCAACTGATAAGTTGTTTAGAATTAGCCATTTTATAACATACCAAGGGGCAGATTTACTAATGGTCGAATTTCAAATTCAATTCAAAGTGAAAAAACTTTGATCGAATATGGCCGTTTTCGTTTGAAACAAGATCATATGAAAAATCATTTGAATCACCAAAATCAGAAAAAATTTCAGAACATGTTCTGTGAGGTCCCTTAAGGTCGAAGGATTTTTAAAGGGCCAGTACTTTGGAATTCGAATATTCAAATTTTTTCAATTCTAATTGAATTTTGGGCTGTTCGATAGTCGAAGTAACCCAAAATTACTTTGAAATTTGAATTTTAAAAATTCTAATTTCATTTGAATTTTCACTTCGACCCTTAGTAAATCCCTTAAAGTTTCCTTAAAGGTGAACCACCATTTTAATCACTGGTGGTTCTTGGGCAGTGTGTAGGGTTGCCACCCAGCCGGTATTTTACTGGCCTAGCCGGTAAAACACCTGCCAAGGCCGGGGCCGGTATTACAAATTTACCGGCAATTTTTAGAAATAAATTTGTAATACCCTTAAAAAGACCCATCGGCCAGCCCCCAATCCCCTGTAAACTTACCTTTTCTTCCCCTTTTTGAAGGCTCTGATTCGTGGTCAAGACCCAAAACGTCATTGTCCCGCCCCCTTTGACGTCCCACACCGCTGGTCATGCCCCAAAACATCATTGCCCCACCCATTTTGATGTCACACGCCGCCCCTTTCTTGGCCCCAGCCCCCATCGGCCAGAAAAAAACATTTAACAAAAGGTGGCAACCCTATTAGTGTCAGATTTACTTATTTGATTTCCCCCAATGCGTTGCACACTGAATCCAGTCTTACATGAATCCTGAAACTAATATGACATTTTTTTTACTTGAGCTGCTAAAAGTCCACATCTACTATCAGAGATATATAATGAAAATGATATCACATTGTTGTGCTAATTTCCGTGTCCTTAGTGCTGGAATAGGGTAGCATATGAAGCCAGTTGTAGAGATGGCTTTTGCAGTGGTTAAGATTTTGAAGAACTGTTGGTTAGCTGACACACTTTGTTTTATGACAGTCAATAGAATTTGATCTCTGTTTAGAGATGTAATCTTTGCTATGGGTAGTTTACTTGCTGACTATTGCAAAGTAACTGCCATGTATGGTGCTTTGTGTTAACTGTTCCTGAGCTTTGGAAACACAATTATAGTGAGAATAAAGACATATGTAACTCAAAGTTTATCAGGATAACCCTAATAGTTCTTGTATATTTAAATGCCCCCAAATTAGTAGCATTTACTGACTTAGGGGGATTTTCCAAGGTACACTAAAGTGAGGCATTTTTCTTCTGAATACATTTCTTTTTTTCTGTTCATTTATCTGAATATTTTCATAATTATTTTTATCCATACTAACTTGCACTCTGGGGGTGAGAGCACTGATTTATGAGGAGAACACTGTGTATTACTGTGTTGCTGTGTTTTATGTGAAGCATACTGAACTGTACTCTGCATTACTGTTTGATTCATTTTACTTTTTGGATAGCATGAAATTATAAATTTTTTAAACTGCAGCTTCTCCCCATGATATTCCATGTCAGCCATCTTCTTTTGATTCCACCCTGTTTCTTCTCTGTGCATTCTTGACACTTGCCTGTGTTTTTTTAAATTTACCTTCACTGTCCCAAGGATGATGAATACAGTGTATATCAATGATAATGATGATGATTTGTTTGATTCCCTTTTAATTATTGGTTTTGTTTTTTTTTTATTGCTCAATTTTCTACCATTTGCTCTGATTATTTAATCCTGTCATTTGAACTGTGTAGACATATAAATGGATAGCTCACTCTTCTCCCAATAATATCTCTGTAATATATATTTGAGGCTGGACGTGTGAGCCTTGTTTTCTTTTTATTTTTAATTGATCTGTCTATATATGTTGTGCCTTGGGCTAATATTACACATAGGGGAAGATTTACTAAATTCACATGTATTCACATGAAGGATTCGATTATTCGATCGAATTTTCAAAAAGATTCGAATTTCGAATATGCAATTTAGGCAAACGAACAAATTCGTCCATCGAATATTCAAATTAGAATGATTTCATTTTCGAATTTAATTTTATTCGAATATTCGATGGTTGAATACTTCCCCTTTAAATTTAAATTCGACCCCCTAGTTCGCCAGATTAAACCTACCGAAATGGGGATCATTCCCTAAGATCGAATAGGAAAAATTTGATAGATCGTTTAAAAATCGAATTCGAAATATGAATTCAAATTTTTTTAATTCCCCACTATTCCTCCACTATTCCCTGGTCGAATTTCAACTTTTTTGTCATTCGAAATTCGACCCTTAGTAACTCTGCCCCATAGTGATTAAATGCTGAGCAAAGGAAGACTAAAAGCACATAAAGTAGGGTCAGCATCAAGATACGCTAACTGTTTTTTTTGTTTGTCCCTGGGAAATTATATCCTAGCCACCATGGAGTGCGGGCTATGTAGCTGGTTACTACCATCAAAGACATCTCTAATATATGTCTGCTTGATTGTATCTCTTGTTTTTTTTATGGGAGAACTGTGCTGTTTTTAATGTTCTTGTAAAAAAAGTAATGTATAGAAAGTAAAACCTAAAATGGTGGGAAAATTGCTATAACATACTGCCAAAAACTAAGACAAATGCATGCTTGCATTTAATCTGGGCAGATTACAAAGTCTGATTTCCTGAGCTGCTCAGTACTGGCGGGATCATGTTGCTGAGGGCACAATCTGTTTTTGTCTATTGCCCTGCAATACTGATTGTCCGTGAAGCATATGGCATCTTAGAATAAATCACTTTCATCCTGTGAATTTATTGAAGGGATTTTGTCTTAGCTATAACCTGTTTTTAATATGTTTGTTCAAATATATTCCCTGTGTGAACATGGCATTAGTACAATTCTGTATTGCCTTTGAAACACAACAGCCACCCCAGAGTTATTTTCTCATTATTGGAAAGTTTCTCCTTTTACTTCTGCTATAACTACCCATGTGCTGCACGTATCAATAGGCTCAGCTCCGCTCATTTGCTATTATTTAAAACTTTATGAGCATACTGTTTGTATTTCTAAAGCTGCCTATGTACTGTATA
This sequence comes from Xenopus borealis, assembly GCA_024363595.1. Classification (NCBI taxonomy): domain Eukaryota; kingdom Metazoa; phylum Chordata; class Amphibia; order Anura; family Pipidae; genus Xenopus; species Xenopus borealis. Next base: position 115,567,067 of record CM044433.1, on the reverse strand, counting down.
ATTTAATATAAATTACAATCCAACTAAACAGTAGGAGTTTGGGTCTGTTTGTGGGGCCACCAAACAAGCAATTTATATATTCCCTACAGATTTAATTTGCTCAAAATGTAGGACCTGGTTGCCTGGTAAACAATATTTGTTTTTAATCTTTGGCTAATAAAATATCTAAACAGCATGAACACACAGTAATTGGATAACCTCAATAATGTGCATACCTCCCATCTCTTAGGCTTTATATCAGTTATTTCTACTAATTAGATGAGCCAGCAATAATGGTGTTTAGCCATGTAACAAAAACAATGCTTGATAAAACAATATAAGTATTGATGGGTTTATACAAACAACCTAGGCATAAATGTGTGCATAACATAAAAAGCTTGAATTTCCACAACTGTAGTTGGTTCGCACTAATGCACAAATTCAGTTTTATGGAGAAAGCATCTGAAATAACTGAAAATATGCCCTAATTCATGTGAACAAGGGTAGGGGCCTGATGGTATGCACACTGAAGTACTTAGCTTAGTTTAGCCAGGCCACTAAATTTAACAGACTTTGTATCTGGTATTAAAGGGGATGTTCACCTATGAGTTTACTTTTAGTATAATGTAAAGAATGATATAATTTTTATTGTTTGTGGTTTTATAGTTATTTAGCTTTTTATTCAGCAGCTCTCTAGTTTGCAGTGTCAGCAATTTGGTTTCTAGGGTACAATTTACCCTAGCAACCCTGCGTTGATTTGAATAAGAGACTGGAATATGAATAGGAGATGGACTAAATAGAATGATAAGTAATAAAAAGTGGCAATAACAATACATGTGTAGCCTTTCAGAGCATTTGTTTTTAGATGGTGTCAGTGACCCCCATTTGAAAGCTGCAAAGAAACAGAAGAAAATTGCAATTCATTAAAAAAAACTATGAAAAATAAATAATGAAGACCAATTGAAAAGTATCTTAGAATTGTCCCTTCTACAATATACTAAAAGTTAACTTGAAGGTGAACCACCCCTTTAAACCAGTGGACTGATGGAAAGTTGACTGTGATATTTTAAAAGGGCATACGTTCTCAACCTGCCAATTATAGGCCCATAACATTGACATAACACCTGCAGTAGGCATGCTATTTAAGGCTAAGGCCAGACGGGGAGATTCGGGGGCATTTTGTCTCCTGGCGACTTCTCGCCGCGACTTGTAGCCCCCGAACCTCCCCGAATAGCCACGTACCCAAGCGCACCGGCGTTGCTTGAAAACGCCGGCGCGTATCCACACGGAGCGGCGCGCTTTTTGAAATTGCTCCAAATTGCCCGTCTGGCCTAGCCCTAAAAGTTTGATACGTACTACTAGTAGCATAGAATTATAAAGGACAGATCATGTCAAACAAATGTACTTGATTTTTATGATAAAGTTAGTAGGAACGTTGACAGTGGGATTGCAGTAAATGTAGTCTACTTGGATTTTGCACAAACTTTACACACAGCACCCCATAAACGTATTTTTTCTAAAAGAAGGTATTTAAGTAAAATTGGTGCTCAGCACTCAACTCCTTCAGACATTATATATATTAACCTTTTAAAGCTGGCCTTACATTGAAAGATCCCCTTGTGGGCGATATCGGGCCAACAGGTCAAATGTTCAGACCACAGATATTGGCCTTGTAGGCCTGTTGGAAAGCCCAATACATGAGCAGATAAACTGCCAACTCCCACTGAAGGAACTAAATTGGCAGCTGTAATGTGCTGTATGACTACCTTAAGTCAGACTTCAAAACATCATACCGTGTCCACAAATAAAGAATACGGGGAGCACTTGCAGGTGTACTTGAAATATAGTATAATGTGTGAAATTTTAACAACATGTTTTGGCTTATCAAGTGTATCCCCCCCCCCATGCATTCATAGATATAAATCACCCCAGTTGGTATAGCAATAGACAGATGGTTTAACCAATGATGTGGACAAATTGCACAAATTATGTCTGTATGAAAACATTTTTATTTGCCATTTTTTAGATTTTGCTGAAGATCACTAGTATAAAAGCTATCCAGTGCATTTAGCAGTTGCCTGTCTATACTCAGGCTCTGCATTGGGCATTGCCACAAGTATAATTATAGTTATTTCTTGGAATATATAGCTGCGTAATAACAAGCAATAGCAAGAAAGGCCGACCCTTATTGTGCCTTATGGCTATCTATGTCTGCAGCATAATATTCTGAGAAATCCCGCTCTGATGCCCCTAGAAACAAATTTTAAAAAAAGTATATAAGTATGAGTATGTGCAAAATCATAACCCTCATTCTCTTGCATTTGCTCTCAGGCATAAATAAATTTATCCTCGTGTATCTATTGCTGACTAGCTCAATGCTTTCAGGTTATAAATTGTAAGTGGCTAAATGACAATGCAAAAGACAATGGAAATAAATAAATAAATGGAAACCTGCAGTCACTTCCCCAGTGTAACCGTGATGATGATAAACAAAAGAAGTCACAAAGTAGCAATCCCCAGTTTCAAGTACAGGAAAATCAAGTATTAGTAGTTTTGTATAGTCACTGAAATCAACACAGTGTGCTGAAGTGTGGTTGTAAAGGCATCAACTTAACAGTATCTCACAGCTGTGTTTGCTAAAGTCAAACAGGGACTGGAAACGTTTCACAGAAATTTTGTCCACCACGAGTTTGACTAAATCTCTGTAAAATATTATAAAACTGGAACCAAGCTTTTATATGCAGATACATAGTGTCCTGTGCTAAATAACATGATGGGTTGTTGTACTGAACATTAGTAAAGTGAATGTATGCCATAAGCTTTATTTTTCCCATTAACAACAATTTAAGCCGTATATCCAAGAGTCTTACCCTGAGAATTAATGTACCACTATTTGGAGTTGGTTTCCAGTTTTGTTACTGCTGTGATGGCATTTATTTATTAAATGTATTAATGGCAATGATACAGTGGAAAGCCATCCTTAGGCTAAGCACATTTATACAAGAACTTATTTATGTTTGTTAATAATGCATCATTCTCGCTGTGTATAATTTTCTTTTGCAATTATTTCCACTTTTAATATTTTTGTAAAAGCATAAAACATTCTGATGCTCCAATTTATGAGATATTTCTTAATTTATTAATGAGTTGCTGTTTTTTTTTTTTTCTCCCTTTCACAGTACACTTTCTGGAACTTTGTACCGAAGAACTTGTTCGAACAATTCAGAAGGATAGCAAATTTTTATTTCCTTATCATTTTCCTCGTACAGGTATGAAATGATATTTTGTGCAAGGTAGTTGTAAGTTAACAAAGTGCAAAGAAAAGCAAAGGAATAAATACAAGTTCATTGTTTGCAAATCCAGCTCACCATAGCAGGACAAATTAAGCGACCCAGAAAACACAACAAAGTAAATCAACTTCACTATAAACTGGAAACACATCCTTTGATCTATATTTTAAAGCATTTCAATTCTTACAGGTACATGTTTATAGAGGATTCTACATTACTTTAGTTCTTTATGAACAGGAGAGATTATATACTGCTCCGTTTGCTTGTCGGAGCTACGACTGGAGCTCTCAACGCATTAGACCTGATATTGTTCCTAATTAGATTCAAAAATCCATTTCCTGTCATCATGATTGTTACATTTCCAAGCAGAATCAAAGCATTACATGAGATATCTGCTTGCTAATGACTGAACCAGTATTTTTTGTTTACCAGTGGTGACATGAGCTCTTAAAATAGAATTTATATTTCTGTGATAAACAGTTTTACTGATTGTTCGTTGTTTCTAGATTTACTCTAATTGCAGTTAGAGCTACAATGGATGGTGCTATTATGATTCAGGCAGAGTGTTTTAGGGGAAAAGAAAAAAAAACTCAGAAGTTAGTTTTTTTAACTCACTTGGTTTTTCAGACATTGATTACTTTTTATTTTTGAACAAATGGAATAAAACTTGCTAAGCTTTTTATTTTCATGGAGAAACATAATCTGCCAAGTAATTAAAGTAAAAAGTAAAAAGTAATAAATGCCTGAAACTCACTGTTTTCTCTCATAATTTCCCCTGAAAATGCTGATTACACTTGTTTATATGGAAAATGTGTGTTTACTGTGTGCCTCGATTTGTGGCACAAATATATAGAATTTGTTATTCCATTTAGACAAGTAATTAAATACATTATTATCCTAAAATTAACAAGCAAAACAATTATTAAAGATTTTGTGAAGTTCTTAATGCTGTCTTATACCTATCCTGTAAATATTTGCAATTAATGTTTTCTTTTATTTCTCACCATTTCCACTTCAACACCTTCATGCTCATTGTTCCTGTAAAGAACAAGAAAAGGAAAGCTTAGTGGCATTTTTTTATAGATTAGCTGCAAAAGTGCAAGCTAGAATGCTATACTTATTCTGTAGAATGTTTTACCAACCTGAGTAAAAAGCTCTTGAAGCTCTCTGTTTGTTTAGGATAGTAGCTGCATTATTAGCTTGGTGTGACATCACTTCCTGCTTGAGTCTTTCCTGGCTCACTTATAGCTCTGGGCTCAGATTACAGCAGAGAAGGGGGATGGGAAGAGGAGCAAACTGAGCATGCAGTTTGCTCCTCTTCCCATCCCCCTTCTCTGCTGTAATCTGAGCCCAGGGCAAGGAGGTTTAAGCTGAAGGCAGGAAGTCTGATACAGAAGCCCATGTGTACACAATAAAAGGAAAGAAATGCAATGTTTCTTTTGACAGAGGACTCAGAGCAGCACTACTGTGAGGGTTTACTGGTATATTTAGGAGGACCTTTCTGATAAGGCTTACTTAGTTTTAACCTTCCCAACCAAAAAATATTGTTAATTGTGAATCGCGTTCCAGATCCTTCCCCTCCGCAATGAGCTCTGGCATAGTGTAAAGACAATCTTTATTATTTGATCAATGGCTGCACAGCTTGCTGAACATATGTAAAAGATACAGAGTAGTTAGAGGCCTGAAGGACTCTCTATATAATAAGTCAAGCGATGTTACAAAACACCAACATATATATAATAATATTAATCATTACAGGGGTTATTGTTAATCTGCAAGGAAGACCAAGTTAAGGGAGTTATTTAGCAACGGTTGAGGTTTGCGAGGTTAGTGAGGTTTTTTTTCTATCTCAGATAAACTCCCAACTCAAATGTTTGCTTATTTATGAATGTAAAAATCTCACTTGAATTCAATTGGGTGGAAAACTTAGGGGCATAATAAATCTCAAAAAAATTCTAGTTTTTTTTAAGTTTTTTTTTTTAAAAACTCAAAATTGTTCTTCTGAAATGATAAATTTCCGAAATATTTAATGTAGAAATGCAGCAATGGAGTGTTGAGAGATACTAGGCCTTAATGGTAGTGCAACAACATTTTAAAGGCTTAAGTGTTTCAATAAAATATGGATTTATTTTATGTATACATTAACTACCCATGTCATTAAGTACTTTTCAATCTTCTATGCCAAAAATATTATGACAGTTTGTACCAATTGCCTTTTTTCAACCAATCAAATAATGTCAGTGATCGCATCTGCTGAATACAACCTTAAAATGTGGTTCAGTGGGCTACAATTGTTTTCTTGAGCACCAGTGGGTTTATCTTCTTGACTAAACTATTATGCAGTATATGTCAATGCAGCACTATCATTGCAGAACATGGGCAGAATATATATTATCCATTGATCTTTTATATCAGCACTGCAATATTTAAGACTTTGAGATGTGTATATCACAGGTTTAACCATCTCACTGTATATCTCAATAAGTTAACAACATATATATTTTTTTTCTTCCAGCTTATCATTGATACACCAACTAGTCCAGTAACCAGTGGTTTGCCACTTTTCTTTGTGATCACTGTGACAGCGATTAAACAGGTAATGGGAACTTTGCTTTATAAATGGAGTTCTCTTAAGGTGGCCATACACTGAGAGATGGGCAATATCAGGCTCATCTGATCGTGGGCCCTAGGGCCCGATGATCGGATCATAAGGGAGGCCATATGGGCGGTTGGATCGCGGGGCCGCATCAACGAACAGATGCGGCTGCGATCCGACAGGACTTTTTGGCCAGATATCAATCAGGAAAGCCCATTGGAGGGCCGCATACACGGCCCGATAAGCTGCCGACTTGGTCTGTCAGCAGCTTTTATCTGCCCGTGTATGGCCACCTTTAGTGATTTAGCTTATTGACCTGCTTTTCATCATCCCATGGCAGGGCTATGAAGATTGGCTGAGGCATAAAGCTGACAATGCAATGAACCAGTACTCCGTCCATGTTGTTCAGCATGGTAAACTGGTCAGAACGCAAAGCAAGAAATTAAGGGTGAGTACTATGTGTTGTACTCCTTAATAATGGGATTCTGGCTTTTGCAACAGCAACTTATTTATTAAAATACAGTGCATGAAAGAAGCATGGCTTTGTGACTGTACAGCTTAGTCTCCTCCGTCTGTGTGGCTGGCCCCACTTCGGTGTTTGTTTTTCTATAATAGACTATGAACAATTATCAACACAGTACCCAAAATAAGGGCATTATCCAGCATTTTGGAGTTTGCTGATCATTAATGTAATCAATAGATCTGTAAAACAATTGAGGACTGTATTGTGAGCAGCTGAACTAGCTTACTGGGTGCTCTCACCCAGGCCATCCTGTATATTTACTCAGTGCTGATTGCTCTCCTTATTTTATATTAGTGTTTATTTCTACAGCCATAATTAAAAATGCAATCCTATTGGTATTTACTCTGCAAAATGGCCTGAAAAAATGCATAATGTGTTGAAAATTAGAGTAGTAGTAGAAGTGATTCATTTTAAGAAAATAGCAGTAGTGGAGATATATATCCTTTCATCCTCACAAGGATATATATGTAAAGGTATGGGATCCGTTATCCAGAAACCCGTTATCCAGAAAGTTCCAAATCATGGAAAGGCTGTCTCCCATTTTATGCAAATTGTCCAAATTTTTCAAAATGATTTCCATTTTCTCTATTATAATAAAACAGTAGCTTGTACTTGATCCAAACAAAGATATAATGATTGGAAGCAGAGCCTGCCTATTGGGTTTATTTAGAGGCAGATTTATCAAGGGTCGAAGTGCAAAAACTTAAAAATTTGAATTCAAAAAGACCAACCGAAACTAATTAAAACTAGGTTTGTATTTGATTGAATTAGATTCGTTCAATTCGAATTTTTAGCACATTCGGTTCAAAGTTTTTCGCAAAAAAAAACCTGTGAATTTGCAAAGTCCACCAATTGACTTCATATAGGTTCTAGGAGGTCCCTTATGGGCTAAAACAGCAGTTCGGCAGGTTTTAGATGGCGAATGGTTGAATGGTCGAAGACAGTACATGATAAATTTCAAATTAGAATTTTCAAATTTTTTGCAAATTCGCATTGAATTTGGACTATTTCCTAGTCGAGGAACACAAAAATTGTTCGAAATTCGAATTTTTTTAATTACATGATTTTCTATGGAAAGATCCATTATCCAGAAAGCCCTAGGTCCCAAGCATTCTGGATAACAGGTCCCATACCTGTATATATATATATATATATTTATATATATTTATTTTTTTAACCCTTAGCATATGGAGTTGCAGAGCTAGGCTGATTGAATGAGTGCCAGCTCATTGCATCTTGCCTTTAACAGAATAACTGACATATACTTACAGTAAGTAACAGTAAGCCTGTAGTGGAGAGGCACCCATATGTTATAAGGATTCACAAAATAAATAAACAGATGTTCTATTTTTACAACTTAGATTGATTAAAATAAATGTAAAGAGACATAAGCAGTGATGAAAAATGAACACATCATGATCATGTTTTAATTATAGAATGTTTTATGACATTGAGTCAGTATACATTATTTTTATTTTCCCAATTTACCTAATAAAATTCAAATATATATGTACAGAATATTTAAATTCAATTTGCTTTATCCCTCCAAAGATTCTGTGACTGTATTAAAATCTTATATGAGTAGTTTCTTAGCATCTATTGGCTCATGCTATATTTTAAATTCCTTAACATGAAGCCAAGCAGTAATTTGGCCTTGGTCTCAATGTCGTTGTTTTAGTGGCCACTCTTATAATGGTGTAATTGGCACTTTTCAAATCATGGACTGCTTCCAGGATTTTTTTATAGCCTATACAGATAGTTACCATAAGTCTAATCTAGGTATTTCACTGTAAGAATCACAATTTCTACTGTAAAATAATAGGTTACAGTGGGAATGTAACTGCGTTACAGTACCAAAATTATGTCTTGTAGCTTAGGCTTTAGTACAGCATTTTACAAAAAAATTCAGATTAGCACCAGAAATAAAAATAACCTATACATTATTCTGCAGGTTGGAGACATTGTAATGGTAAGAGAAGATGAGGCATTTCCATGTGATTTGGTGTTTTTATCATCAAGCAGGGAGGATGGAACATGTTTTGTTACTACAGCTAGTTTGGATGGTGAATCTAGTCATAAAGTAAGTATTTTTCTCTGGGCATGTTTTCATTTCTTTATCGTGTTCAAAATGCTTTGGCTTCTAAGTTTTAATTTGAAGTATACAAATCCCAATGCATTACCCCCCCTTACCGGTCAGATTTTCCAGTTTACAGTAAACTGGAAGAAATTACATAAAATGAACTTATTTTGCTTAGAGAATTGTGAAACACTATTTAACACCACTACTTTAAAATGATGTGTGCCTTTGTAGTTGTCATGTGTTATTCAATACACTATAGCTCCTGCTATAGATTAAGTAGAGTGCAGTTGTTACTGTGTTAACAAGAGCAAGTCATAGGTGGAAAGCACAAGCACATTGTAACTGTCCTTTCTGAATACTAACCAGTTATGTGAGTTCAGAGGATGGGCTTCACTCAGCAACAGTCCATGACATCTTTCCCTGTCTTGTACTAGTTTTTAATAAAAACCCTATCTTGTACAATGCAGTAGATAGAGATAAGTAAAACCATAGTAAGATGTATAAATGGTTAATTGTGACTATAAATGGTTAATTGCAACTATATCCTCTACCCCTGAGCAGGTGGAAGTAGCCTGTATGGTCATCCATTGTTTTAGGCACCCTTTTCTGGCTACACTTACTTGAGTAAATTAGCCCTGCACTTATTCACTTTAGTCAATGTTTTATATAGTATTCAGTTCCTTTGCATTCTGTTCCTCTTCTTTTTAGTTTTATGCATACTCAATCTCTTTTGGCCCAAAACTTCTGTAGCTAGTCAGATTTTAATATTCATTTAAAGTGAAAAATGCATTGAAAGAATTTTGTTTTCAAAGTACGTCTGCTCCAAATAATATTTTGCCAAGTGTACTTGTGGGGACACACTTAAAGGAGTGTAAAATAAGCTCTATTCAAATACTCCTAACATTTCCACTTTCTTACCCGTATGTACTGGGCAAAACCACATGTAATTATAAAACCATGTAATGAATTTTGGCTTTCAGTATGTGTACCCCATACCCAGAGGAAACAATTTTGGTCTTAAACTAAGCTTAATAAACACAGAAAACACACATCTTGCACCATTTTTTAAGACAGAACGTGTGCTTCACACATTAGCATTAATGGGTCGTTTTTGTTCTAGACTGGTGTCTAATAATGGCAAAAAGTTTATGTCATTATAGTATAAAAATACATACCTTCATAAATCAGCTCTTTCTATTGGATCATTTCTGCAGTTTTGATACGTGGTATTAATACTGAAAAGTTTTCAATACTATCGGGCAAATTTACTATTATTCCCCAAAATTAGCTCGACCAAATTCGAAATTCGATAAGCATTCGACCATCAAATGCTTATCGAATTGTTTTAGGACATCATTTTGCTTGCTATACGATTTCTCAATGAATTTGTACGATCGGATACCGATCGTTCGACTTCACGAAAAAATCGTGAAATTTCCTTCGAGTGTCCGAAAAATTTGTACGATTCGAACAATCGGACGCTCCGATCGTACGAATGGTATACGAGCAGGACTTAGCCTCAGAAGCCAATGGGCAGCTTCCCATAAGCTTCTATTACAATTCGGTAGGTTCAATCTGGCGAAGTAGGCAGTCGAATAACTTTAAAATTTTGATTCCTTCGATCATCGAATGATCATTATTGAATATCCAATCATTCAATCTATTCGATATTGATGATCGAAGAGGCTAAATTTGCATATCCGATTTCACGAAAAATTCGTACAGTCGTAATTCGATCGAATTCGATCGAACTTCGATCATTTCACGTGAATTTAGTAAATCGTCCCCTATCTGTTACACCATTTTTAGGAATAAAATATTCTGCATGCCATTACACATTTTGTATATCCTGTAAAATTGAAAAAAAAAACCCAATAAATCACCAAAGCATGTAAAACTTCTGTACACTATCTCATCGAAAACCTGCTCTAGAAGCTGCCAAGTAATACGATTATAGCATGAGACATGAAGTGGCATGTTTTCCCTGGGGTGTGCATGTTTGAGCTGCTGTTGAGTTATCCATAGACATTAAGTCAATGGCTTTAGGTAGCTACTCACTAGTTACAGGCTGGTCAATTAAAATTAATAATATAATTATATAAATGTCAGGTTACCTTTTGTATCAAGTGTATCACATGCCTTTATATTCTGTAAATTAACCTCTCCATTGGTTATTTTTATTCCAGACCTATTTTGCTATTCAAGATACAAAATCATTTCACCACGAACAGGAAATGGATGGGCTGCATGCTACTATAGAATGTGAACAGCCACAGCCTGACCTGTACAGGTAAGAGCTAGTAATACATGAAAAAAAGAAAGAAAGTTAGTTTGTCCTTTGCTCTTTACAGTCTCTCAGCTGCACACAAAATGTTACAAATAAAAGCGGATCAGTGCCAATGGCAGTAGAGAAACCAGTAACAGAGTATGGTGCAGTGTGTTCAAGTTTTTCAGGTAACACCCTGTGTTCAATAATACACTCAATTGTGCATGTTCCGAGATGGTACACCAATACTTATTCTGACATCATTCACCAATTTGGCTAAAATGCCTGCTTACACAACTGTAATTAGAGATATTGCATGTAGTATTCAAAAGTGGTCTCCCTTTCTTCGCAATGCACCTTTAGGCTCTGACATAAAAAACCCCAAACCCCATTAGAATATTATAGGCATTTATTTTACAGTGCAATTTTTTTAGCACATAGTTTTCTGCACACAATACATTGGAGACTATGGGCTTTTTGTTCATGGGGAAACTTGGGGGAAAATTTTGTTCTGGTACTAGCGCGTTTAAGCCACTAAAAATGCTCTAATGGGTATTCAGAAGAGTTGGCTGCTTTACTAACATTGCTGAGTGTTAACTCAGCTTTTAGTTTGATCTGTGTTTAGAATAGTATTAACAGTAGTAGCTCCAGAAGTACTAACATTAACATATAAACAAACATATGTTGAGAGCAAAATACGTATCACAGGGACAAATGTAACCTTGAGAGAGCAGCCCATTGGGAATGTTGTTCTAGGAAACTCAAATTCTCTTCTGTTCTGTGTCAGAATAATGATGAATACATTTTATAGCCATTTAATATAATTGTATTACTTTTTTTCTCAGCCTGCGATAATCTGCAGGCTGAGATCCAAATGGTGTGGCCCTAGCCTAAAGTTAAGAATACACATGTATTCCAGCTTGTCAACCAATGCAGCAATAAGCTGATTCATTCAGCCTGTTCAGTCATATAGGAGTGTTATACTCAACACCAAAGTAAATTGGAACCGTTTTGCACAAAATCACAATACAGTGTTACAAAAGGCAACTTTTCATATAATTAATAGCTCCTAGGCAGGAGTAAAGGGTCCCACACAGCTTCATAACACCTTAGGGATAATACCTTCACTGCAAGCACCCAACTGCCAGGTTTCTCATTATCTCTGAGAGATTCCTTCTACAGCTGAAAGTGTTTTTTTTATTATATGACTGTAAAACCTCAATTTATTCTTTTTATAAAACTGTAGTATTGTAATTCAGACCTAATTGCATCAGTATTTAATGTTGCAGTAGTACTCCATGGGGAAAACCAGCATTCTCTTATTACAAGTGTCAGTATCTGTCCAAAGAAAAACTTTCATAGCTTTTGTTATTATTTTTTAACTTTATGCAATACTACTGGATCTGGAGTTGGTTTTAATAGGTCCTGTCTATTTTTTGCACAGGTTTGTTGGTCGTATAAACATTTACAATGAAGCAGATGAGCCAGTTGCTAGGTAAGTACTGTATTTACACTTGCACAATGAAGTGAAATGTGAAATATGAAATGGGAAAAATACACCATCTATTCTTTAATATGTACAATAAGACAAAGATTAAAGACAATGAACCTGATTTACTAATGAGATAAGAGCAAACAAACAGCTCATTCTGCCATGTTTTTTCACACATGTAGCATTTTATCCTGAATTCCAGTGTAATTGAACCTACTTAACATTTTGCAAAAGTGCCATTAGGCATGAGTTACACTAGAGCACCAGTGCAAAACTTGCAAATAGGACAACATTTCAGTATGTGGCATTATGTGTGTTACACAAACGGAACATTCTCTTTGCTTCCTTCAATGTGTAAAAGAGTGTGCAGTGATGCACAAAGGAAAACCAAAATATAATGGGGCTAGTTTTTAAACCTCACGCAGCGCAGAATGGTATTATGAATATATATATATATATATTTATGAAGCCGATGTGTACATGTGTAATAGAAGGAAAACATGCAGTGTTTCTTTTGACAGGACTCTTTGAGGACATTACTTTGAGCATTTATTGATGTATCTCTATAGACCTTTCTGATAAAGCTCATTTAGTTTTAACCTTTTCTTCTCATTTAAATACAGTGGTAATTCCACAGTTTGTTTTATAATACATGATGATTCATTCACCTTGTTTCTTCCATTATTAGACCTCTAGGATCCGAGAATCTGCTTCTTCGTGGTGCCACCTTAAAAAACACAGAGAAGATATTTGGTAATTTCTAAATCACACTCCATATTTTGCTTTCTAACCAAGATAGCTGTATGTTTAGCACTATGCACAGTGCATCTAGCAAACGTTTGGGGGCATTTCATAAAGGTGACGTGGTGCTGAATCACTTGTAGCAGCATGGGAGTTAAAAATAATAGGTTTTAAAACTTCGGATCTGACAGGGGAAACAAATATTGTAGAGTACAAGTAGTATGCATGGAAAAAAGATAGATCCACTTGTGTTTCTGTTTGGCGATCCAGAAATCAGGTGCATCTAGTCAGGTCTATGGACAGGCTGGTGAAAAGATAGACTAGAAAAAGTATCCATGCATTAACCCATGAATATTTCTATTGGTCCTTGTTCACATTCATATGTTATGTTTCACCATGATTTATATTGATGCCACCATGGAGTGGTAATCATGCATTTGGTATTTGTAGCCCAAATGACAATCAGTTAGTAATACAGAGCTGTAGTATTTGTATTCCAGGTGCAGAATTCCTTGCCTAGCAGAAAAAAATTAAATGTGTGCATAGCTGAATTATAACTGTTGTGGTCCTACCAAACAGCTATAATATTAGCATTCCTGTATTCTTACACCATGGTGTTAAAACCTTTTATCTTGTAAATGCTAATATCCTCATGTTATTGTATTTTCTTGAGCAGTTTTCCATCAATCACATCTAGTACAAAACACCCATGCAGCTACTGTTTTCTTTCTTATTCTAGGTGTTGCAATATACACTGGCATGGAAACCAAAATGGCATTGAATTACCAGTCCAAATCACAGAAAAGATCTGCTGTTGAAAAGTAAAGCCTTTTTTTTCATGCATCATTTAGATCATTTATTGTAGCACCGTGCAGTGCAAGGTTTTCCTGCATTTGAAAAAGTGATATAGTAAATCAAGATGTTATCCTGTGTATTATTATCATATATATCACTACAAATCTGATCCCCAACCTTTTAAACCTGTGAGCAACATTCAGTGGTAAAAGGAGTTGGGGAGCAACACTAGCATGAAAAATGTTCTTGGGGTGCCAGATAAGTGCAGTGATTGGTCATTTGGTAGCCCCTATGTGGATTGTCAACAGTGGCGTAACTACCAGGCACCCGGGCCCGCAACCTCTTTGGGGCCCATCGAAGCCGCAACAAAAGTTATTGCGGGCAGCTAGACAGAGGGAGATTTTACATTGCGCATGCTAGCGGCACTCCAAAGCACAATTCAATGGGGTGAGGGCCAGAAAGGGGGGCCTGTGTGGTGTTTATGGCTACCAAACACAACAGTCTGGGTGCCCATCTTGTACCAGGGCCCGCTGGTGAGTAGTTACGCCACTGATTGTCAACCTACATTGAGGCTCTGTTTGGCAGTTCACCTGGTTTTTATACAACCAAAACTTGCCTCCAAGCCTGGAATTCAAAAATAAGCATCTGCTTTGAGGCCACTGGGAGCAGCATTCAAGGGGTTGAAGAGCAACATGTTACTCGCGAGCTACTGGTTGGGGATCACTGCCTTAAATCATGTACTAGTCATGGCATATGGTAATATAGATGGTATAATAATAAACCTTAAAGGGGAAAGGAACCTTTATATTTACTATTATTATCCAATAGGTGGACCTATAATAATCATAAAATAAGCTCACAACACAGTGCAAGGCCCTCTCTTATTAACCTTCTATTATAGCATTCACACTGGCACTCACATTAGCAATCAGATTGTGACTGCAATTTCAAACCTGTGAGATGCAAAAATATACTGATGCTATCTATATAGTGCCAATAAATTTTACAAATAGTATACATTAATCACTGCCCCAGTGGAGCTTACAATTTAATGTCCCAATCACATACAGTAGGGTAATTATTTATCAAGGGGTAATTAACCTGTGTGTATGTGTTTGGAGGAAATACATGGAGACACATGGAGAACACCTTGCAGATAGTGTTGAACCTGGAATTGAACTCAGGACCCCAGCTCTGCAAGGCAAAAGTGCTACCCACTGAACACCCTTGCTCAGCTCTTAACTACACAACAGCGGGCCCAGGTGCAGGATGCATACCCACCCCCCAATTTGAAGTTTGCACTGGCATGTGCAGCAAAAATCTTCCCCTGCCTTGTTGCCCACGATAAAACTTTAGCCCATTCCCTTGGTAGTTATGCTGCTGGCCTTGTAGGGTTTCCACCTTTTCTGGAAAAAATATACCGGCCTTCCTATATATTTATCTCTTTTTCCTATTAATAACATTGGGATCAACCATCAAAAATACCAGCCAGGCCGGTAAAATACCAGCCAGGTGGCAACCCTATGGCCTTGTTGTTTTTACTTATTTACAGTTAATTCTAAGGAAGTTTCCTATGCATGAAACAAACGCAAATATGTGTTTTCTTTGATTTTTTTCCATGTGCATAAATGTTGGCAATCTTTTTTTACTACCATTATTTTGTACAACTTCTTTAAAAAATACTGCTATAATAGAAACATTTAACAGCAATGACAACAGTTCAAAGAATTTCTTAGTCTGCAACAAAAAAAAGTTACCCAGTAATCTTTGTTCTTTTCTAGGTCAATGAATGCATTTCTCATTGTGTATCTTTGCATTCTGATCAGTAAAGCCTTAATAAACACTGTGCTTAAGTATATATGGCAGAGCGACTCCTCCCGAGATGAGCCCTGGTACAATCAAAAAACCGATTCAGAGAGACAAAAAAATAAAGTAAGCATCACAGGTTTAGATATTAATGATTATTTTATTATGTTATATTATATTTTATATATTATATAATATGTTAAAAATATGCAAAAAGTGTATCCTTGATACATGCTATTGGATAGTGAATATTCATTCTTGTGCTACTTCTGTAGACACTGTAGGGCAAATTCACTAAGATCCTAAAATTTGTCAGCGTTGGCTTCGCTAGCGTGCACCGCACTTCACCAGGTGAATTTTCACCAGCGCTACACAAATTCACTAAAGTGCGAAGTTACGCTCAGGTCGGCGAACGTTAGCGTAGTTGTGCTAGTGTTACTTCGCCAGGCAAAGCGCTGTTACGCTAGCGATGCCTAATTTGCATACGGCGGGAACTTTAACTTATAATAGAAGTATATGTTACAGCCACTACATTCCACTACACAAGCCCAGGAAACCTTTAATAAATTATATAAAGTTGTCCTATTGCCCTACATGTGCCCCCTGTATAGTTGTGTTGCCATATGTTAGGAAATGTAATCAAGTTTTTTGGGGACTATGAAAAATTTTACCATTTTTTTTTTTCAAACTCTATCTATTGTATTGAATTTCGCCTGGTCTGACCAGGCGATGTAAAGTCTAACGTAAATGGTAACGTTCAGGAAAATGTTCATCTTAGTGAATTTGTGTAATTACGATTCCTTCTTCAGTGCGCAACCTCGCCTGGCGTCAGGGTGCAAAGTTGCGCAAGTCTACTTCGCTAGCGAAAATTCGCCAGAGTTGGTGTTAGTGAATTTGCGAAGTTACGAAATGACGTCACGCTGGCGAATTAGCGCTAGCGTTAGATGCTTCGCGCTTTAGTGAATTTGGGCCTGTATCTGTTGCTCTAAAATTTTAAAACAGAGCTCGTTAGTTAAATGTTACCAGACCAGCTGGAGATACATAATTAATATCTGTAGAAAGGTGTTTTAGTTTATAGTTGATCTGATCAATTTAGGAAAAGTCTTGAGTTTTGACATATACGTCTAATATCTCTTTCTGTCCCAATTTTTCATTTTTACAGAATAACTATGTTTACAAGCGGAGAACTAGGCATAACCTGCATTTTTTATTTTTTAGTACCTCGGAGCATTTACAGACTTTTTAGCTTTCATGGTCCTCTTCAACTACATCATTCCTGTATCCATGTATGTCACAGTGGAAATGCAGAAATTCCTGGGGTCATATTTCATCTCCTGGGATGAAGAAATGTTTGATGAAACTACTGGAGAAGGTCCTGTTGTCAACACTTCTGACTTGAATGAAGAACTAGGACAGGTGAAAGCCATTAAGAATTATTTAGATATTATAAGATATTATATAGAGTTATAAGAGCAATTCAGATATAACACTATTTTCTACTACTTTTTTAGGGCAGTGGCAAATGAGGCTGTATTGGGTCTTCAACCTAAATATGTATTTTTACATAATAAAAGAAAATGTATTTCTAATCAGCTTTAGAATTCAGGTATGGGATACATTTTCCAGAAATTCATTATTCAGAAAGATCCAAATTATGGGCAGGCTATCCCCCATAGACTCCATTATAATCAAATAATTACAATTTTAAAAAATGTATGTTTTAATTATAAAACAATGCCTTGTCCTTGATTCCCAACTAAGATATAAATAATTCTATTGGATTTCATTAATGTTTAAATGATTAGTAAACTTAAATGATGGAGATCCAAATAATGGATAGATCAATTATTCAGAGACAACAGGTCCTAAGCATTCTGGATACAATGGTTAAAATACAATATTCTAACATTTTAAAAGCAATATTTGTCTGTGATACAAGCCAGATGTTTAAAAGTGATTAAAATACCAAGAGGAGAACTGACTTGTGCTACATTGTTTTAAATCAGAGCTAGAGAATAGAAAGAAAGACACAAACAAAAATATAACAGATAGAATCAAAATCAAATGATCCTTCCAATAGAAATTTCATATACAGTACAAATAACTTTCAAACCACTTTATGTTAAGTTCTTTAATGAAAGTTGGAGTTATGGAGTTAAAGTGTTTGAAACAGTTTCCATGTAAGTACAGGTATGGAACTTGTAATCCAGAATGCTTGGGACCTGATGTTTTTCCAGATAAGGGATCTTTCTGTAAATTTGGATCTTCATACCTTAAGTCTACTAGAAGATCATTTAAATAAACCCAATAGGCTGGTTTTGCTTCAAATAAGGTTTAATTATATCTTAGCTTGGATCAAGTACAAACTACTGTTTTATTTATTTGGATTATTTGGATACAATGGATTGTATGGGAAATGGCCTTTTTGTAATTCAGAGCTTTCTGGATTTCCGGGTAAAGGACCCCATACTTGTATTTCTTGACAAGTACTGGAGCAAGCAATTGTCTTGGGGGACTGTCTTGTACTGCTGGGTGAGTAAGGAAAATAAGTAATATAGGTCTAGTTAAGATATCTTAAGATATAAGTTAAGCCTTTGCGCAAACATATTTTGCTTTGCCCGAATGCAGTATACCTTTTGCGAACCCGGAAACTGTTTAGCGACCACTTCCGCCAGCGGAAGGCCATTTGCGCAGTCAATGTAATAAAACTTCTTACTGAAAAAGTTGTAATGTTTGTGCCAAAAGATTACGACACCTTCAAGCGCTTCTTAAAAGTGCGCAATTATAAAGCGCAATGACGATTCGCAATGCAATAACCCTTTAAGGAACAATATTACATTGCAAGATGTGGATTTTAACTCTTATTGGTGTGAAATGTTTTTCGCTTTAATTACATTCCCCCCAAAGTCTATCTTTCTATCTATTTTCAAACAAAGTCCCACTGTTAGACTAGTAAGTGGCCCCTATAGTTAGAATGAAGTGGCTTCTGCTAGATTGTTTCATAAGTCAAAACCAGAGAACAAAAATCAAATACTGCTGTCAACTGCATTTACAAATAACATGAAAACAATTGAAAAGTTTTAATTACTGTATATTGGAAAAATGCTTAGAATTATATTTTATTTGATCAGGGGTGGAGAACCACTTTAAACAAAAACAGCGTTGTAATGCTTCATTTATTTCTTTCTTTGCACCTATTTCCCCTAACGAGTGTTTAGTCAATTTCCCTGGGAGGCGCTTCCCAGCCTAATGATTACAAGCAGCAGAAATTTATTTGCCATGATGTGATTATTTAGTACAAAAACAAGGACATTTCTAACACAAAGAAAATGAGAATGTGGGATAATTAGCACCTTCTGCTTTTTCTGTTTGGAGGCTTACTAATGAACAAGCTGTTGTTAATTGCTTTAGCTGTTCTTAATAATAGTTTTTTTAAATTGTAAAACAATAGAATGAGTAGTATAGTAATTCAACAACTGCTTCTTCCCGGAAAAAAAAGCCTTTGTTTTTACTTGCATGACATGCAGGGTTTTATGTATCAACCTTGTCTAGTGGGAATTCTGCCAAAGTGAAATGTCTCATTGTTTCTCACTGTGTCCCATCAAAAGCAGAAGGCCATGTATTATTAAAAACCCTTTTTTTGTGTCGGCTTCAAAACAGTGGCTGCTTAGAGGAAGTAAGGCAGGTGATAGTGGATGATTTCTGTTACCGTGAAGGCTGGCTGTATTGTTGATGATTAAACTCCATAAATCATACTCTGTACAGGGTTACTCTATCATTGGTGCAATTTTGAAAACACAAAGAAATTGCAACATTGAGAAAAAAGCAGAGAGCCCTGTAGATTGGAAAGAGTAAAAGAGAAGCAGACAATGTCACCGAAGTCCATGTCATCTAAGAGACTCTCTGCCCCAGAATTAAAGGAACTATATACACAGGGTCTCATTCACATTTCTATTAATGTGTGAATTATGAATTATTCAGGGCAGCAAGCTGCTTGCTCAATAATTGTGCAAGTAAAGTAGTTATTTTGAGGAAACATGCAGTGCAATACCCTAGGCAGCTACTTGATTTTGGTAGCTTGTATCCCTGTCATGCATATATATTGATATCCTTTTATACAAGGAGAGGCTAATGAATATTTAGTGAGCAGGACTGCAACATGCTGAAATATTGGATCAATAGTTACACGGTTATTGATATTTGATACTTGTAAAGGCTGAAATATTTCACAGTGCTGTGCAATAACATCCTATAGAACAATACTTACATGCAAACTCAGGCTGATAGAAAAGGAAAAGAGGCATTCATTTAGTACTGTGCAGCTACACTAGTCTTCACTATATTAATATCTACAGAAAACTTATTCCAGTCTCATTCTTTTCCCGCAGGTTGAATACATATTTACGGATAAGACTGGGACTTTAACTGAGAACAACATGGAGTTTGTTGAGTGTTGCATTGAAGGGCACGTTTATATTCCTCACGTCATCTGCAATGGACAGATTCTCCCTGACTGTATGGGCATTGATATGATTGATTCCTCTCCTGGTGCTGGTGGGAAAGTATGGTCATTTTGTAATATTCGCTCATTTGTATATTAAAAATGAATCTTTGTGTTGGTGTGGAGATTATAAAGTTGTACAATAAGGGGCCGATTTACGAATTTAACGTGAAATGATTGAAGTTCGATCGAATTCGATCGAATAACGATCGTACGAATTTTTCGTGAAATCGTAAAGTGAAATTTGGCCTCTTCGATCATCGAATATCGAATAGATCGAATGATCGGATATTCGATAATTCGATCATTCGATGATCGATTGGGAAGCTCCCCATAGGCTTCAGAGACTTAGTCCTGCTCGAATACCATTGGTAGGATTGTAGTGTTCGATCGTTCAAATTGTACGAATTTTTCAGACTCTCGAAGGAAATTTCACGATTTTTTCGTGAAGTCGAATGATTGGTATCCGATCATACAAATTCATCGGGAAATCGAATACTTATCGAATTGCGAATTTGGTTGAGCTAATTATGGGGAATAATAGTAAATTTGCCCATAACTGTGTAAAAGGCTTTTAGAATATACGGCTTATTTTTCCAGATAACTATTCCATCAGTTAGACATGTGTGCTTAGGGATCTTGACATCTAAGTCATTATCTGTTAGCATGGTATACAGTGGTTTTTATGTGTGTCTTGGTGTATTACCTTGGTCTCATGTCAATTATTATTTTTTTTTGTATTCTCTTGTTGTTTCCATGTCTTTAGGAGAGGGAAGAGCTATTTTTCAGTGCACTTTTTATTACCTTGATCTCATGTCAATAATTTTTTTCGTAATCTCTTGTTGTTTCCATGTCTTTAGGAGAGGGAAGAGCTATTTTTCCGTGCACTTTGTTTATGCCACACTGTGCAGGTAAAGGATGAAGATCATATAGATGGAGAGAAAAAATCAAGTCACTCTGGAAGATCTAGTGTATATATTTCATCCTCCCCTGATGAAGTTGCTCTTGTTGAAGGTGTTCAAAGGTGGGTAGTAAGAGCAGAGAAAGAACATAGAGGTATAGAACATTTAGGGGCCGATTTAAGAAATTCACGTGAAATGATCGAAGTTCGATCGAATAACTATCGTACAGATTTTTCGTGAAATCGGATATTAAAATTTGGCCTCTTCGATCATCGAATACCAAATGATCGATAGTCGAATGCTTATCGAATTTCGAATTTGATCGAGCTAATTTTGGGGAATAATAGTAAATTTCTGATGTTGGGAAGTGGGTCAATAGCCAAAACCTCTTTTTGTTTTTCTCAGCGCGTTATTATAATTTTATGGCATAGTCAACTTCTATTTATATTGCAACCAACTGCATAATTATCGTATCAACAATATTTTACTGTTTTCAGAAACAATGTGTACAGAATCTGTGAAAGCACAATGTGTTTAAGTAAAAGTTAATCAAACATGCAGTACAGTATGTTCTGACCAACTACATTATACAAACTGCATTTTTCTTGGAAGTCACTGTCTATGATATATGGCTCCTAAGCATCTATGAGTAAATTGTACTTTTTGTCAGCTGTCAATGCCATTGTCTATCTGAATAGCAAACAACCAACTGAAAGGCCCTGTGGTTTATTAAATAGAGTTTCCTTTAATGTAGGCTAATGTGAGAAAGATACAAAATTTTCCCTTAAATAGAGGTCACTTTTCTTGCATACAATTATATCAATATTCTGGCTAGTGCTTTTGTTTCTGTGATTAGTTAATCTTCTACTTGTTACAGTGACAGAGAAAATGTGTTCGCTGTAGCATGCTTAACTGAGTCTACTTCTCTTGTTTCAGGCTCGGTTATACGTTTTTAAGGATGAAAGATAATTACATGGAAATATGTAACAGAGAAAATGACATTGAAAAGTAAGTGTTTAAAGTTGGAATCCTAGCTGCCTCTGGAGTTACAGATGAACAAAAACTGCCAAATATAGATAAATGTTATTATATATATTATATTACATAGATGTCTCCCGCTGTAAAAGTGAAACAGTATTATTGAATAATTGGGTAATTTCTACAGACCCGTTTAAAAATAGAAACACATGAATCTAGGTTAAGCCGCCAAAGCATTTATTAGGAAGACATTAATGTGTTATCCTGCCGAGGTAGCCATTGACCTGTGTTAACCATAATCTTGCTGCTGAGAGAATTTACCCATCTGCGTATAAATAATACTCTTTCAGGTATGACCTTCATCTCACCAAAGTCCCCATGTAGCCTGTTTTGTCGATACATCTTATTAAGCTAAAGATGAAATATGTTTGTTGGACTGCATTGCCTGCTCAAATGTATAAATATTAATTCTGAGATATATTCAGGGACATTCACCATTGCCCCAGACTCAAGTGGAGCACTAATTGGCATAAAACTAAGGCCTTTAGTCTTCATTTTCTCTGCACTTGCTTCTGGGGCATTGCTATGCTATGCACCTTGTGTCAGATAATTGATCCAGCACTGGGTGCAGAGCTTAGCAATGACAGGTGCAAAAGGCATGTGATATGGCAGGTAGTAAGGACAGGGCCCTTAGAATCCTGTTTTAGTATAAGAAAAATTGAAAAAAGCCTTAAACAAAAATGGGGTGTTCCCAGATTTATTGTAGTGCTCCAGACACGTGAGTCATGTTCAGACGTTTCGGTCACTTGAGGAAGGGCAGTTGTTGTCCCGAAACATCTGAACATGACTCATGTGTCTGGAGCACTACAATAAATCTGGGAACACCCCATTTTTGTTTAAGGTATTGGCTATTTTCAATTTTTCTTATACTAAAACTGGCGGTGGGAGAGGCCAGCACCAATACCTTTTTCCCCATTTTTTTCATGTTTTTGCCCTTAGCATCCTGTGCCCACCTGCACTAATATGCATGTCTGAATGACTTTAGAGTATGTGCAGGAGGGCAGATGAGTATCATCTATGCGCTTCCCCCTGCCCCGATGCTGCCAAATGTTGGCAATTCTGTAATTATGGGGGAGGA
This sequence comes from Xenopus borealis, assembly GCA_024363595.1. Classification (NCBI taxonomy): domain Eukaryota; kingdom Metazoa; phylum Chordata; class Amphibia; order Anura; family Pipidae; genus Xenopus; species Xenopus borealis. The sequence continues at coordinate 115,543,980 of CM044433.1, read as the reverse complement.
TAAGACAAAATGAGGGGCAAAATGAGGGGCAGGATGCAAACCCTACTCTGCACTTTTTAATTGACACCTACCTCCTCTAAAGGAATATGCCCAGTGAGCCTTTGTTATTTACATTCATATTTAATAATAAAAAAGATGCATGGAAGCTGTCATGTTGGTTACTGCTACAAGTGTATATTACATATTATTCATATAACTCCATCCAAACAATTCCCCTCTGTACATGTACAATGCAGTAGTATAATACAACTATATACTATTTTCTAAATGTATAGTTGTTTAGGCAGTCAGAACATCTGGTGCACAGGTATTTGTTTTGCCCTGTTCTTCATGAATTAATTTATAAACTGTTGATACATTCATATATATTGTAGGCATTACAGAACTGTTGTGACAGTTTGATATATTAGTTGCGGACAAATCTCCGAGTCAGGGAGCATTTTTGCTGGAAGTTAAAGCTACTATTGCCACTGAAAATAGATGTAAATAGATGTAACAGTCTAGTGAACCATGCTTGCTGGGAAACTACATTTATTTGTAAAAATTTAAATTTCAGAAAGACTGTAAGAATAAAAAAGAAAGCAACTGAACAAAGTTTTATAAGGGTGAATGTTGCTTACCAGTATTTATTTTTCTTTTCTACAGGTTTGAACTGCTACAGGTTCTGACATTTGATTCTGTGAGGAGACGGATGAGTGTTATAGTCAGATCATCCACAGGTACAAGATAAATATGAAGTGTTATTTGCTTATGCAAGTTCAGCACCATCTTAAATGCATGTTGCCTACCCCCCCGACCCCCCCCAGAATTCATCTGTTTTCCCCATAATTTCAGAAGGAGCTGTGCCTGACCCAATTTGGGCTGAAGTGTCAAAAAGAACATAATTGTGCATGTCCATTTTGATGAAATGATGCAGGCTGATACCGAATTACATCATTTCTGTCGCTCTGTGTCAAAATTCTCCGTATGCAGCCTTTTTGGCCCTTTCTGTGCAGACTGAAGGAGCAAATTAAAGATTCTAAAGCTTGCTAAAGACATCACTATATCCTGGATGTGGGCTAAACAAAGAATTAAACTAATAATTCTAAATAGTAAAAGTGCTTAGATAGATTACAGTAATATGTTCTGAAAATCATTCTGTGAATTGTTTCTTAGACTTTTAGTTGTGATTTAAAACCAAACAGATTAGAAATGTCATGTTTACTGAAACCAACATCTTTACTTTTTACAGGTAACATTTACTTGTTCTGCAAAGGAGCAGACTCTTCCATATTCCCCAGGGTCAGAGAAGGCAAAGTGGACCAAATTCGAGCCAGAGTTGAACGCAATGCAGTGGTACGTGCACAGATCACCCAGTTATTTCAAGAACTAGTACAATTGTGCAAAAAGTTACATTGAACATTCCCTGTTGCACAATATTACTGAAGGGTTGCAAGCAGATTGTAGGATTGAATGAGTTTTTGCTCTAAATCTGCCCCACTGTAGGCTACAGAAGTGAGTCTATTCAATACAACAGTAAGCCTCATAAGAAATATACAGCCCATTTCTGGATTATTATTTCTACACTATAAAGCAGACCACAAAGCACAATAAAGCCCTTTCTCTTTAATACAGCCACATATAAATAATTTGAGTTTCATTGATTTGATTGTACAGTAGACAAAGCTGATTATACCAAGACTATATTTAACACTGCTGAAACCGATAATCACACATTTTCTATATAGGAAGACCAATACTTGCCTAACTAGAAGTTCATATGATTGCACAATGTAAATGTTTTTTTTTAAGATGACACAGATGGAAAACTGCCAATGAGCTAACATCCACTTTTATTTTAGAGATTGTAACACAAGGAGTTAAAGGGGTTGTGCACCTTCCAAACACTTTTTCAGTTCAATTGTTTTCAGATTGTTCCCCAGAAATAAAGACATTTTTCAATTACTTTCCATTTTTGATTTCTTACTGTTTTTCAAAATCAAAGTTTAAAGTTTAATATCCCTCTCTCTGGTCTGTCAGCTCAGTAACTCAGACACGGACTCTAAACTGGTAGCAACATTTAGTTAATCAGTTTTTCAGCAGCATCTCTGGAGTATTAGCAACTATTGTATCAAATCTAACAGCTGTCTTTAATGAAATTCAGGGATTCTGCTCAGCAGGGACAAAAATAATAAATGTATCACCTAAATGTATCAGTTTAGTCAGCAACCCCTCCATTCCCAGAGCTAAATGAAACTTTACACTTTAATATTAGTAAAACAGTCACACATAAAAAATAGCAAGCAATTGGAAAAGGTCTTTCTGGTGAACTATCTGAAACCAGTTGAACTGAAAAAAATGTGAACAATCCTCTTCAGGGTAAACATTTTGCATATATACAGGTATGGAACATGTTATCCAGAATGCTTGGACCTGAATTTATTTTCCAGGTACGGGAGCTTTAGCTAATTTTGATCTCCATACTTTAAGTCTGCTAAATAATCATTTAAAAATTCTAAAAATTCACTAAACCCAGTAGGATTATCGTGCATGTAATAAGAATTCATTATATCTTTGTTTAGATCAAGTACAAGGTACTGTTATTATTACAGTGAAAAAGGAAATCATTTTTAAAAATTTGAGGTATTTGATTATAATGGAGTCTATAGGAGACTGCCTTTACCAATACAAGGGTATTTTTCTTGTTAAAAGTATTACACCTAACTTCACCTTCAAATACTTTTTTCATACACTGAGAAGCAACTCTTTAAACAAATATGCATTGTAGCAGTTTTCTAACCTTGGAAAAATCCTTACATTAGATCACATTTCCAGCCTCCAGATCATCCATCATCCCACTCATTTAGGCTTCAGGCTGCGTATAGTCAAAATAGGCGGGTTATCTATTTGGAGTCTCAGGTGATTCCCCAGAGCTAAGAATATTCACATTGATCAGATTACATTTCATTGCTCATGCCTTAAAACATTTTAGGCTGAGAATGCTTGTGGCGGAAGACTAAACCTAAATTGTTGTGGCAGCAATGACTCCTTCAAAATTTCCACCTAAACTCCTATTCATGGGGTATATTTATCAAAGAATGAAGTTAAGAGTGAAGTTCCGCCACTAGAGTGAAATTCCGCCGCTCTCCATTCATTTCTATGGGATTTTAAAGGCGTAATTATCAAAGGGTGGACTTTCACTTCACCCATTGATATATACGCCTTTCAAAATCCCATAGAAATGAATGGAGAGTGGCGGAATTTCACTCTAGTGGCGGAACGTCACTCTTTGATAAATTTACCCCCATGTGTCTGTGAGCAAATCATGTTCAAGTGGGGTCTTGGATTCCATTCCAGCCTCAGGACCACCAGCAACTAGCTGGTGTTCTCCCTGTGCTAACATTGATTTTTACTGGGTACTTTTATTTCCTCTCACACAAAAACTTACATGCAGGTTAATTGGCTCCTGAACAAATTGGCCTTAGTGTTTGAATGTGATAGGGATTTTAGACTGTAAGCTCCACTCAGGCAGGGACTGATGCAAATGATGTCTACTCTCTGTAAGGTGCTGCAGAATATGTCGGTGCTATATAAATAAAGCATAATAATGAGCATTTTCATGATAACTGAACCTTTCTGTTGACTATCAATTTGCCATTCATTATTTTAGGAAGGGCTGAGAACTCTTTGTGTTGCTTACAAAAAATTTTCTCAAGAGGAATATGAGTGGGCTAACAAATTGCTCAAGGACGCACAGCTGGCACTTCAGGACAGAGAGAAGAAACTGGCAGAAGCATATGAACAAATAGAAAAGGATCTTGTTTTACTAGGTGCTACAGCAGTTGAAGACAGGTATTATATTTGGAATACCAAACAATATGGGCATATGTAGTGTCATGCAATAATGTCTTAGATTTTTACTGCCCCTTCACCTATTTTTATAGATTCGACAATTCATTTTATATTATAATGGGGGCATTGATAACACTTTTTTGGGACAATTGTTTTTAATTTGCATGCAAAAGAAGTTGTAATATATATGATGATTATGGCAGCTTATATTAAACTAATGCACATTGCAGAAAGAAATATACAAAGAAAGCTAAAAACAAAATTAAATAAACCAATTATTTTTCACATCAGTCCTAGGCAATATATACTGTATATGTAGAGCATGAGTGAAATTCAAGCTATGCATCAGAGACAAGATAATAAAAAGAAGAAAAAACCATGAGACTCATATACATTCACTGGAGCATTAACTAGCTCTAAGTTATAGAGCAAATATATATTAATACAAAAGTGCTCTGTCAGCAGTGCTCAGTGTAGCGCGTCAATAATCTGTCTCAGAACAAGAGCAGGGAACTGCAATATGAAAAATCATTAAAAGGTCTATTTACAATGAACAGGACAGGGTTCAAAGGATAAATTCCAGAGCTCTGTATTCTCTTTTATGAAATTTTTTAAAGGCATAAATATCAAAAGGTGAAACTGAGAGTTCTGGGTTCTGGATGTAGACATGGAAGAGGCTGATTCATTACATAGGGGCTGATTCCCAACCTGCGTTTATCTGCAGACTGAGAATCCCCCACGTTTAGCATTCACCTAAAACTTCTTATACTGTACAATAGTTTACATGCACATACTGTCTTAGGAAAATCAATATGTAATTTATTTATGGGCATTTCATTAGAGACTGAGTGCCTTCTGCGTGCAATCTCATAATCAAAGGTTTAGAACTTTTACAAGCATTTCTAAATGCAATTTAGGACAGCAACAATATAATGTGAAGTACACCACTTTTCCATACATCCATCATCTTTGCTCTAGCAATCAGAAACCTACGTGGTTTTATATTGGTTTCCCAGCCCTAGCCACTAAAATATAAATATTTCAGGATAACCAATCCTGAGCAAAAGGTCATTGACTTGGCGATAAGAATATGTGAGTCATCAAGACATTAAGCTAGAGGTAAAGAATAGTATGTGAACCAAGTTGTGTGTATATGTGTGTGTGTGTATTATTGTCATGATCGTCATATGATATAGATATTATTTCAAAGCATTTAATTGAGGAAGTCATAGTTTCATAACTTTGTATTTGTGTTGTACTTCCTACAGGCTTCAGGAAAAAGCAGCTGATACAATAGAATCACTCCAGAAAGCTGGCATTAAAATCTGGGTACTAACAGGAGACAAAATGGAGACAGCATCTGCCACCTGTTATGCCTGCAAACTGTTCCGGAGGAACACGCAGCTGTTAGAGCTCACTACAAAGAGGATGGAGGAGCAGAGTCTGCATGATGTGCTGTTTGAGCTCAGCAGAACAGTTCTAAGGCACAGTGAAAGCTTAACAAGAGACAATTTCTCAGGGTATGGGGCCGTTGTTTGAAACTGAAAAAGGGAATGAGATTTATATTTGCATTGTCGTGATATTTGTGAATAAATACAGGGGATTGTTGCCAGGAAGGCTATCACTGAATTTCTTAGTACCTGCAATGTAACCATGTGCTCAGGAATGTCACATTAGGTCCCCATCGGTATTAGACTACACCACACTGTGGCATCTTATTTCTGACTGAAATTTGAAGTGTTGGCAATAGCATTTTGACCGAAGCTAGAGAAAACCCAGAAGAAATATAATTGTTACCTCATATCCACTTGTTCATAATGAGTAATGAATAGGGTTTGTGCTGAACATATCTATTGTCTTGATCACAAAAAAGGTATAGTTTTTGTTATTTATTGAGCTGCAGAGGGCAAACGAGGAGACTAATTAAGAAATAAAAACATTAGATTGTTTATGATTAAAAGAGCAGATAGCAGGCATGTTCAGCACAAGCACTATTCAATGAGTTCATGTTGAGTATGCTGCCCCTAATGTTCCATTAAATAAAAGCTATAGTAAAATAAAATGTATTTACCTTTAGAGGATATCATGTAACTTAAAAGAGTATCCATTGCCTGCATATTTTCATATATAACATTGATTAAGGGTTGACATATTGTTTTACCACAAAAGTTGTGCCTTTGCAACAGAAGCTTAACTGTTTTAGCTTGAGAAAAAGAATATGGTTTGACAGTTGCACCCATCTTTAGATATGTATGTGGTTTTGCCTTTACTACAGGGAACTGGAAAAAGAGCCATGGGTAAAATGTCAAATATCAGGGCAATACATACTGTTTTTTTAATCACAGAATTTGAGCACATAAATAGCTTTTAGCTATAAAAAATAATTTATTTTCTTTTATATTTGGTTCATGCCTTGCAGAACTGCACTGTGGAAATGACATGTGCCAACTGGATAAATGTAAATGAATTTATAACTATGGGGCAATTTGGTCACACCCCCAGGGATCTTTGTGCACCTCTTTGATTTGACTCAGTTGGACACCCAATAAAAGCACTGAGCCCACTGTTGTCACATGTTAAATTTTAATATTATCCCCAGATTGTATGTTGCCATTGATTATGGCTGTACTAATTATGAAAATCTTCATTTGGATGGTGGGTAAAAGTAACCAATATCTTTATTTGTTTATCTTCTGAACGGTATAGGTTTTCAACAGATTTCCAGGACTATGGTTTAATTATTGATGGGGCTACACTGTCATTAATAATGAAACCCAGGGAAGATGGGAGCTCCACAAACTACAGAGAGGTGTTCTTGGAAATCTGCCGAAATTGCAGTGCAGTTCTCTGTTGTCGAATGGCACCACTACAGAAAGCACAGGTATTCACATTAGGAAATATATATATATAGTACACTGCAAACAACATTGATTTTGGTTGTCAGTAGATAGAGAGATTAATATTGGTTTTAGGAAAACACATATATTTTCATGTACTAGTAACCAAACCATGATGCACAATTTTTACAATTAAATCAGAAGGGCTCATTTGCCAGTGCGCCAACAAGTGCACTAATGGCTTGAAAATTTCATGTTTAGTTTTTTTTATATTGACTTGGTAGCATTGGGAAGGACAACCCAGAATGCTGTAGATATTGTCAAACTGTAGCTTTCATTGTGTCCTCACCTGTTACTGATGCTGGGACGTGCAGCTGAAAGGGTGAAAGTTTGCCTTACTTGTGAAAATATTTCTCTTGTAAGCCAGAAATAAATAATATGCAAAGCTATCATATTAGTTTTTAATTAGTTTATAATTTGTGGAGTGGAAATATCATTAGGACGGACTTTACCGAGAATAGTAGTGGAAGTGCAGAATTTTCTATTCAATAATAATGATAATATTCCCGTAATGTCAGCCTTATGTGACTGCAGTTCTTGATCCACTATTTTCTTAACAGGTCTTCGTTCGAATCAAAAATTGTATCAGTCATGAAACTTCATTATTTCTTTATAGATTGTTAAATTAATCAAGTATTCGAGGGAACATCCAATTACGCTGGCCATTGGTGATGGGGCTAATGATGTCAGCATGATTTTAGAAGCACATGTTGGTATTGGTAAGTTCATATTCTTGGACTGCTTCCTTTACTTAATTATAACTGAAGGTATAAGGAGATAAGGTATACAATTTATATAAACAGATGGCTGTTAGTTGATAATCAATATTTACTTGTTAAGTCAAAGCTCTCATGGGAGTCACAGAAGCACGTATGACCCTTCTTACTCATGGTGCAAAACAAAAAGCCCCAAGTTAGGGCAAATACATTCCCTCATGGTGAAAATGTTCCACTCATCTGTACCCAGCAGCTTAACTAGTAGCACAAAGATACCCAATAACAGCCTAAAACTGGTGTCAAGTCCAGGGCTTCTCCATCCACTGCATCCTAATTAACCAACTGGGAGCATTCCATTCATCTCCCATTGCTGGGAGCCCATCTGCTGATTACAAGGTTTAAGAAAATATCAGTTTAGGAATAAAACACTAAAATCTGGCAATTGTACTTGTTTTGGTTGATTTGATATGCAGTGATTTTCCGCTAAAATTCTTATAATAATCTGTCAACATGCCTTGTTATTTCAGGTTTAATTGGAAAGGAGGGAAGACAAGCTGCCAGAAACAGCGACTATGCAATCCCTAAGTTTAAACATTTAAAAAGAATGCTGCTGATCCATGGACATTATTATTACGTTAGGATATCAGAACTTGTACAATATTTCTTTTATAAGGTAGAAACTCACAAGGTCTTTAGTGTATTAGAATATATTGCATATACATTTGAATTCTACTGTTTACTGTGAAGGCATCCAACAACTCTTATTTGTTTTTATTTCAGAATGTCTGCTTTATTTTCCCTCAGTTTTTATACCAGTTCTTCTGTGGCTTCTCACAACAGGTTAGTAATTTTATCTATGAGATTTTACATCTTTCTTTTTATACCATTGATGTCACAGAGCTGTTTGACCTGCAGCCCTCAAGCTACTACTATTACTACAGTAACCAATCACATTTTATTATTTTTTGAGAGGGTTTTGCACAGTGCCTTCTTCGCAATGGGTTAAATCATGACTTTGTCCATATATAATATTTAAGTTGAGATCGCAAGGTTAGGATTGGCTTTATGGGTGTAAAGCACTTCACTGTACCCTAATCACTTATATTGAGTTAGGTTGAATGTTGTGGATTTAATTTGTAATTTATTTAAAAATATAATTTTTACAAATATGTTAGAATTAGAAATGGTCAGAGAGGTTCAGCGGGTTCTGCATCTACAAGCTCCCTTGGGGAAATGTATTTATCGGTGCACGAGTAACTTTATGGCATTGATTCCAGATATGTTTTCAGTACCAGTGCTTCTATCCCACAAGCCAAAGCAGAATTAATTATCCTGTATTTGAAAGGTTTTACTACATTAATGTTTTGAAATACCTATGGCTGATTTAACTATTAGAGTGAAGTAGATAACACACGCTCATACTTAATCAGATGAAGCGGATCAAACAAAGCATAGATGTATTATACAATACTATTAAAGATTGTGCAAAAATGTAATAGTATTATATCGATAGAGGGACATTATGTTATTTCAGTATTGCTTAAAAAAATGCTGCCTAAGGGTTTCAGCATATATTGTTCTAAAACAGTAAAGAGTATAAATCCGTAAAGCTGTTCAGAGAAGAAAGGTGTTTGACAACTCCAGTAAGAAATCAGAAAGACAGGAAGCTGTACTACAAGTGATATCTTGTAGGTAAGAGATTAAAACAGGACACCATCACTCAGGAAAATATGTGTGAGGGGTGAGTAGGAGAACCAGAGTGGAGAGATGTAGCAATGAGCTGTTTTTGCATGTTCAGGAACTCATTTGGCTATTATTAACTTACCATTTCTGGTAGCTTTCTCTTCAGCTTAGAGCTGGTTTTTTCAATGCAGCAGAAATAAGAACTGGCAACATCTTGTTTCTACCTAAAATCATATTAATGTAAAAAATTGCCAGAAGTAGTACTGCAGGTAACTGTTTTCTAATGCAATTTATAATGAAAGGGCACCTATCACAGTAAAATTGTTTCCATCACCAAAGGTGCGGACTAATAAAACCTGCTGTCCGGTTGGAAAAAATATTAGTTGGGAACCTACGAACAATGAGTTTTCCAGCTCATTATGCATATGTGTGGTGTAAGATTGGGTGATTCCTCCCCCAAGCATTTTTTAAAATGAATCAGTGAATTGTTGGTTTATTTATCTAATCAGTGTTCTTTTTTTAGTCTACGATAAAAGAAAGTTCACTGTTCCCACCAGGGAAATAACCATCTTTCATGATCAAATCATCAGGTTACTATGTATAATACTGCTGCTGCAGTTACAGTACCAAGAATATTTTTGAGCATGAAAAGTAAAGTATGGGAATGTATAGTATTTGGATGAGTAGCACTTTGACTCTTGGTTTCCTTGCAGCCTTTGTACGATACTGCATACCTGACACTTTACAATATCAGCTTCACTTCCCTTCCCATCCTATTGTATAGTCTGATTGAGCAGCATGTTAGTGTGGATGTGCTGAAGAGAGATCCTACTCTGTACAGGTATGTTATGGAGCTAGGAGTTTGTACCTGCAATAGAAATAGAGCAAATAAGGATTAACTAAGAATTGTAAAGTACTTTACCCTGAGGGTATATGTAATAAAAGGGCTTACAGGTTTGCTACAGATCAAACCACCCAGCATTTATTGGACACTTCTTTAAAAGGCAAACAGTTTTGTCTGCTTTGGGTTTCTGCACCAGGGTAAAGAATTGTGCGTTTTATCATATATGTGGGCCAGCATCCTCAACCAGTGTGATTAAAAGATGCAAGTATTATAGATACAAGGATATATGTATATTTTGTTTATCTCCTTAAAAGGAAATGGTAGGAAATGTGACTTTATGACCATTGCCTCAAAATATATTATTCGAAAACTGAATTAACTGAGTATTAAAATAATATCAAGAAAAGTATCATACTATGCTTGTAATTAGGGATGCACCGAATCCAGGATTTGGTTCGGGATTCGGCCAGGATTCGTCCTCTTTCAGCAGGATTCGGATTCTATCTGGCCGAACCGAATCCGCATCCTAATTTACATATGCAAATTAGGGCCAGGGAGGGAAATCACGTGACTTTTTGGCACAAAACAAGGAAGTAAAAATGTTTTCCCCTTCCCACCCATAATTTGCATATGTAAATTTGGGTTCGGATTCGGTTTGGTATTCGGCTGAATCTTTCGGGAAGCATTCGGGGGTTCGGCCAAATCCAAAATAGTGGATTCGGTGCATCCCTACTTGTAATATTAAGAAAAGGGGTTATATTTAGATACTGACATATATTCAAAGTATATTTAATTGATACCATTTAATATTTGAAATATTTGTTGCTTATAGAATATAGATTGTAAATGGGTGCTATAGCATGTATCTTTTGTTTGGAAAATCCCCATATACTGTATTCCTCTTTTTATATAATATTTATATATCATTTTTTTGCAGGGATATTGCCAAGAATGCATTATTGCGGTGGCGTTTGTTCATATATTGGACGTTACTAGGACTGTTTGACGCTGCAGTGTTTTTCTTTGGAGCGTATTTCCTTTTTGACAATGCCACTGTCACCAGCAATGGACAGGTGAGGCCAGAGCAGTTGGTTTGAGGGGGATTAAGTCTTTACTAATTACCAGTCTGAGGCTGGATTAAGGACTATAGAGTATATGTGTCGGCTTGAAAAGGCATCTGTCTCTGTGTAAATCTGACAACTAAGCTATTACACTGAGTGCCTCAACATCTTAGAATAAATCATAGTTACACACGTATATGCTGCCTTTTAAAAGAACTTTGTCTCAAAGAATGGCTTCTTTTTATTTCTCCATTTGTATACACTTGCAAATGTCTGCTCATTGCATCTTACCATTTATTTATTTATGCTCCTAATTTATTGCTAATTATTTATTTGCTTTCATTTTTTTTTATTCTATATTATTTTGACAATATGTGCTGTGTATTTTTATGTTTCTGTTTCTTTTGCTTCTGGCACTGTTTGCTCAGCTCTTGACAACCAACACATACATGGTAAGGATATTACTATTCTGCAATGTTGTGCCTCACCTTCCTTCTGATAGGTCTTCTCTCTGACTGGCACTGCACATATAGACCAGGATCTACAAATCAATCAGAATTTGCTAGAAGCCTATATGGTGTTTTAACCAAGCTTTAGATTCTGGGTTAAAGTCAGAAACAGTACATGTGTTAAAATATCCCTTCAGAGTGAAAGAGAAATCAGGGCCTGAAAAGTGGCTGTTTTTAGTTATGGCACAACTCTGGGGAAAAAAAAGGTTTTACAATACCATTTTTATTATATAAAATAAGGCCATTGAATCTATGGCCCTTCAGTTGCCTTTAAACTGCAACTCTCAGCTATCACTTAACAACATATGTTGATACTATAGGTGAAATTGTTATGCCTTTCAAGGGCATTACTAACCTTTCCAACAATCTTCCAATACACAGCTGCAACTCTGTGGGTCCCCAAGAGACCCTGCTTCAACTTTCTTAGAGACAACTCTAAAAATATATGTGCATATGGCACTGTGGAATTAATTAAGACGATTTTCCATTCACAAAGTTATTTTTGTTCTGTTGTGAGGATAGTGCCTCTATCGATTCATTAATGGTCAGGTCCTTGCCCTTCTTGCTCTAAGTTACGGTACATAAATAGAGAACATGTAATCACATCCAACATCCCTAATAAAGAGAAAGTTGAACCAAAAGCAGTAGTGAGAATTATCTGCAAGTGCTTAAAACCGTCAGGGAACCTCAGAAGTTACAACTTAATCTTTTAACTCATAAACATGACAAGCAGCAAATCAGCAAAACATTTCCTAAAGATATACAGTATATGGTGTAGGGCTGCATTCCCAAAAAGCTTTTATATTTGTTTTTGGCATTTGAACAGAAGATCTTTATTAATATATAGAAACTGTGTTTTCACAGCAGCAGAATTTTACAAGTCGACCAATAATAAATGTCATGAATAAAACTTTAGAAATCCATCAAATTATTTCAGGGTAGAAAGGGGCCAGAGTTGATGGGGGGGGGGTGTAAGATCTTTCCCACTTCATGCACAAGCCATTACTTAGAGGAAGGTTATGCTGTATTTTGCAGGGTGTTTCTTCAGTCTGTTAATTTAGATGCAGTTCTAGTGCAGGTATGGGATCTTTTATCCAGAATGCTCGGGACCTGTGGTTTGATCCTTCTGTATTTTGGATCTTCATACCTTAAGCCTACTAGAAAATCATGTAAACATTAAATAACCCCAAATAGGCTGGTTTTGCTTCCAATAAGGATTAATTATATTTTAGCAGGTACAAGCTACTGTTTTATTATTACAGAGAAAAAGGAAATCATTTTATTTCATTATAATGGAGTCTATGGGAGATGGCCATTCCGTAATTCGGAGTTTTCTGGATAGCAGGTTTCCGGATAAAGGTTCCAATACCTGTACAGTAACTTAGAGAAACCAATTAGCAAGTTGCTATTGTTATTCTGTCTGTCAAAGATACCGATCAAAGAGAATTTCTGATTATTTGTTGGAAAAATAGCTATCCCTGGCTTTGAAGCGCTTGTATAGTACTGTGTGTGAAATTCAGCCTATAAGGCTTCAGCTTATAGCAAAATACACTCCAATCATTCTTTAGTATTTTGGAGTATTTTTAGGTAAAAAACATGTTTCTCAAGAGAACTGTTATAGTTTAGTTCCATAACCCATTGTGCAATGGTGGGGGAGACATCACTTTAATTTTTTTGAGTTCAGTTTTTAACAAAAATGCTTTCCCCATACAACAGTATACAAAAATGAGAAAACATTAGACCCAAGACCAGTACCCAGTAAGTAAGTACTGGGATTTGTAGAGGTTCAATTTTGAGCAACTTTATCTGTTCTATTCAGGACCTGTGACTAGAGCTGCTTTATCATGTTACATTTGCAGTAGCTCTACCCTATCTCAGGGGCATTCAGATGGTATTGCTGGCAATTTAATTTAAAATGAAATAATCCCTACGGAATACAGTTGCAGCATCCTGTGCCTATAGTTTAGAAATAGACGTAAAGTCTCCTATTTTTCATCACTTAATGCACCTAGGTTCTGTTCCCTTTTAATTTCTCTAGTGGCTTTGTGACGTTTGCATCCATTTTTGCTTTCTGATTCCAATATACCTGAAGTGCATGAAAATACTATGTTTTCTAATGGTTCATGACCAACTCAATGTTAAAGAGGAGCATCAGTAAAATAAAACAGTGATGAATAATATTACTGTTAATATGGAGCTAATTGTATTTCCTTGATTTGTATTGAAGTGCCACAGAAACATATATAATAATTGAAACAATCATTATCATGTTTCGCATCTATTTAACCACTCACTAAACTGCTTCTTTTTCTTTGTGGCAACTAAACAGATGCTGGGGAACTGGACCTTTGGGACATTGGTGTTTACAGTTCTTGTTTTTACAGTGACATTTAAGGTACGGAATCTTTTTATTTATTTATTTTTTCACGGCCAGTATGGATTCATTTAGTCGTTCCCACTTAAACAGGGAGATTTTGTAGTTCTCAGTGCTTCTGTAATGTGATTGGCTGAATTTGGAGTGGGCTGTCTATATTCTTGCACTGCGGCCCTGATTTGTCTTTCTGCTGGATGAAAGTGCTTTTCCTGGGCATATAGTAAATAAAATGTCTGCAACAATTATTATTGATTTCAGCTTGCACTGGACACACATTACTGGACATGGATCAACCACTTTGTAATATGGGGGTCTCTCTTGTTCTACATTATCTTTTCACTGCTGTGGGGAGGAATTATCTGGTAAGTAGACTTCAGTGCAAACTTCTTGGGGCTCAAATTCAGCCCAGTAAGGGTAGTTTTTAAATGAAAGAGAATTACGAAGCAATAGTTACATGTCCTTGTATAAGGAAGGCAAAGACTTAACCCAGCGTTTCACAGTGATCTTTTCCATGATGATTTCATAGGAAGACAAGGCTGGCAAAGAACAAATCTTGCTGACGGTTAAAACCATATGACATTGTTGTACACTTTTCCATTCGTCCACCTTTTCACTTCTCAATGGCTTTTATCATGGCCAAACTTTTAATAATATAAATTACAAATTACTTAAGAGGGCATTTCAACATTATCAGCTGAAGTATGTATGGAAATGTATCTGTATTTCAGCCAT